>VZQC01011795.1:327796-349953 GCA_009823505.1 Rhizomys pruinosus | reverse complement strand
TTTTTCGAGACAGGGTCTCCCTGTAGCCCCAGCTGTCCTGGAACTCACTCTGTAGACCAGGCTGGCTTTGAACTCACAAAGATCCGCCATGCCTCTGCCTCCCAAGTGCTAGGATTAAAGGCGTGCGCCACCACGCCCGGCTTACATCTCATATGTCCTTTCCAGGACAGTTCAGTCAAAGGTTAAGGCTCACTTGGATGCTAACTAGAATGTTCCAGAGGCCTTCCTGTGAAGGTAAAGCCGCATGCTAGTAAACCTGGCCACCTGCACCCTGTGGCCTTGTGGTCACCATAACAGCTCCCCTCTAAAACAAGGGGAAGAAGAGAGAACGCACGCTTGGCAAGGCGTTTCTTCCTTCAGGTTCTAACCTGCCAGAAAGCCCACACTCCTCCGAGCTCCCAGGCCACCTGCCCTGAGCACCAGTATCCAGGATACCGCATGAAGCTGCTGCTCTTTTAGCAGGCCCTCACTAGCCAGACTCAAGTGGACGGCTGCAAGCTAATGAGTTGTGTGCCCCAGCCAGGAAGAGACCTTGTCACATGACTCTGGGATCGGCTCTGAGCACCACCAACTGCTGTGCAAAGATCAATTTACGCGGATCCCGGCGGTCTGCCTGGTGTCCTCTCAACCCAGGGTTTATTTGTTCTGACAATTATGGCCCTCACCTGGAAACCTTCATCGCTACAGGGCTGATTTGAGGGAACCTAGAAATGAAAGAAGTCAAAGCGGAAGGCCAAGTCAACTCTCGCTTTTCCTGGAGGACGTCAGGAAAGGCAGCAGTGACCCCACACTAGGTGAAGTGTTTACCATGGCCTGGCTTCACTCAACCCAGTGGTGTCACTTGGCTTGAGTTCAGGTCATGTGGAGCGCACCTGGGAAGCAAAGCCTGAGTATTCTCATGCAAGGCTTGGGGCCACTGAGGTACAGAAGGGTTAAGACCCCTGACCAATGTGAAGCACTAGAACTGTCACTCAGGCCTTTTGGGAAGATTCAAAAGGCCCAAGGCAAAGCTGTGGCTGGACAGCTTCATCCAGCTGTGAGCAGCAAGCATCCCTCTCTGTTAGGATCTCCTGGCTGGGAGGGTGATAGTCCCTTACAGATGGCAACTGCTGTCACCAAAAGAGAGAATGGTGAAGACATGTGCCTGTCCAACATATTTCTTGAAGGCCAGCCCACCCACTTCCAAACAAAATAAAACTGTTTTTATTTTGGGGGGGGGGTGGGACAAGTCTGTTAAACGTCCATAAGCCGAATGCCATTAACCGAAAAATGTAACCGTAAAGGCCATAAACCCGACATTGTTAATTAATTAAATGCCTCATTAACTTTTTTAAAAACATGATTTATTCAATTCATAGAAAATTTAACCATCACCACTAAATGCACAAGCATGCGGTTGCATACTGGCATTTCAGCTGGAGAAAAAGCCATCTCCAGGGGAGGACTGGAGTGACGGTGCCTGGCTCTGTCAGCGGTCTAGTAAGGACAAAGCTTTGGAAAACCCGAGGCCCACATTAGCTGAAACAGAACAACGCTGAGGGTAGAGGGAGCCTGATTATTGTACACAGGACCTTTAAAGCAAGCAGGAAACAACAGTGACAAAATTCACTTCTGGAAAACTCCTGTAACTGCACGTTCAAACAGCACCTGACTGCATTAGGTAAATCCTTCTTCATTTAAGAAGGGATCATCCCATATCTTAAATTCTGGCAAAAAAAATCCCAGGAAGTTGGGTTCTGAGTGAAAGCTTTAACCTAAGGTAAAACACTGGGTATGGAAATTTACATATGTAAATGTACATGTGCTTATGTGGGGGAAGATAAGGAGTTCAGTGAACATTCCCAAGGCCAAAGACATCAGGGTCTAGCGAGGTAGGGATGAAGTGCTCCTTGGTCTAGGCCTCAGAACCACTGGCCATATGACAATTGTTCCTTAGACAACGTATGAGTCTCCTGAGCCTTGCTGTGTCTGGATGCAAGGGAAGGAGTCTTGTGGAAATGATGCAGAAATCAAAGGCCACGATAGAAGCCTGTCTCTGTATGAGCAAAGAAGCTTCTTCCCCTCTCAGGGACCTTCCTTCCTTCCTTGCTTCCCTGTCTTCCCCCTGAAAGCTTGCCAGTAGCCCAAGTCTGCCACTGATGATAGGCAGCCATCCTGTTGGAAGCAAACAGTATGAGCCTTGCCTTGCTAGGTGCTGGCTTGTGGGAAAACAACTGGCTGCCACTGGGACTTAATCCACAGTAACTGAGCTAATTACCAAATCTTGCTCTCTAGTTCTGAGATAATCCAGAGATCTCAAAAAGAGACGTGTTGGTGCAAACAATGGCACACACAAACCAAAACGCCCTAGGGAGTGCTTCAAAGAACCGGCAAGCTCCTACCCACAGAGCCATGGCTCCAGGCTGGGCTCTGGGTCAAGGGGAAACAGGGGGCTGGGTGATCCCACCAGGAAGGACACACACACACACACACACACACACACACACACACACACACGATGCATAGGTGCAGGGTTCTGGCTAAATCCTGCTGGCCCCAGCCTAGTGCTGGCCAGCGTGGATCCTGCCACCTACCTCTCCTCCACACCTTCACACTCCCCTTGCTGAGATGCATTTTATTTTCAACATCCAATTCCCAGAGGGCTGATGCCAGCATAAAATGCCTTTGCCCTGTGGGCTATTATATCACAACTTCAACTGACAAGTGCTGTGTGTGTGTGTGTGTGTGTGTGTGTGTGTGTGTGTGTGCTCTCGTGTGCTGCACATATGGGTAAAGGAAGCTAGTAAGCTCCAGGAATTCTGAACGGCAAAGAGGGCCCTCAGAAGCTTGCCCCTGGAAAGGAGAGTCTGGGAGAGTAGGGCAAAGGAAGCAGGCAAGGCTGGCCTTTGGAGTCACTGTGCCCAATCACTGCTTTTCTATATTTTTCAACCCTTCTGTGGCTGTTTCCTTAACTGAAAGCACAGAGAATAGCAGCTACTAACCCACAAAGATGACTGAAAGGGTAAAGCCAGTAAGCAATGCTGAAGGCACAGGTACAACAAGCAGCACTGAGTTGGGGGCAAAGCTCTGAGGCTACCTTCCTGTCTCAAAGACCACTGTGGTCAATACTGCCCGCCCCATCAGTGACCAAGCCTCCATACTGCCCGCCCCATCAGTGACCAAGCCTCCAAACAGTCACTTCAAATCCTCTAAGACCACCCCAGCAACAGCAAAAGCCACCCCAAAGAGAGCTAATCACTTCTGTCCCACTTGCTAGTCACAACCCAAAAGACCTCATTAAAATTCCCCCAGTCACCAAGCACTGGGTTATGTCAGACTTCTTTTTTGTTTTTTGTTTTTTTTTTTTGAGACAGGGTCTCCCTGTAGCCCCAGCTGTCCCAGAACTCACTATGGAGACCAGGTTGGCCTTGAACTCACAGAGATCCACCTGCCTCTGCCTCCCCAGTGCTAGGATTAAAGGTGTGCGCCACCACATCCAGCTGTATGTCAGACTTTCTATCAGAGAAAAATGAACGAGACTCAGAGGAGGCTGGGCCAGCCTAACTGTCTGAACATGAACTGAACACCAGAGACCTTTCTTTCTTCACCACGACAGACCTAGCCGCCAAAGAGACATCAGCCAGAGGAGGGCTAACACAAACACCCTGTATGTATGGCCTTGGAGGCTTCCTGACATGGAGGGGGCTGGGCTCTGCTCTTCAAGTCCATCCCTGAAGCCAGTGCCCTAGCCCAGAACAGCAGCTGCTGGGTGCCTCAGAATCCAGAGTACCCCCAAGAGCACTCACCTCGTAGCCTAGCCGGGCCGCCCGCTGCAGGAGGGTCTCGCCAGCATTCTTATTCACGATAAGTCTCCGTGCTTCCGGTGGCATGGGGCGAGACTGGGTGGTCTCTTGAGGGGAACTTGAGCGTGGCAGTTGTGTGGCCTGAGAAGCTGGTGGTAGCAATTGTTGCAATCGGTCAAAGGGCTTTGGCTCCTGCTTGGCTGGTGACAAATCGTAGTCTGAACTGGGCTCTGGTCGCTTTCTGAACCTCCGCACAGTCACCTGTCACAAGAACAAGCAATAAGCGGTTAAAGATGTGACCCTTCCAACACACACGCTGCCTCTCTGCATTCTCCTCTCGAGCGACAAACCTGTAGAAGAAGACAGTTTTTCTTCTTTAATTTTTGGAGGGAGGGAGAGGGGGAGGGAGGGAGGGGTTGGCTCTTACTAGTTTGAAACTTCATAGCTACCCAGAACACATGCCCCTCTAGGACGGGAGTGGGGCTGGCTGGGAGGGTAGGTAGGAGGTGGGAAAGGGAGATCTTAGTCGTGAAGCAGCAGCCGGAGGGGCAGCAGGAAGGAAGGTACCTTGCCGTCAGTGTTTTCCACATAGTAGTCTCCTGTGATCGGCAAGCTCCGCCTGGGCTCCTGAGGTATCAAGTGCTTGGTTTTGCACAGTCTCTTCCCGGATGGCTTCTCGCTGTTGTCGGTGTATTTCTGCAGCGGGGAGGCAGCCTGGCAATCCTCTTCTTCGTCTGTGCACAGCACATCTGTCTTCTGGTTTTCTTTAATTTTCTGCTGTTTGGCAGGCAGCCTCGAGGCTGGCGTGCAGCTTGGCTGAGTCTGCTTTTTGCCGCTTGCATTGGTGGATGAAAGGCTCTTCATGGGCGGAGAGCCGGAGAACACAGGCAAGCCTAAATACGGAGGGGGGCGGCGACGGGCGGGGGAGGGGGAGAAGAAGCAGGCGTTACACAGTTACACAGTTGTAGCCGATGCAGAAAGAAAAGCCCATTGTTAGCACTGATCACTAGAGCGGCTTCAGTTTTTAAAGATATACCAATTATGTTTTCAAAGCATTAATATTTTAATTATCCCACACTGAAACAGCGAATAGGTTAACCCACAAAATGCCAAGTAGCAAGTTTCTTCAAAGGGCCAGAACAAGAGGACAGAAGCCAGCTCTTCCTGCTCTCGCATTTCTACCCCCTGGACTCTGATGCCCAAGTCCTGGTGACAGGAGGCAGCTTGAGTCTGGAAGAAGAGTGCTGGCAAGGTCCATGGGGCTACCTGTGGTTCTGGTTCTCTTCCTTCCCAGCCACAGGCTAGGAAATCAGGAAGGAAGCAGAGAGGGCTCAGGGAAGGAGGCGTAGGAGCAAGGAAAGGACTTCAGGAGAACTCCCCATGCACTACAACCTAGCCGGAGTCAAGTTGGATGGCTTGAGTCCCCCTCTATGGCCCTTTCCCCAGGAGTAGGGTAGGCAATCAAGGGGAGGCCTCTCCATACCTTGTTCATTGTCACTGGACTTGAGGGACTCTTCAGACCAGCCTCTGTTGCCTTTGGCCTCTGCCTTTTTCCTGCCAGACTTCTCTTCAGAGATGTTATTCCCCTGGGCTGTGACCTCAGGCTGAACGGCCTGGGTCACTTCCTTCCTGCTTTGGCGGCCAGGTTTGCTCTCTGCTGCAGACACCTGCTGCTCCCACCGTTCTCTAAGGTGCAGCAAGTGGCGTTGCTTTTTAGGATGGAGCCCTGTTAATTCAATGCACACCTTCAGGTTGGTCAGCTCACTATAATGTGGGTCTTCTAAGTGGTTAGAGGAACTGTTTGTCATTTCCCTCTCAGGCCAGTCATCTAATGGAGAAATAACTACAAATTAATCAAAAAGCCCCCTGGGGAGGGAACAAACTGTCTTACACATCACTAATGGGGTGGGGGAGGGGAAGGGTGTGGCCACTGTCTCAGCTCCAACAGGTCATTTATTTGTCTTTGGCCACCTCAAGGTTTGGAGGGAAGGGAGGTGGGTGCCACCTCCCCAGGGCTCCAGGAGGAGGTATGGGGATGGCAAGGCTGAACCAGGCCCTGGGCCACTGTCTACGAGGGCAGGTGCCGCAATGCATCTCGCACATCCACACCTCAAGTGTGCCCTCTGAGGCTGCATGCACTCAGGCCTCCCGAGCAGGTAGCCGAAGCCCGCAGAGCTCACCTTTTGAGACCCGTCTTCGCTTGGCTTTCAGAGTGTCCTCTGGCAACTCTTCCACATTGGTCTCAGTGTGGGTGCTGTCACCTGAGACTTTGCGTTTCCTGTCCAGCCGCAGGGCAGGGCTGTGTGCAATCTCTGCTGCCCCCTGGTCAGTGGGTGGCTCGATCACAGGTGGCCTCTCTATGAAATACTTCTCCACAGGAAGATCTTTGTCTTCTGGGGCTTCAAAGGGTTCAGGTTTGTTTCCAGCAGTATACTCGCCTGTGGAGAGGAAAAGACAGGAATACAGAAATGAAGGTTCAAGGTTCCCACAAGGAGGCAAGACACAGGGGACAGGCGGGACTCCCATGGCCAACATGATCAGCACTTGATAGACCCTTCTGGAGAGAGCTGGGTCCTCACCCGGTGGAAGCAGAGAAACAGCATAAACAGAGCTTTCCAGAGGAAGCCCATAACAGAACCAGCCAGAATGTGTGGCCTAGAGTGAGACGTGAGCTGCATTTGCACCCTGTCTTTGTAGTTGGAGTCTGAGGCAACCCAGAAACAGACTCTGAGCTGCCTGCACTCTTGGCCTTTCTTTTGGATCCAACCCAACCTGGGTAATCTAAAAATCTCCAGAGAAACATTTGCTAAAGTCAGTATTTTGAAATACATGGGAGGCTGTTGTAGTTAAGAGACCAAATATCCCTAAAGTGTCATCTACCCAAGGGGTAATTCCTATGCCCACTTGGACAGATGGACAGGAGATGGCAGAAAATGAGGACTGGGAAAGGGAGAGTCTGGAAAGAAGCAAGTCCTTGATAGGCAAGAAGGGGCAGGGAACCTGTAGACCCAAGGTGCTGGGGGGAGGGGCCCAGCATAGGCCAAGGGAAGGGTTCCTAGCACACTTACTACTTCAGAGGTAACTTCAAAGGGCCCATCTGATGGCTACCTACAGAAATCCCTATCACTAAATCAAGGAACTGCTCTAATTTAATGTCCAAAATAGGGGGATCCCCACGGGGACTTGGGTCACCTCACCTGGCACTCTTTCTCTCATGCAAGCCATCTACAGACAAGATCTCACCCCTTTCAGAGTTGTGTCTTTTGTAGCTAGGCAAGCGTTTACCAAACTGCTGCTACCTCTAGCTCCCTAGGGCTGCTTCTATTCTCTGGACTAGATAAGGGGGACAGGAGGAGCAGCAGGCACCTACTTCTTCTTCCTCAAATCAATATACCCCATATCACCTCTTATTGTTGTTTTAGCCAAGAAATATCTCATCAATTGCTCTGGTATGGTATTTTTTCCAATACATATCAAAATGGGGCTGAGATGGCTCTGACGATAAAGGCATCTGTCCCTAAGCCTGATGAATTGGGTTCGATCCCGGGGACCCACGTGGTGGAAAGAGAGTTGTTCTTTGACTTCCATGTGTGTGCTGTGGCATGCTCACACACAAACGCAAAAGAAAAAAAATGTAAAATAAAAACGAAAACAAAACAACACAATGTAACGACCACCATAAGGTCCCGTGGCCCACTAAAACAATGCAACATGTTCCCCGGGTTGTGGGTCTGATGACCAATTCTGCTAATGTCTCCTTAGCTTCTCTTGGGGGCACTGTAGCCTTTAATGGCTGTCAGCCTTGAGACTCATGGGACTGTGCCCACTGTGAGCGGAGGAATGGTGGCGCTTCCCCAAGCACTTCCCCCACTGTCCATGGTGGTACACGGATAGGGACAGAGCAGCTAGCAGCCAGCAGCCAGACCTTTCCAGGGCATACCACTGCCACTCTCCATGAGCACACCTGACCCAAGGACATGGCCAAGGTGGCCTTCTGCCATGGCAGAGTCCTATCACGAAGCCTGGCAGCAGCCAGAAGACATGCAGGCTGTCCAAAACTCAGCTCCCGTAGACGGCTGGGGTCTCCAAGAGGACAGGCTGCAGGGTCTCACTTGCTCTACTCTGTGACCGTCTTGTCTGCTCTCCCTGTAATAGCGTCACTTTACAACTCAGCCCCCTTGGGCTGGAAACAGCTGCCTCTGGAGTGTAAGCTTCATCAACTCAAGCTGCATAGAGCAACAGGAAAGGCCAGAGAAATGACATATGCAGCCACCTGAACTTTCCTCCTCCAGATTGCACTGCCTGCCTTGTCCCCTTTTCCAGCATCACACCCCCTCCTCCAATCACAGAGACTCTCTCAACCCTGCCTGACTGGCATTCATGTCCTAGTCTTACAATTGAATGCCAGGTCTCACATAGGACACCCATATTTGTAGTGGCTTCATCTTTGTCTAAGCTGATTATCTTGGGGAGGTTTTCCACTCAAGTGTTCAGGTTTACTGTCAACATTCTAACAGGAAAATGAGGAGTAACTCAAGCCTGTGACCTTCTGCCCAAATCACCAGTGTAAAACCTCCTGGAAGACTTGACATCATGTATTTCACGGGCATCAGGTGGTGGTGATCTGTTTCTGCCCCTCACTCAAAAGGAGCATCCCTATAAAACCAGGGCTCTTTCTAACTCTTTCTTTTCTGGGATTTCCCACCTAGGCAAAGCTGGTGAGAAGGGTGCCCCTACTATCCCATCACCAGGGGCTACTCATTGACAGCGAGGCTGACAGGCAAGGACCCAGATGGAACTCGTTACACGCTCGCCCAACTCTCCACCATTCCTCACCTAGCTGGTCACTGTGCCTGTGTCCAGGGTTACTGTGACTCACACTATATGACTAGTCTTGACGGACCCCAGAGAGCAATGCCTGTGGTTCTCTCCCTATCCCAAACTATTACCAGGCCCCTCCCTGTTGAATCTCAGAGCAGCCCACCCACCATTAGCGTAGCTGTTTTCTCCTCCATCCTCCCAATCTTTCCAAAGTGAGTGTATCCTCCTTCTCCCAGCTGTCTGGTTTCCCAGGCAGAGACTGAGTCCTCTAGTGAAGGCCCTCAAAGACCTACAGCGGGGTGACCTTTCCTGAGTTATTAATAATCCTAAAGCATACTGTGCAAGATCTACATACTTGGCCATCCACCTCACGGAAGGCTCCATGTCATTCCCATGTACTCTGACTTGGATCACCTAAAATGAGACCAGTCCTACCACTACCTACAGGATTACCTTTGAGAGCAAAGGAGATAAGGAGACAGCAAACAACAGAGGTTCTAATCACCAGGCTCCACCCTGCTTGGCCCTTTGGTCCCGCCATCTAGCAGATGAAGACTAGTTGTTTTGTTCAGGGTCTGATACTTGCTCCCTATAGCATGGTCATACAACTTGCAGCACATATATCCCATAATTTATCATGGTCGTGCCATACTATATCTCATAGTAACATCACCACGGCAACATTTACAAGTCACCATGGCAACAAAGCAACTTCATCACTGTGGCAGCCATGCCTAGTGAGCCCTAAACAAGATAGGAGAGTTTAAGACTTTTGAGGGTTACTCAAGATGTCATTTCCTCTGCAGGTAGCTCCGTTACCCACAATGGAGCTAACCAGGTCCTGCCTCATGCTTTATAAAGCCAAACATCTATCGTTGCTCCAAAGTGGTTCACAAAGCCTCACAAAGACTCGCTGGTGAATTCCCGGGGGGGGGGGAGTCCCCAGGTCACAAGTCCTGCATAATCCCTTGATTCGGGCTTCCTTCCAGTTCCTGTTCAAGCACCAACCAGCAAGTTCGAAGTCTGCCCTAGCCAAGTGACTGGCAAGGGACAGAGTTGCTCATGTTTAGGAGAAAGGGAGGCATTGGCTCCTTGTCCGTCTCTATCTCTGAAATGTCATTGATGGCCTCCTCACTCATTTGCTCAATTTACACAATGAAAATTTAACTCAGCCACCAGAGCAAAAGGCACGAATGAAAATCCTGACCACGGCTCTGACAAGTTCATTAACTTGCTTAAATTTTTGGTTTTCGGGGAATGTGGCCTAGTCGTCCAGGGCTGGCCACTGCTCTCAGACAGACACAGGTACAGGCCTCCTGCCTGCTTCTGTAGGAGGACTGCATCCTTCCCAATTTTTTTGTTTGTTTGTTTCCTGACTAATCTAGGAGCCAAGAAACTTAAATAACTAATTGTATCAGTGCTCAAGGCCCCTCCAAGCCTCACCTAGTGAGCTGTACTAGAGTACCAGGACAGCATTCAGCCAGCTCTAAGAGCCAGAAACTGTCACCAAGTACTCTGCAGGCAGTGTGCCATATTGTACAGAAGAGGAGAGGAAAACAAGGGGCTTGTTTTTCAAGAAGTAGATTTGTCACTGGCCCCATGCTTTGCTGGGGACTTGGTGTTTGTGGTGGACCAATAGGAACACCCTAAAGGGGCCACTGTCCTTTCTGTCATTGCCTCCACATTGCAGAGGAACAGGGACTGCTAAATCCATTCACTTGCAAATTAATTTTGCCTTCTTGGCCATTACAGCTCTCCTGGGCGTGGGCTTTGCTCCTCACAGGGCCCTTCACTCCTCACAGATGTCTCTGTAAGCCAGAGACAAGCTGTTTGCCTATTCTCACCTGATTTGGTTGGTTGGCTTGGATTTTTTTTTTTTTTTTTTTTTTTTTCCGAGATAGATCTTGCATTAGCCCAGGCTGGCTTTGTTCGTTCTGCCTCAGCCTTGTAAGTGCTGGAATTACAGGCATGCATCACCTTCTGAGGCAGCCCCTCTGCTCCTCGAACATCTGTAGCTGCTGAGATGGTGGGTCCCGGGACGACCTGGCCACATTCCTCGAAAGCTGAACAAGATCTGAAGCTAGCCAGGTTCCCTCCTCTCTGCCTCTTTTTTTTTTTTTTTTTTTTGTCTTTTGAGACAGGGTCTCCCTTTTAGTCCCAGCTGGCCTGGAGCTCACTTTGTACACCAGGCTGGCCTTGAACTCACAGAGATCCGCCTGCCTCTGCCTCCCGAGTGCTGGGATTAAAGGCTTGCGCCACCACACCTGGCTTCCACCTCTTCTCACAGCCTCTTTTAATATTTACTCAGAACAAAGGGGGACACTCCCATTTGTGGGTAGGTCTCCCTTCTAGAAGGCACCTTGCCTACTAGTCACTTCTGAGAGCTGCTGCCTCAAGGCAACTCACAAGGTGATGGCTGAGTAGTGGTGGTGGGATAGTTTAGTGTCCATCCTGAGCACACAGAAGGAGCTCTTTCTTTCAACTTTACCCAAGAGCAGCTCAGAACCAGTGCTGCCTTATTCATGTCCTGTGACAGGGAGTGCAAGGAAGCTTTCAGCATATTAAGAATCTTTGCCATTTGGGTAAGGCCATCGTGTGAGTCTTAAAAAGTATCTTCTTTGGGACTAACTCACAGCAAACACTGGTCTTGGTTTAGTTTAAAGATGCAACCTGGTCAGGGGCATTTATTGGCCCCTAAGGATGAACTGGAGAAAGGTATGCTCTGCAAGGCCCAAAGCATGTGTTTCCAGACCACAAATCCTCAAATTTCGTCAGACACCGAGGAACCGTGCTGGGAATGTTAACCATCCCAGGGAAGTAACAGAGCACTCTCAAACACTCAGCACCACCAACTAGGCAGGAGGGTCTGAGGGTCTGCAACTGCTGCTTTCTATCTTTACCCAGACAACCTAATTCATCTTTACCTGGGGTTTCTGACAGCGGGAACAGCCCTGGAGACTTAAGCACCCACATTTAAGGAAAACAAAGACTTCCACAGCATGCACACACCCACAATTCTCCAAAGTCAAGCTGCTGAAGTGTCCCGAGAAAGGCACTCATTTTTTTTCATGTTTTATCTCCAGGTCATAAGCCATCCTTCCACCTGGTGGACAAGGGCCTTTCACATGTTACATTCTTGGGATCTGTGGGAACTCCCAATTATAGCAAACAAATACCAACCAGTTCCCATCTTTCTGGTGCTTCCGTCACCCTTCATCCCACCTCAACCAAACCTAGATAGAAAAACGAGTCTTCTCCATTCCCTGTCAGACAGTCAAGTGGAGGCAGGCAGGACCGATTGAGGACTATCACTCCTGTTGCTACAAAACAGAACCGACCCTTTCTTCCCGCCCATCTCCTACCACTACCGGCCTGGGGTTTCTTTGAAAAGAAGAGATGATGATGTCAGGCCTGGTGGCGCACGCCTTTAATCCCAGCACTTGGGAGGCAGAGGCAGGTGGATCCCTGGGAGTTCAAGGCTAGCCTGGTCTACAAAGTGAGTTCCAGGCCAGCTGGGGCTACATGGGAGACCCTGTCCTCAAAAAAAAAAAAAAAAGAGAGATTATGTCCCCGGAAAAAAAAAAAAAAAAAAAAAAAACCTCACGGATGCTGCATTCCTGGCTACCACAAGCAGACCGCGCTGTACCAACGACAGTAGTATCCCATTTTTCTGAGCAACTCCCAACCGGATATTGGGGCCATTAGCCACAAGTCATTCTTCCTCTCCCCATCCTGA
The DNA here is from genome assembly GCA_009823505.1 of Rhizomys pruinosus. Taxonomy (NCBI): domain Eukaryota; kingdom Metazoa; phylum Chordata; class Mammalia; order Rodentia; family Spalacidae; genus Rhizomys; species Rhizomys pruinosus. Next base: position 337,614 of record VZQC01011795.1, on the reverse strand, counting down.
GCCTTGGGACTGGGGTGGCCCTGGTCTTGCCGGTGGGACCACAAGGCAGCTGCCAGCCGCTCAGGCTACTTACATCTCTCGCTGTCATTCTGGTCTGCAATGGCTTCCTCCAGGGCGACCGACTTTGGCTTTTTGTCCTGGCTTCCTTTTAATCTTTCCCAGTCGGCTGGGCTGAATTTGCACACCTCGGAGTCTTTGGTTGCTGGGTGGCCACCTTCTCTCTCTTTCATCTCCAACTCTGAGAAGCGCATCATTGCACGCTAGAAAGAGAACGGAGATGGAAAAAAAAAAAAAAAACAACTTACCATAAAGGTTATTTCATGTGCCTTATACTATAAAGGAAAGTGTTTTCAAAGGAAAGCTTGCCCAAAACCAACCATAGTTTATGAGATACAACTCAGATATTTTAAAGTTTAACAGATAAAATTTAAGAGTGTCTATACGTAAGTAGTCAACACATTCTTTATCCATAGTCGTGTGTACATAAATATAGATGTGATGTGTGTATGTACACCCATACATACACTATTGCATAGAGACAGATACTCTCTTTTGAACGTTATAAATAAAACAAAACAAAAACACAACGCAAAGAAAACAAAAGAAAAACACAACAGAAAAGAAATAAAATGCACAATGAATAAAGACGACCATGGCCCACAACTTCCCTTTGTATATTTGGAAATGAAATTTAACTCAAAAGGTTTATGGAAGATTCTAGTAATAAAAATTTGAAGAACTGACCTCACAGTAAGCAGCAGGTAGACATAAAATACTGTCCTCTTGTAATCCTTCCATCTATGTAATTAAAATGGGCACTCAATGGATCATTTAGATAACTTCATCCATTTTTATCAGCATAAACCAATTTTTTTCTTAACATTGCAAAACAATTTGGCTTTATTCATGTTTTAATTAAAAGTAAAATATCTTAAGGAAATTCCTATACAACGTCTATCATAATTCACTAGCAAATTAAATACATATTCTATCCCTTTAAGTGAATTTTTTTCTTCTTTTTTCTTTTTGGTGAAAAAAAAATTGTACGATTCCCACAGACATGCGACCGCTACACATCTCCACCAAGTATCAAGTAAGGATTGCTAAGCAGTGCTTCGAGATATACGTTATCTTAGAGGCAGAGAAATCTTTCAAAGCAATTGATAGGTAAACGTCATGCAGTCTTTAGATATCCTTCATAATAATTATAACTTGTTATCAGCATTCCAGTAGAGCTCCCTTATAATCTACAGAGTAGCTTAAAGCATCCAGACACACGACCCTAAGAGCTACTTCTGCTGTCCCCTTACAGAACACATTTTATACATTCTAATTGCTGTAAGTGTCATTAACCAAATCTGCCTGGTGCCCTGTCCCTCTGAGCTCCCCCTCACATCCCCTTTGTACATTACAAAACTGACAACAGATGAGGTTAGTGAAGTTCACGTGGGGGCTCACCTGCAATGCCCGTTGCTCTCGGCTGAGCTGACTGGAATCTGCATAGAGTTCAGTAGTGAGACACTTGAACCGGTCACCCACATAACCGGCCGAATTTGCGATTCTCTTTGCCAGCTTAGATGGCTTCGGTTTCAGAACTTTGCCATCATTTGATTCTGCCTCATCAGCTCCATCTTTGGTATAGGTGGGGGTGACATCCATGCTCAGAGGGGCACCGCCCACACAGAATGGTTTGGGATCCTCTTGGGTTTTACTGAAAGTCACAGTAGGGCCCTCGCTGCCCAGAGTTGTCTCCAGGAATGGAGTTGCCACCGGCATCCCTAGATTCTCTTTGTTGGTTCCTGCTGCAACACTGTCCTTGCCTAAGCTGAACACTGACTGGCTGGGGGCCTGTTTGAAAACATAGGACTCATGGAAGTCGCTGATGCGGCCCAGCTCCTCTCTGAGAGAGATGAAATCTCGGTGTTGCTGCAGCGCCGGCTCTGCAGGGGGCTTGGTGGGCTCTGTGCTCTGGCCCACACTCTCAGCTGCCAGACCAGGTTTGGACGCTCCTGCCTCGGTTTTAGCTTCTGCTTCTTCTCGGAGAAGGTCTACGTAGACGAGCTTGTCGCTTTTGACGACTGTCTTCCCTGGATTCCAGCTGGGGCTTGGCTTCAGGTTCTTGTCCGTGGGGACTTCTGTGTGTGGTTTGGTGCTGCTGGCTTCCAACATCTCAGAAAACCGATTTCGGAGGGTTGGATCCTCATACCGGGCTCTCTCGTGGGAGCGGGACCGCCTCTCGGGCTTCTCTTCTTTAGTGATCTCGATGGGTGTGTGTGGGATCAACATGGGATGTACCATGCCCAGGCCCAGAGCATCTTGGTAAGTTACAAACTCTGGCCGGCCTGTGGGCAGCCCATAGGGCAAGCCAGGCTTGGGGGCAAGGTGCCCAGGAAACAGACTGCCATTGGGTAACAAAACTGGGTGAGGGTACACGGGTCCTTTGCCATGTAAAGAGAGGGGACTTAGGGCAATGCCCTCTGGTGCTGGGTAAGGGAGATAACTTCTGGGGTAAGGAATTGGTGGGGACCTGAATGCTTCGTTTGGAGATAGAAATATTGAGCTTGGCGGGAGGCCATTCTCACTCGTTTTGAAACTGGGTTCTGAGTTGCTGGCTTTGGCTGCCTTGCTGCTGCTGCTGCCGCTGTGCTTGGCAGGCGTGGTTGGGGGCTGGCCCACGTGCTGGATCACGGACGGCGTGGTATCCACAGAGCTTCTGCTGGTCTTGGTGCCATCTGCATTGGCATTGGGGGCTGGTGATGCAGAGGCTGGGCGGCCTGCACTCGACACTGACCCTGAAACATTAGTGATCACAGCATCTGTGCCACCCATCCGGGGACACGAGGAACTCCGCTGCTGCGGTATGGCCCAGTCCAAAGCCTTGTTTTTCAGAGACATGCTCTTCCCACTGTTCTCTTCGTTAGGCCCCGGCACCACCCAGGATGAGGGAGCAGTGCTGATGATTTCAGATCTATAGATAGCACAGCCATTTCCTGGAGGAGATAATGTTTCTTTTGGAATCTCACTTCCGGAGAGCACTAACCCACTTGCAGCCCTGCTGTGAACCAGGACCGTGGGAGCCATCTTTTTCATGTGGTCGGCTTTGGAAGCATCTACATCCACCACTTTAGAAGACAAGTCTAGTGGTTTATCTGTGACGTCTTTGGTAACGGTCTGCTTTTCCAACAGAGGTGGTGAGCCCCCATCTTTTCTGTCTTGAACTGTGGTCTTTCGGGTGTGTCCGGACTGGGCACCTTCACTCACCTCTGGAGTCTTGGGGTATTTGCCATTGGACAGCCTGGCTGTGGGGAACTCGCTACTGGCTGTCATGTATGGCTTCGTCAGGGTGACTGAGGGGGAGGTGGAGATCCTGGGATAGTGCTTATGGAACTCAGAGTAGGTCTCTGCAGTGGGCTGGGTGGGAAGGTGAACCCGGGGCGAGGGCCGAGGCGATGGGGGCAACAGGAGAGCTGTGTCCCCTGGGAGGCCACTGGTGACTGCCTTGGCGGAGGGCACCCTGGGCTGTTTACTATTCTGGATGTGAGGATAGGTGTGAGAATCAACTGGGTTCCCAGGGCTGACGCCCATCTTCCATGGGAGGCTTTTGTCTGTGCAGTGGACGAGAGGTGGGATGGCTGGAGAAGCTGATGGTGTAGAAAGCCTCATGGGTGAAGCCAGGGAGGAAGGGATGTGGGGGTTAACGTAGTGTGGAGGTGGCAGGTAGAGGAAGCGTTCCCCATTGGTGCAGACAGGAGAATACAGTGGCTGGGCCAAGCCATAGGACTGCTGAGGTAGCAAGGCCTTGTACATGTTCAGTGAATACTTATTTGGTGAGTCGAGGAAAGGATAGATGGCTGGAGTGGCCCCCTCCATATAAGGGTTGACCCAGGGCAGCCGCAGGTAACTAGCACCATTGATGTTGAGAGGGCTCTGTTTGTCGCTGGCAGGCCTGTCCAAGCCCAAGCTTTCCGCTGTGGCTACAGCACTTTTTTGTATTCCAGGCGGTGTTTTGTATATAGCACTGAAGCCATTTGGGGCTTTTCCAGAGACAGCGGAAGCCTCTACTGTCTCAGGCGTATTCGGCTTGAACTGCATCTCTGTATTTCTTTCTGAAGAAAACCCAAGGCCGCTGAGAGAACTCGTGGCAGCCTCCCGACCTTTTTCTGAGCCCAGTCCACACAAGCCGGAATAGACGATGTTTCCAGGGACTCGGAGCCCCTCCCGGATGAGGCCCGTGCGGTCCATGCTCAGTGCTGCCAGACCATCTATCCGATGGGCTGCACTGGTGTCTACCTTTGTAAGAGAAAGACACGTTAATTGGGACACCCATCAAAGTGGCAGCCTTAGTCCCCAAGAAAGGCCACCCATTGGGTCACAAGATACCAGCCTTAACACCCTAACAGAAAAGGTTAAAGACAGCTTTCCCAGGGTCCATCTTCCCACATCCAAAGTCCTCTGCTGCTTCACTCCTTTTCATCCCTAGTCAACTAGTACCCTTGGCAAGCACAGAAACAATCCATTTAGATTAGAAACCTATACATTATATTGATCATCTGTGAACTCTGGAAGCTTCAACTTCACAGCAAACAGTCTGCTGCAGCAGAGAAGACACCAACTAGGGTATTCTCTGCTTTACCCTTATGGGGTATAGGATTCACAGTAACTCTGTGGAACCTGTTAGGCTGTGGGGGTGGCTAGATGCGATTAGTTTTTCCTGGACATAGAAAGGCATCATTTAACAGGACAAGAAACAATCTTCCACCAGACAACAGGAATGGGGAACTTTAGCTGTCTCATTTCTAAATCAATAAAGAGGCCAGGGGTCAAACTGTGGTTGCATCTTTTGACTTCCTCTCCCGGTGCCTGAAAGGACAGGCAGGGCGTTTCATATTTTACTGGCAAGGTAAGCCGTGGGGGCTACTTGGAGGCTGGGAACTCCTCCAGTTGGGAGCACTCATGGGGCACATGGTTTATGGAAGACCAAGGCAGCCACATATCCCACCAGTCACTAAGGGACAGGGACCTGTGGGGCAAAGCATTTCAAAAGCAGTGCACAGACTGGAAAAGCTGAGGTCCCGGTACCGTCCAGTACCACAGACGTACCACTTAACCTTGCCCTGCATACCTGCCGGCAAGAACTTCTACGGACATGCACACCTACGAGTGCCCACACACTTCAGCCCAAACCCCTTAAATGCATACAGATTAATGCGCAATGGATTACAGATCAACAGAAGCCATTCATTAATCTCTTACCACGTTGTGATTCAAGGGATTCTCCTCCCTCAGTTCCAGCCTGGCTTTTGAAGCATCACCGTCATTCACAGGAATTTTCCTATTTAAAAAGACACACTAATTTCATGAAACATTTCTTGCTGAATCCGTCTTTCATCTGTCTCTTCAGATCAGACTACTTTCTACTAATCTCATTTTTTTGAATCATCCTAACCTTCCCTGCCATGACCTGTACTGAAAGTTGTTCCCAGATGGCAATTCAATATTGCCCTGGCAGAACAAAGGGCAGGGCAGGCCTTTCATGTGTGGGGACACGAATAACACGTATGTCCCTGAGGTGGGCAAGCCAGAAATTAAGCACAATGCTTCTTGCACGTGACCTTCTCTCTACAGAGGCTAAGTACTTTCCTAGCTAATCCATATGAACTGTTCCAGAGGGCAAACAATAGACCAAGGTGGCCTAGAAGTTCAGAACCCTACAGGCTGGTCCCGTCATCTAGCACCTTTGTGTGTTAACCCTGTGGTCAGGCTTTCCAAAGTTCCCTCCAAACAAAGTAAAGGACCACACCCTTGGAAACTAGTTCAAAATAATGGGGCCATATACACTAGTATCAGAGAACTGTCAGCTACTCCAGGCTGAAGAAGAAACTGCACATCTGTACTAGGCTGTTCTGGCTGCCCTGGGATTTGTTATCCGAGAGCATCTATAAAGAAAGTGTTCTGTGCCAACTTCCAAACCCCCAGGATAGCATCACTGACAAGTAGCAGAGGGAAAGCTTCATCATTACCCAGAAAAGCGACTCAATCGCCTACTGTTTAGCAACCCCCCCCCCATACACCCTCTATCCAAAATTAAGATTAGAAAGTCTAAAAGAGCTGCCTGGAGCTGAGCATGGTGGCACACGCCTTTAATCCTAATACTCTGGAGGCAGAGGCAGGTGGATCTCTGTGAGTTCAAGGCCAGTCTGGTCCAGGACAGCTGGAGCTACAAGGAGACCCTGTCTCAAGAAGATTAAAAAACAAACAAACAAACCCCAAACCACCCCCCCAACAGAAAACAAACAAACAAAAAAGAGCTGTCTGGCTACTAAAATTCAGGCCAGCAAAGGGCACCTGAAACATTGGGCTCCACCCTAGAAAGGGGGGGCCATCTTCCCATTTATTACTAAGCAAACTATTTGTTTTAAAAGCACATCGAATGCTGATCCACCTGGGCCCACATTCCTGACATTTAGAATTAAGGCAGCATATAGACTGGGATTAATTCTCCTTCATAAATATGAAATAATAAATTAAGGACGAAAGTGCAGTGAAAGGCCGCTTTAGGGGCTAATCTTTTAAAGGGCGGCAATGCTTCGCTGAGCTAGGTTGCCTGTTAAAACTGTAAATCAAGGGCCGCTAGCTAGGAGAGATCTGTCTCTCCTAGCCCTTTTTAGGCCCTTCTCTGGCTGTGAGAAGGTAAGGGTGCTTGGGCTCCGGCTCTGCTCAGGAGTGCGGGGGAGGAGACCAGCTCTCCCTCTACCAGGTCTGGCCCCAGAGGCCACATTCACCTGTCTTCACTTGTCCCACACATGCGGACCCTCTCGCTGTTCATCCAGCTGTGAACGTTCCCATACAGGGGGGTTGCTGAAAGCATGTCGTCTTCTTGGATGGCAGCTTGGCTTCAAGAGTCTAGTCTGTTTAAAAAAGAAAGGGGGGGGGGGTTCCCAAGAGGTTAAGTAAAGGAGAGGCATGCAGGGAAGTAGAGAAGGCTTTTTTCAAAGCAATTCATACAGAATGCAGACTGTACTTGATGGTCTGCAGATGTCCATGAGCCAAAGATCCACCTGACCCACCCAGACCGTGGGGGAGGGGAGCAGTTTAAACCTAACATGAAGAAGCTACCCAAGCCACAACTTGATGCCCACACACCCTTTTCCCAGTGTATGGTGGCTGGAAGTGCGCGCACCCATACACACAAATCATTCGTTCTTGTTACTTGCCCCAGAAAGAAGCCTTATTTGAGGGGGAGGGAAACTATAGTGATATAGCTATAGGGGTCACTGGTACTCGAATTGATCCTTCTTGGGTAAATGAGAGAAGGAGCAGTGAGGTGGTGGTGGCAGGTTCAGGGCTCAAACTGCATAGCTAGGACTAAATTTCCAAGCCATTGAGCGTACAACCCATAGACGGAGGGTTAAAGAGTCAGGTGGGCTGGTGAGCTTCTTACCAGAGCCCTAGATTAGATTAAGCACCTAACTGGGGTGGTTTTGCCTGGGTGGTTTTGCCTGGGAGCTGCAGGGGGAGGCGGCTGAGTAATTCAATGACGCCTTTTCGCTGGGGACAAGAAATCATTAGCAAGCGCAGAAGTCTTTGCAGCCCAGGCTGATGCTGATGGCTCGCTCCTAGCAGACGCACACTGGGAGAAGGCAAAAGCCACCCATTTTCCATCTCGTGGGAGGGAGAGCTGGGGAGGGCAGCAAAGGAGCCCAGACCACCTTCCCCCCCTTACCTTCTTGCCCCCCCCCCCAGCACATTCTAGTTTGCTGCATGAGTGAAGGGTCAGGACAAGCTGCATTTTATTAACAGGATTATCACGGCGCGTGATTTATCCTCGTGCAGGATTTTAATTGCTCTTTGGAGGTTGAGCCGTTTCTTTTGACTGCGCTTCAGCCCATATCCTGCTGTTAAATGCTGGGTTAATAAGTAGGGGAGCCTTTAATGCCTGGGACCGATGGCCCTCGGCAATTCCCTCCTCACAAACACATCTCAGTTTCCCTGTCCAGGACAGGCCACAGCATTTTTCCAAGGAACGAAAACCTGAGTGTGAAATAATTGGTGTGCAGATAGATCATCAGGGGAAGTTTTCTTTCTCCCCCCTCACGCACCCACCCACACAGTTTCCGAAAGCCCAAATGTTCCCTTAAGTCGACACATTTCCTTTGTTAGCAGGAGAAAATATGCAAATGCTTGCTTTTACACTTTAGCACACGGTGGAGCAGACTGCCAGGTCGATTGGGTGGAAGCGCCGGTCGGGGACTCTTCTACCAGGGTCTGGGGTGGGGGCGGGGCAGGCCTAGGAGGGCTGAATCCAAAAGCTAGCCTATCCTTCGGATTTCTTTGTCCTAACTAGGTCTTTTGTCCACCAGCAACCCCCATCAGCCCCCATCCATAGAACAACACACACCGACACAACACGCACAGTTAGAGCTCAACAATGAAGCTGGAAGGGCCCCCAAAGAGGCTGGAATCTGCAAAGGCAGCAGGGGCGTGGACTTGGAGAAGCAGTTTCCCTGGGAAGGGTCTCTTTCTTCAAATAGGGCATTCCCAATGGCCTGGCCAAGGTGCCAGGGATACCAACTGGGCTGTTGGGGAAGACTGTGAAGCTGTTCATGGTTTTCCATCTTTCAGATATACAAAATAAAACACAGCATGTCACGCCTCCAGTGTACAGAAGACCCAAGACAGATTCCATGGAGTGTCCCTTTCCCAGGCTCTGCTGCCCACTCTCACAACAAAGGGGAGGCATTCTGGGTGGCCTGATCGACTGGAGCACCATTCTTGGTGCAGGTGTCCTGGACATGAGGCTGCAGCCCATGGGACTGCACCATGCCCTCACCACACACTGATGAAATGCAGAAATCTCATCAGGAATAGGAACGATTCAATGAATCCCCAGGGACAAGGGTAAGGAAGCACAAGCCTAGGAAAGTCAATCTCCTGGCATTCCATAAGCTTAACAATCACCCCCCCCATACCCAACTGCTCCCTATACACTATCTTAAGGCACCCCAAAGAGGAACAGAATTGGCCTACCAAATGCTTGACCCTTCCTCCCCAAAGCCCAGTGGCAGCTTCAGGCCATCTGGACTGGGAGGAAATGGGATGTAGTAGTCAGGAGCACCTAGGATAGATAGCTTGGCCAAAGGAAGCTTTGAACCCGCGCTGGGGCTCATCCCCTTCCAGGTTTTCAGCATCAATGTCACAGAAGAGTAACAGTAGCCCTCAGAATGAGGTGTTGTTATTCGCACAGGGGCAGACTGAGGGTTAAGGCCAGGAGTGCATTTCAGTGCGCGCCCCCCCCACCCCCCACCCCCGCGCAAGTTCCTCTGTGGTTTGGGGGGACTGAACCAAGGGGTGTTTATTTGCATTGTGGACTATACAAAAACATGCATGAGCAATCGTGCACACATGTGTATGTGTATGTATACACACACACACACACACACACACACACACTTCTAATCTTTGGCTGCCCCATGAACTTTTTGTGAACTGTTTAAAAGTGGACGTCTGCTGAACAAACATCGGCGCCACGGCCAGCCATAATTTCATTGCAACAGGCTAAGGACTTTTAACTCTTCAGGTGCCTGGCCAAAGAGGAGCAGAGTAGGGTGGACCAATGAGGAGTGGGCCCTGCCTGGCAGAAGGACCTTCTCCAGGGTGACAAACAGGAGCAGCCCAGGTCCCAGCAGGAACATCCTCAATGCATTGGTAAGGAACACAAAGTACCATAATTCACACTTGCCACCCCACACTCAGCATTTCTCTGGGATACAGAACATGGGAGAAAGAAAGGAAGGAAGGAAGGGAGGGAGGAGGGGAGG
>VZQC01011795.1:205117-327782 GCA_009823505.1 Rhizomys pruinosus | reverse complement strand
AGAAAGAAAGAAAGAAAGAAAGAAAGAAAGAAAGAAAGAAAGAAAGAAAGAGGAGGGAGGGAGGGAGGAAGAAAAGGAAGGAAGAGAGAGGAGGGAGGGAGGAAAGAAAGAAGGAAAGAGAGAGGGGGAAGAGGGAAAGAAAGAGAGGGAGGGAAGGAGGGAAGGAGGGAAGGAGGGAAGGAGGGAAGGAGGGAAGGAAGGAAGGAAGGAAGGAAGGAAGGAAGGAAGGAAGGAAGGAAGGAAGGAATGAAGGAAGGGAGGGAGGGACAGGACCAAGAGGCAGGAGAGGATAGCAACACTTATCCCCACTCAGCTTCTAGAAACTGCTAGTGAAATCGATGTGGCTTTTCCTTTTCCTCTTTTCTATTTAACCTCTAAGGCAAAGTGCTTAGAGCTGACTTTACTGACCCTTGGCCGTGCAATACACGTGAAGAGGGTGAAAGATCTGGTTCTGACGACAAATAACACCTTGACGTACTTGGCTGCTATATAGGGGAGGTTCATTTGTCCTTACTTTTCAGCACCCCTTCTTCCACATGTAAGCTATACTTCTGTAAGTGCCAAGATGTGTGAAGTCACTCATGAAAAAGCACTTTACAAGCACCAACCTGTTCCCAGGGTGAGCTGCTAGCTTTACCTTGGCTGTGGGTTTTAACCCTTTTTGGCAGTCATGGACAGAAAGTACCAAGGATGGGAATTGAGACGCAGGGGGAAGATGGCTTTATCGGAGTCCGGGCAGGGAAGGGTGTCTAGTTCTTGTAGAACAGTCTGCTAACTGCAGTAGCTCCCTGCTGGAACATCGAGTCCAGGGAGCCCTGACCTACAGGTCTCAGGCACGCATGGGGTGTGCTCACAGCTCTTTGCTGCTGTGTGAAAGCTTCCGGGCGATGGGGTCACCTGGACAGACTTTCAGCAATCATTTGCTCCAGAGCCAAAGGTTATGGCTAGAGTGCCGGTGTGTGGCCTAGACACTATGAGAAGGAAGGGCCTGGCAGGCAGAAGAGGGTCAGAGGGACCAAGGTTAGGTCAGGTGCTGTCCTCTAACCTTGGCATTCCCGAGAAGGGACACTGATTCCCCTCATGAAAAAAATGAAAGGACTCCCAAGAAATACTTAGTAAGACACTACCGCTGATCCCTGCCAAGATAGAAGTACTTAGTACGACACTACCGCTGATCCCTGCCAAGATAGAAGTACTTAGTAAGACACTACTGCTGATCCCTGCCAAGACAGCACCGCAAACGAAGGAAAGAACACACAGGACTTTTTCTATGCTACTATTTTAAGACAGGGTCTCACTCTGTAGCCTCGGGTGGCCTTGAACTTGCAAAGAACTGCCTGCCTCTGTCTCCCACTACTGGGGTTCAAGGTGTGGGCCATCACACCTGACTCGTTTCTTCCTTAAAGGCATCTACACTTTACCTGGCATAAAAGTGAACAGGCTGAAGAAGGGGTATAGCAGTGGGAGGCTGGAGCCAAGGAAGGGGCACACTAGGCTCCCGTTGGTCTTCTGTTCTCTCCAACGCCACCCCAATACAGCATGTCATTTCCCACCACCATCGGTTAAACCTGCACCAACGATATGAAGGGGATCACCCCCAAACATCTCATCCCTGAGTGGAACTAGAAAGATGAAACCTCAGCACCTAGCTCTGCACTCAAACACACTGGCAGTACCCCTTCTCTGGGGGAAGCTTTTCTAAGCTCTTTCCCTAGGCTCCCCTGGCTCCCATCCCTCCAAAAGTTATCCAGTCAGTGGGCAGAGGGACTGGAAATCTGCAGCGGCTTCTGGCTCAGGTGGAGAATAGGTAGCAAGGGTCCAGGTCAGCGTGCTGGAGTCTTCTTGAGGTAAGGAGCCTGGTTCTCTGAGTTGAACATTTAGGAAGCACGTGGTCACCACAGCCTCCCAACTCTCACCCTCACCCACCCCGTGTCTCTGGGCAGGTGGCCGAATCTCTCCAACCTTGGCCCCTCTGTAAATATTTGGCACCCTGTTTTCCAGAGGCTTAAGCTGCACTATGGACTTGAGTTTTGCCTGGCAATAGCTGGAGCTGGCCACCGTTAACCCCATCAAACAGCATCTGAATCCACTAAACACACGGTTTATAACAAGCCCCAGAACGGCTGCCACAGTTTCTCTGTGGCAGTCTCGTGGGGGGGGGGGGGGGAGGCGGAGAAGCCAGGCCCAGGGAGGCCACTGTGGATCTCACCCAAGCCCAAAGCTAGCGGCAGCCCTTCCTGGGGCTGCTCCAAACCCAGATTTGAGTCACAGCAGCACCACGATCTGGGTGTCAAGGAAGGGAGGGTGAAGAAATTCCTATTTTAGGATGTTGGGGGGAGAGCCTATGTGGGGGTGGGAACTTAGAAGAAAAAGGTTTCAGGATGTGCAAAGTGAGGTGGGTCTTCCTGGACTAGACCTGCCATATCGTTAAGGGGTCAGGGACCTTCAAGCTGCTTCCAGGTCCCGGGCCATCTTTGGCACCTGAGGTGTGGGGTTAAAGGTGTGATCCAAGCTAACCAGGTGCACACTCCGAGCCACAGCCACAAGTTCTGTGGGTGTCCCCACCCATACCCCCAAATTTCCCATTAATAAAGAGAGTAGGGATGGGGGCGGGGCGCTTGTACAGATCTGACCTTTCAAGCACGCAGAACCTTCCCTGCCTCCTCTCAGAGCTCTTGGGCCACACCAGAGCCACCGAGTGGAGGAGTGAACCTGGCTCTTGGTGGCAACAGCAAAGGAGAGAGAAGAAGGGGTGCCCCCTCTCCACCTCTGCGTGTGATGGGTCTGCACGCAACAAAGGGATTCTCTCGCATCACACTGCTCAGGGCTTCCGGGCCCCTTCTGCCCCTCTTCACAGTTCCCTGCCAAGGTCCCGAGGGAGAGGTACTGGCTAGGAGTCAGCAGTCAGTGCTTCCAGGAACTCTATCAGCTCTCCCTCTAGGCAGATGACCTCCCCAACCCCCGACCTTAGTTAACCCCTGGGGCACTGCATTCTTAAGGGGGCTTCCCGAATGCCCCTGCCAGAGTCTCCACTACTCCTCTCCTCACCAGTCCATTTGAGGCAGAAATAAACTGAGCAGGTTCAAGCAGAATCTGATCCCTTATGGGAAATGCTTGTAGGTCCAGTGTAGACGTAGCACTGCAGACCCCTCCCATGTTCACTCTGGGCTTCCTTGGGTCAGACTAGAGAGTTCTTCTCTGGAGCCAACTGTACAGCGTGGAGAGGTGACCATGAGAGCCTGTCACATGTCAGTTGCCGGCCATGCACTCCTTTCTTTCCCTCAAGATCAGCTGAGGTCACCTCGCCTAGATCAGGGCAGGGAGGTGGCCATCAAGGCACTGGCTTTTTGTTCCTTTCACTTTCTTAAGGTTGGGTCACACCAGTAGTCTGTGCTCAAAGGGCAGGAGAGGGTAAATTTGGAACAGCAGGTGTCCTTCAAAAAGGAGGTCACCCAGCACCCAAAACCCTACACACACACACACACACACACACACACACACGCACACGCGCACACACACACACACACACACGCACACGCACACACACCTCACATATGTCCTTTAGCTTAGTCCCCACAGACCTCAGTCCCCACCCCCACCAGAGAATCTATACAACCTGGGGGAAAATCTTGAGGTCCCACATCTAGCCTCCAAAGGCCACAGTACGACACCTGTCCCCATCAGGGCTTTGTATGAATCAAACACATTTAATGTCATTCCCTGCTGCCCCACCCCCACCCCCATAGGAACAAGCTATACAGGAAAGCTAGCATTAATATTCCCAGGAACCACAAAGGAACTTTTTTTTTTTTTTTTTCTTTTTTGTCTTTCGAAGACAGGGTCTCCCTGTAGCCCCAGCTGTCCTGGAACTCACTCTGTAGACCAGGCTGGCCTTGAACTCACAAAGATCCGCCGGCCTCTGCCTCCCAAGTGCTAGGATTAAAGGCGTGCGCCACCATGCCGGGCCTGGCAGGAACTTTTTAAGCAAGTGTCCAGAAATCTGCATGCAGGTTCCTTGTGCAGAGCCTGGGAAGGCTAAGGGATGAGAGTCAGGACGACACTCACTTTCTTTACAAGGAACAATAGGAATTCCATGTCTTGTTACTCAGTCTTGGAACTCAAAACACCCCAAAACAAAGGTTTGGAATAAATGTGCTATAGATGGGGCACATGAATTTTTGTGGCTGTTCGGAGCTTAATTACTCCTCCTTGATCCGTGGGACTAGACACGACACCGCCAAGGTTAAAATGCCCCGAACAGTGCCGAGCAGATGTGAGCGAGCTGGCAGACTCGCAAATGAGGCCTGCCTTGGAGCACGATAACAAGTGACTAATACATTGCATATCGTTGAAAGAAAATTATTTTTCTCTAATTTGCATTTGCTTGGGGGGAAAAAAGCCAACCCTAGTACGTCCCTCCTCACACAAGCATGAGTCTAATCCTGGAAATACAGCCCGGCTGCTTTAAGAAATCTGGAAGGAGGCAAAGACTGCCAGTGTTTTGGCGTGGTAGGTTTGTTTATCTTTCCGCCTTTCCTCCAAGGCGAAACTCGTTTTGCAAGCAACATTCCTACAGAAAATGGCACACGTCATAAAAAGAGACCAATTTATAGAACTGGCACCGAAGTTCATATATCACTCTAGAAACATCTCCCAGCTACCCAAAGGAAGCCCAACTAGATGCAAAAGTCCACATTAAAACTCAGAAGGATTATCTGGGGGATGAGAGGACTAAGTAGACTCACAGGCATCCTGTAGGTTGGACACCCAAAGGCCACAGTCACATAGAAGGGGAGAATGTGGAATTAAGTCAGCCTCAGAAGATTCTTTATAACCCAGGAGCAGCCAGGGCTTAGAAGGCTTGAGAATCATGGGAGTGGGAGTGAATCTTTACTCTCAGCTTGCTCCCCCATCCCAGAGACAGGGACGGATCTGGTCTTGGCCAGCCATTGATGTATCTCCAAGAGTGGAGCTGGTGACTGCCACTACTAACAGTTCTCCACCCTGGTGCCTCAATGCAGGCCCTGGAAGAGGACTAGGAACACAGTACTTTGGCAGTGGGCATCTAGGTGCTGCCCACAGAATGGGGGCGGTACCGCAGGTAGGTTACAGGACTGCACCTTTCCTAGCTGTTGTGGGCAATAGCAAGGTTATGAGATCGAAATCAAACACAACTGCACCCCTTTCCCTGAAGTGCATGTCCAATTGGGTCCTGAACCCACAGGCTTGCATGCCATTCCCCAGGCCGGGGAACACAGCAGCCACCTATCTAACTTGTGGGAGTAACAGGGCTAGTGCAGAGTGGGAAGGGCAGCCTTCAAAGTCTCCGCGATCCCCAGAAAACCTTCAGTTAACAACGCGCTTTTCCCAACAAGCTGACTTAAGAACTCTAAGTTGTTTTCCCAAATCTTGCAAACTCTGTCCCAAGCAGTGGAAGACCAATGTCCAGGGATCCTGGCCAAACCCCTCCAGACAGTGACACTCCCGGTCCCCTGGGCCTTCTCTCAACACCTTTTCCTAACACATTCCCTAAACCACAACATACAAACCAGTCCACATCCTCACCCCACCCCCTGGGAAGTCCTAAAGGTGTGCGCTAGGGATTGATGGGGTGGGGGTGGGGGCAGCTGAGCTTTTCTCTCAGGCAAGGAAGAGCTGGCCAGAAACTGGCGGCCACCTCTGCAGCTCCTCCGTGGGCCTACATAGTGCGTGCTTTGTGTAAGTGCCGAGGAGGCACAGCGCTGCTCGCGCGCCAACAGCTGTCACATTATTTGCACTCGCTGTAAACAGCCTTCACATTCCCCCCTTACCACATAGTTAAAGCCAGACTAACAATCCACAGTTAGAGATCAAACCAACAACAGCAGCATTGTGTCTGCCTTCGCCTTCGCACCAAGCCCAGCAGCTGGCAGGTTTCTCCGGAACAAGGGACCCTTGCTCCCCCCACCCCTCCGGGCTCCAGCCAAGGCCAGCCAGGGAAGCATGCATTTGTCGGTGCTGTTTGTTAAAGCCAGAGAGCACCGCCATTTCATAGAGATTTCGCTGTGGTTTATCAGCTTGGGCCTCTGGAAACCAGGGAAGCGGGATGGGAAGAGACGATGCTCACACTCCCAGGACACTGGGCCAAGCGGCCAGGCTGCGGGTGAGACAGGGCGGCCTGCAGCTCTCCTGGATGGTGCAGAGGCCACTCAGGTCAGCATTCTGTCCAGGCCCACAGAGGACTGCCTCTGGTCTTTTGGAAATTGCCCAACTCGTAGAAGACTTACTGGCTGCCCCACTGATCAAAATGTCTCCTTTATGATTTTTGGTTAAGTTGAACATTTCCATAATCGTCATTATTAGCGCAAATTACACGCCTAATCGGTCCTTAAATAGATTTTAATTAAATAATCATACAAGGCTCATTTTATGACTTAAGAAAGGCATTACTTTTCGTTAGAAACTTTCCACCAGGATATGGAATAACGATAGCAGACAAATACTTGTTCTTTGAAATCACCAATAACCACTGGGCAAAGCAGCCTGGTGTGGACCCCAGTTTACCTTCCAAATGGAAACTTGGAGTGAACACACCATAGCAGTGCAGCAAGGATAGGGACTCTCTCTTCAGCTCTACTTTTGGCTCTTCTTTGAACAGTAGAAATAAACTCGCTCTTATCTGGGGAGATCTCCAGCTAGTGGCTTTGTAGACTAGTCCTCCCCACCCCCACTCATCCTCCACCCACTCCAGTCACTGTGCAAAGCGCACAGGCTGGGCTTGTTAAATGCTGTGTAAAATGTTGTTAATAAAATAATAAATACAAAGGATGGAGGCTGCTGGGTCCATGGGTGTTTTGACTGGAAATGCCTTGGTGCTTGTCATGTGTTTATGGGAGGGTAGACAACTCCAGGATTTACATAGTTTGGACATTTCTGTACTTCATTTATTCTTTCCTAAATGACGTAGGTCTCAAGCTATTTCAAGTTTGCATTTGTACAGAACTGTGAAATGCCTAGGAGTTTCTCCAATTAAACCAAGTTTTAAATCAGACTCAAAGCTGGAACATACTCTCTAGCTTGCCTGACTCCACCCTCAGCTTCTCTAGCTGAAGAAAACAAACAGACCCTCCAGAACAATCCTCAGTCCTCAAGCCCCCCCCCCCAACTTCTGAAGGGTCCCCAGGGCAAAGGTTAAGGTCTTCAGATTCCAGGCAACTTGGGCTCCACACAGTGGTGTTCATCACAGTTCCGAGCATCCAGTCCATACACTACCTCTAAAATAGTGAGCTAAAACAGGGGCCGAACTGCTGGCCTGCTAAAACCCACCGCTCACAGCTCACAAAACAATGTCAGCAAAGACCGTAAGGCATTCTTTATAGAAGGACCGCGGATTCCTGCCTACTGTAGCTCTTTCAGCACAAAGGCTTTTAGGGGAAGAAGGGAAAAAGAGGGAGGAGGAGGGGGAGAGGGGAAAAGAAAGGGAGGGAGGGCTCCTGTTTCAGAGCAGGCATCCCCAGAGAGTCAAGAACCAAGTGTAGCTTCAATCAAACGCTGACTTCCCCTCTGGGAGTCGAAGAGGAAACCTGATCACAGTAGCTTACTACCGCCCTGGATCCATACAGGTCTGGTTTTCTTCTCGTGCTAGTAATTTTTTTTAAATACATATCGATATAAAAGAAGCAATCCCTGGCAGACTTTATTGAAAACCACAGTGAGCCCTCACAACATCCGGACTTAATCCCTATCAAACAAACCACAGCACCACTGGCCTCTGCAGCAGGCCACCCCCTCACCTCTTCCAACTGGGTCTCTCTCCTGCAGTTGCTCCTGTCTCCTCCCCTGAAATAAATGACTGGAAAACTTGCCAAACAGCACCTAGATATGGGTTCTGGAATCAATTCCTAACCATATAATGATCCCACTTAGAGAGAAACACCAAAGTCATTTCATATGGAATCCTTTAAAGGCAGAAGGCAAAGAACTCTAACAAAGGGAAAGAAGGAACCCGCATAGGTGGACCCAGAGGCCCAGAGGGAGGGAGAGCTTGCATCCTTGCTCCCTGGACACTGACCTAACAGGTCTCAGGAACAACAGAGAACAGAACAGAAGGGCAACGTATAGAAACATGACCAGTCATTCACAGCAATTATTAATCCTCAGGGCCTACTATGTGCCAAGTATTGCCTTTGATCCTAAAGGTGGATAATTATTCCCAGTCTTACAAATGAAGAAACTTACTGAGGCTCAGAGGCCATAAATAACTTGCCCCCAAGGTCACACAGCTAGTAAAAATGGGCCACGGTCAAACTCAGTCCTGGAGTTGCGGAGAGGAGCCAATTATTGGGTCTAATTGTGTCATTTGAAATTCCTATGTTCACATTCTGTGTCCTCAAAGAAGTTTAAAAGTTGGGGCCTTGTGCACCAACTTCAAGGTAAAAAGCCGCACCTAAGCCTTAGGTAACTCATCCATCAAGAGCCCCGAGCCCGGTTTGCCCAGAACCCTACAGCAATCTTGAGTACACTGAAAGATCTTTCACAATTTCTCCTTACATCCTCCAGATCTCCCACAGTGAGATACCCTGGTGTGAGGGCCAGTCCTCCCAACTAGGTGCCACTTTCCTTCCCTTCCTGTGCTAGCCCACAGTAAGCAGGGGAATGTAGGCTGGTTCCTCTCAGGTCTCAAGGAGAGTGCTGACTACCAGTCCTAAGACTGGGCTTCCCACCCTAGTCTTGCCATGTAAAGTAACAAAGTATCCAAATAGAGCGGAAGCCCTTTGGAAGGAGCTCACTCCTACATCCAATCTCTTCCTTAGGCTTCACCACAAAACCGAGATAGAACTGTATCAGCCAAGTAGCTTCCAGGATGTCAGGCCCTGTGGATACCCCAATTCCGCCCCCTCCCCAAAACCAAGCCGGGAGGCAAGGGCAGGGGATGGAATAATTTTCCTTTTTTACCTTTCTTCCCAGAAGCTGGGCTCCACACCTCAGTGTCCAACAACCCTTCCCCACTCCCCTCCGGATTCTAGGTGCACCCTAGGCTTTCAGCTCCCTGCAAAGCTTTCACAACGAAGGGTCAACCTTCAGTGAGGACCGGCAGAGTTACCAGCCACCTGGTCACCACCGCTGAGTTTCTCAGCCTGAGGCAGTTGCTGGCTGCGCTGACACGGACCTGCGAAATGGCCCAGCAGAGCCACCAGGCGGGGAGAGGGCCTAAGAGGACAGGGAAGGACCGAGGGGCAGCAGCATTGCGAGCTCCTTCTGCTCACCAACGGACTGTGCCCCAGCGGCCCGGCAGCCCTCCACAAGTGACTTTCTTTTTAAACTTTCCAGCCTTGACTAGCGTTTATGGCTCCCTCCACCCGCCTTTTCTGGCCTCTCGGAAATGGATGGTCAGTTCTCAAAGCGGGGCTACCCTGTGATCCCCGCACCCCCACCTCCCTGCACTAGTTAGGTTGACAGCGGCCCTGACAGGCGCCTCCCACTCCAACCCAAATGACCCGATCGTCACCCTCAAAGTGGGCCCCAGCTCCCCGAAGCCATCCAGCCAAGCTCCTCGACAGAACTCACCGCTCTCCCCACCGGCGGCCAACAGTAGGTGGAAGGCGAGCTCGCCCACAATTCACAGTATCTGCCGTTCAAGAGGGGGAGGGGGAAGAGAGAGCTGGGAGGGGAGAAGGGATGTCTTTCTCTCAACTCTTCACAGGCAAGTTTTTGGTGTCTCTGGCACCAGAGAATACCCCGCAGAACAATAGAAATAGGAGGTGTGGAGTGGCGGAAATGGTGCAGGAAGACCTCCTATAGCCCTATAAACCTCACTTCACCCTGCCAGTGACCATAAGCGTTAAAAGACTCAGGGCCTTCAATATAACAGTATCCTTTTATAACTTTTTCCCCAAACACGACCCCCTCCCTACATTTTAAAACCAGGATACAGGGGAAAGTTGTAAACTGCCCCCCAAACTCTAGGAGCCTGTTACCTGTTTGCCCCGTGGCCTGATTCATCTCCCTACCCCAATAGTTCCCCTGGTTTGCACCTAGACAATAAATTTAGTTTAATTTAGCTTCCGGTCTTTAATTTTAGCAGATCTCCTTTTTGCATGCAAATCAATATGGCAATTACCATCTAAAAGCTCGCCCAGCCCTGGGTCAATGTAAATTGATCATTGTCCGCCTTCCACAAAATAACACCGGGAGTCTGTGGTGCATAATGAGATTATACTGGAAACTGTCTTTTAGATCACAAATTATATTTTATACTGTCAGGATCTTCTCTGAGAGGACCTCTACACTGTCTAATAGTAGGGAGCCCAGCTTGTGGGTGTTCATACAAAAAGAAACAAGCAGGGACCTGCCACAAGACCTTGGATTGGAGGCATAGAACTGAGCTTGAGCCCAGAATGGGAACCTTATACTGAAATTTCACAGAGCACCATTAACTACTACTACCCAACAAAATGTCAGACATCCCTTCAGGAGGGACATGCTGAGGGTTTAGAAAACCGTGGGGCAGGGCTAGATAGCACAGTTCAAGAGGAATAAGGCTATATCACCACCGACGTGGACAGGAGGAGGTCATACCCTAAACACTCCTGACTTTCCTGGCTCCACCACCTAGGGAGGCCTCAGCAGAGCCATTCATTGGCTTTGTGAACGGAATCCCGTTGGCCATAAATCCTGGGCAAGAAGCTAGTGGCCAGCCAAAGTATTCCCAACCAAGTCTGGGAGAGGCCCCTGCTAGGCAGGATCCAGCCCCGACTCCAGTGCAAGAATACTGCTCTCCCACTCCTCAGAGGCTTCTGGGGGACCACTGGTGTCGGCGTGACCCTGAGGCCTAACAACAAAGGGCCTTATGAACTTTGGCCCCAGCCATCTGGGGAAGGGATGGGGGCACAGCCTTAAGGTAGATGCATGCAATGCCCCCAACCTCCTTCCCTGGCTAGGTCTCTGGATTCGATGTCCATGAGGTAAACCACCAGGGAGGGGCATTGTTTGCTCCCGAGGACAGCCCTAGGGTTGAGGCTGCACTAAGGCCTCGGGAGCCTCCAGCCCAGCCCTGCCCCACCCCGCTCTGGGCTCCACCCAAGTGCGGTCTTCCTAATAAAAGCAGGAATTCCTGGCTGAGCTTAGACAAAGAGGGACCAAGGCAAATCAATGCCCCGGGCAAACTAAACCCAAGCAGGAGTTTACTTGCTCTTCCGGGGTCACGGAGGCGCCTGCTAATCCACCTTCCCAGGCATGGTCTCCTCCGGCTGAGAAAAATATATAATAAAGCATACCAAAATGAAAGCATACCTCCCTCTTCATTCCTCTCAGAGGACACACTTCTTTCTGTTTTCTTTCCCAGTCCACTAAACTCTTTACCACCTTAGCCAACAGGACTTTACCAGTCTTACACCTATTTCTCTCTGCCACAAAGTGCAGAGCTACTCCTTTTTCCTTACCAAGCAAGCCATTCTAGGCTAGCAACTCCCAGTCTCTAGAATTCCTGCTCCCAGTTTCGCTGGGCACAAACTAACTGGGAGGAATGTTAAACAAGGGCCATCCACCTTTGGGGAAGGCTGTTTTGCCATTTTCTACCGGCCAAGCACATCATTTCCCAGAGAATGTGCATCAACACTGTTGTGTGGTCTGTACTTCTAGATTGGTCTCACCAGGCAAGAAGTCTTTCTCAAGGCAATGGGGAGGTCTTGGTAATTAATTAGGCCTTGGTATCTAAGCATGGATATGTAGGAATAAGAGTGCCTTTTGTGCTTCCAAGTGACCCTCTCCACCTCTTTAAATGGGCTTTTTGTCTCTGGAACACATGGAAATTCTGCCCCAGCTTCCAGCTCCACAAAGTCTAGGATTTTTCTCTTAGAACATCACTATACATCTCAGTATTTGCATACTTGTGTTTACATTCCTCTTGGCCAGTTCTTTATCTCTTATGCATCTCTTGTTCCATTAGGACTTCAGGACCCAAGTGCCTTGATTTGTCTCAGCACATGTCACTCAGGGATACATCTTAATTTCAGCAGTCCTGTCCAACATCTACACACCTCCCTACTAGTTTCATCCTCTGGTTATCCCTATAATAAGATTCATTCCCAGGCCAGACAGGCAAGCATTTTCAGTTTAAATGTAAATAGAGGATCCCTAGGACCACGAACCTTTAACGGGAAAAGAAATGGGAGGGGGAGAGTGAGTTCTTTATCTATAAGGGAAGCCACCCAGCCATCAATATCAAGCTCTGAAAAGAACTAATGCTTGCTGAGTTGTATTAAAATTTTAGACAAATTCAATATTAGTCCCATATGTGCATACAAATGATAGATCTTCTAACAGTGTCCAGGCCAACTCCTATTTGGATTGTCTCCCTGAACATATCTAAACTCTAATTCTCCACAAGTTCATGGTTAAGTATTTATTTACAGACAGCTCAAGGAATGCTGTGTTTTCGCTCCAAGGCACCTCAGGATCAGACCCTTTGCCCAATTACCTTCTCTACACTTTAAGTCCCCAAAGAATACAGAGGTCTATGCATCCACCCCTCAAACTTAGTGAGGATACCCATTGTATGTTCACAGCTCCCCATTGAGAAGTACTCCATCAAGCTAGTCCGTCTAGCAGCTGCATTGGGTTTGTGGAAGAACTGGCAGATGCACCAGATGTGACCATGTACACACAAGAGAAAGGAAAACTGTAGTTAGGCATGGACATCATACCCCCACCCAGGCGGCCCAATCCTCCACCAATCACTTCTACTAGACTGGTTGTCCCCTTCCCCCATTACACTCTCTTTACTGCACTTAAAGGGTTAAGAGAAGCCCCCATGGCCTGCCTTCCACCTGGCTAGCTGGGCCCGGCAGGCTAGCAGGTTAGCTCTAGCTCGCAGGCTCACTGCTCACGGGAGTCTGCTGCCCCCCCCACGTCCCCCCTCCTTCAGCCGGGAGGGAGTCTGCATGCCTGTCTAGACCGATCTATCACAGGCACACCAACAACACCCGCGAGAGCACAGAGACCCTGCTTAGGTCCCCCAGGCCCGCAGGGTTCACAGCGGAGAGCGCCCAAGGAGCTTTACCGAGCCTGCAGGGTGGGGATGAGAGTCTTATAAGAACCTGGCCGCCCCGAGCGCCCGGCGAGTCCTCTCCAGACCCTACCCCTGCGCTCCCACCAGCCTGGCTGCCGGGGAACAGTCTCAGCCCTGCACGCTGGGCAGTCCTATTTTTATCTTGTCTAATCCCAAACTGGGCGGGGAGCGAGCACAGGCGTCGTGCCTAGAGAACAAGAGATAGGCGAGGGAGGCGGGGAGGAGCAGCCAGGCAGCAACGCGAGCGAGAGCGAGTTAAAGACACAGTGGAGGCGACCGCGAGCAGGAAGAAAGAGCGGGCTGCGCGGACCTCGCGGCGCCGCTCGCAACGCACCGCCCCGCGAAGTTACACTGGCCTCCCCGCTGTGCCTCACTGCCCGCCCCTCCCCACTTCCCAGAGGCGCTCTCCGCAGCCGGGACCGCGCAGCCGGGGCCTGTGTGGGAGGCGGAGGCCAGGCCAGCCCTGCAAAGGGCTGGAGAGAATCGCTAATGAGCTGTGCGGCCCATTGATCCAGAGAACACTTCCTAATTAACTCTCAGTCACCTACTGGTGACAGCGCCTCAAAGGACAGCGCTGGGGCCGGCCGATCCCCAGCCCCGACCTACCCGCCGAGCGCCTGGCGCCTGAACCCCGAGCGCTCCCCTAACCACTGCAGGCAATTCGCGAGCGTGGCTGTGTACACCCGCAAGCTGAAGGCGAGCCTCAGATCAAACCTGGACCGCATATTAATCTCACCCCCTCCCGAGTCTACGAGGCACAATCCTGCCCAAAATAAACAGGAGAGCCGATACTCTACCCAGACCAGATAACAGGTCGGGGATGGAGTGGGAAGGGTTGGGAAGCTCATATTCCAAGTGTCCACGATTAAGAGTCGCTGAGGCCGACAATTAAAATGCCTTCCACACAAGCAATTCTGTTGGCAAAACCGAATCCAACACCTTGTACGGGTTGATTTCTCCTGGCGGTGTCCGTTTCCAGTGCCACAGGAAGTGTCAGATGGCTAGAAATACCCAAGTCTGTCTGTGCTCACCACCCACCACCTTCTGGGGTGGGTTACTTCCTTTTTTTTTTTTTTTACTCCCTGTCCATTTTAGGAATTCCCCCCCCAAACGGTCTAAACCTAGAACCAAATAGCAGTATAGCAGTACTCCTCTGCTAACCTTTTCTCAAGAAAAAAAAAGGGGGGGGCGGTAACCACACAGCTAAAACCCCAGGCTGTCTAGTCTAGACGCACCGAAGCAGTAAGAATACCTATTTGAAGCGCGCTGGTTTCTTTTTAAGGTTTGTTTTTAAATACACATAACCCTCCTCCTTCCTTTTTCGCTCTTCCACTGCCCCAACCCCCACCTTCCAGACGCCGGCGGCGCGCGCCCTCGCGCGCGGGCACTCACAGCCTCTAGCTGGAGATCGCGGACTTTCTGGAAAAGATTCATTAACAGCAAATTAAGCTTCGTTCTGCCGCGGCCTCCGTGCGTCCAGGTTCGGTGGTCTTCAGGACATGGGTACGTTCTCCCTAGAGTGATCTGGCAGCGGGAAGTCCGCCCGGACTACACGTGCCACGAGCCACCCTACTCCGCACTGGGAGCCCTAGGCTCGCTCGGTAAACAGCAGGCGCTTTTTGCAGCCGTCCGGAGCCCCCGAGTTGGTGGTGGCTCTGCAGAGCAGCTTCCCGCCCACTGCAAGTGCTGGCCCCGGGGCGCCTCGCCCTCCTCGCCACGGCCGAGGATCGCGCCTGGGCGCGCAAGTTCCTCTTCTCCGCGAGCCTGAGACCCGCCCGCCCGACTGGGACCAACTTCCTGAGGCCACAGACTTTCACTCGTCCCTCTAGGCTTCCCATCAGACTCCCCGCTCCCCAGTGGAGGGCCAGGAACTAGCCCCCCCCCCAGCCCCCTTGCCGGCACACCAACAGTCTCCACCCGCCCCAGGAGACTCGTAACTTAAAACCTACCCCAGGATGCCCACAGGAGGGAGAAGGAGGGAGGGGGTCGCGAATTCGAATCTTAAAAGAACATTTACAAAACAAAGCATCTGACCTGGCGGGCGGGCAGACCGGCCCAGTCCTAACCTCCAGCTCTCCACGGTTTCCTAGTAGTTTTTTTTTTTTTAATCCACGTGATTCACACTTTGGGGCAAGCCAAGAAAAAAAACACGGGACTCCGCTCGCGAGTTGCGCGACGGCGGCGGCAGGTCGAGCTCGGGCTCGGCCCGAGGCGCCCGCCACACACACTAGCGCACACACGGCCGTCGTTCCACTCGGAAGAACGACCGGTCCCCGGAGGCCAGACGAGGCGGCGGCGGCGGCGGCGGCGGCGGCGGGGGCAGCGGCTGGGGGTTTTTACAGTTCTTTCCCGAGTCGAAAAAGAAAGCAGACGGGAACCCGACGCCCTCCCCTTCCTGCTAGCAAGCTAACGCCGAGCCGAGCTTCCCAGCTTCCAGCCCAGCAACCCCCCCCTCCGCCTGACTCCCGGCGCTCGGTGGCGACCGCGCTCCCGAGCGTGCGCGCGCGCGCGCACACATACACACACACACACACACACACACACACACACAAACACACGCACACACATTGCAAACTTCCACTCGCCCAACTCCCGGTCTTCTTCACAGCCCCCCGGGAGGCGGCAGGTCCCCCGCTGTATCCCTCACTCCCCGGTGCCCATGCCGGGCCGCTTAGGTTGGCTGCTTTTCTACTAACTTACGGCTATGAAATAAAAACGAAAGCGAGCAAGGCAGCAAAAGCGCGAAGGCAAAACCTTCTGCTGGGTCCACCAGAGTCGGAGAAACCCTCGGCGGGTGGGAGCCCCGAGGGAGAGGGGGTCGACTGCAGCCCGCGGACTCTCCAGCCAGCCCGCCCGCCGTCTCCCCAGGGAAAGATGTTCCGGGCACTGACCTGAAATCCCCAGTCGGGAAGTAGGCAGGGAGCCTGCGATCCGGCGCTTTGAAGTTTTCCCCCGGAGAGGAGTCCAGCCGGAGAAGGAGCGGGGGGCGGCCGGGTGGGTCAGAGGAGAGGTGTTTCGGGGTGGGAGAAGGGTGGCGACCGGACGAGCGGAGAGGGAGCCGGGCCGGGGAAGCGCAACGAGGAGCAAAGTTTGCCGTCCCTGGCTGCCCTCAGCCCTCTCCCGGCGCCGCGCTCGCTCACCTCCCTGGCCGTCTGCAGCCACCCGGCTGCCCTCCGGGTCGGCCGGGCCGAGGGGTGGTCTCTGGGCGACGTGTGGGTGGAACGGGGTGGGGCGGGCTGGGAGCCTCCGGGCAGGTGGAGATAGCCCGGCGCGATCTTCGGCTCCCGCAGCTGGACAGGGCTCGGTCAGCCTCAGCAGCTCCCGCGCCGCCGCGGCCGCCCGCGCTCGGGCAAGAGCCCCAGCGCCATGTTGACGGTTCGCCGCGAGCTCCCGCTCGGGCTGGGTGTGTGTGAGTGTGTGTGTGAGTGAGTGTGTTGGCCAAGTCGTCCCTGCGCGGCGACAGCGCGGCTTGGGCTCTCCGCCCGGCGGCTCTCGGGCTCCCCCTCCGCCACCGCCGCCCGCCTTGCCCCCGCTCCCGGTCACGGTCTGGGCTCCGGCGCGTCTCCCCCTTGGCTGCTGAGCTCCGGCTGCGTAGGGCGAGGAGCGCAGGTCTGCCTCACCTTGCAGCTGGGAGCCGGGGCTCCGTCTGCCGCGGCACGCCGCGATCCCAACGCGTCCCCCCTCCCAGGTTCCCTCCTCTTCCTCCTCCCCCTCCCTCTGCCCGCCCTCTCTCCCTCCCTCTCGGCAGCCGCCTCCCCTCCCCCCTCAGGCGCAGCGCTCGGGCGACAGCCGCCTGCCCGCCCGCCCGCCGCCGCCGCCTCCAGCTCTCGCAAGTTTGAGCTCCCCCAGTCTCTGTTCACCCTCCGCGCGCTGCGGCGCCTCCGCGGTGGGGTTTCGGGAGGGGTGATTCCCCGGGAAAGGTTTGCCCGACTTTCCCCGGCCGTCATCGATTCCCAGCCTGGTGCGTAGGGGGCTTCTGCACATCCCAACACCGGACCACCTGGGTGGCGTGTCGTCCTCCCCCACTCCCCACACCCCCACACCCCTACACCCCGCCAACACCACCTCGGCCGCCCTCACAGCTCCTCGACCCAGCTCCAGCCGAGTTGGTTGTGCACGCCCGGCCAGGGCGCACGTCCTGGGGGGAATCAGAGACCGACTTGGGTGGCAGCGAGGGCGGCCAGCAGCTCCCCAGGCCCAGGAACCCGGGGCAGCGGGGGCGGCTTTCCCAGCCTTGCGCGGATACTCCCCTGGCTACCCAGAAGGCCAGTGGAGGACCGCAATTACCATAAAGCGCCTCGCACTCTTCTCAGCCAAAGCTGTCAAACCCCAGCGGCTGCCGCCACTGCCGCCTCTCGCCACCAGCGCTGCGCTCTCTCCGCGCTGCGTCCCCTCCGAGCCCCGGCCCAGCAGAGCCTGAAGGGCCGGCACCCGCACTTACCCCCACCTCTTCGCACCCCTGCTTCCCAGAGGAGCTACTTCCCCTTCGGGCGTGCAGACCTACCTGCAAACAGCACCCCAGACAACAGTGGCCATTCTGCGCCCTAACTCCGCCACGGACTTTCAATTGTGTGCGAATTGCGTGGAGGTGGGGGTCAGCTCTTGAGGGGACAAGGGGGCGAGAGGACCTTCATGGGGGCAGGGATGCGCCTGACTTTCGGTCAGTTTCGGAGCCTATCACGGTCCACACCTCCGATGGCTGGAGGGTCTGCCCTCGTCCCTCACCTCGGCCTGGGGAGATTATCTCCCGTGTTTTATTTTACTTGGGAGAGAACAAGTTTTGGCTTACACCATTCAGCCCATAAATTTCCAGTCGGTAACGTCGTGCTGATCGGTGCTCGGCGGCGGCGTACAGCCTGCGCCCGCAGCAGTTCAATTCAATTGACACGTATTGAGCTCCTCCCGCGCTCTGGGCGCTGATGAGGGAAGGTTGGAGGGTGGGGACTGGCAAGAGAGAGGGGAAAGCAGACAGACAAGCGAGGTTCTGGCTTCCCCCAGAGAGCACAGCCTCAGTTGCAAACAGAACCGAGGTCCACTTGGCGAAGCAGGCAGAGAGTGGAAATCGCGAACCAGTGTTCAAACCTAACCATACCAAGCAAGGCTGGCGGCTCAGACATGCGGACCAAAGGTGACCCTTATTCGGTGGTTCAGTAGGGTCTTTCGATGTGCTAGGAAGCAGTTGGAATATCTCTTCTGCCTAAAGACCAGATGGTGCCGGCTTGATGAGAATCTATGTCCGAAATGGAGGTGGCTTGTAAATCTACACAGAAAGTTCTTAAATGTCCCAGAGTGTTCGCAAGCCAAATACAATCAAAAGCATCTCAAGTTGATTACTAAGTCAAGGTCAAGGCCAAAATCATCTCTTGCTAGCAAGCTATTTTCCCTTTAAAAAACGAGATCTACTACTGACCAAGAGACTGATATTAGGTGTGATTTTCATTTTGTTTTAGTTCTCAGCACATAGTTATAAAAACAGGCTTTCTCAAAGGAGAAGTGAAACATCTCTACCGTTTGAAACCCGAAACTTGGGGCAGAATTAAACCTTCACGCTCCAGAGCTGCTTGTAACAACTGATGCAAAAGTCAGGCAAGCAGTGCCCAGCCGGGCCGCGCCGCAAACGTTTCTAGGACCCGAGTCTACAAAATGGAATGCACGCCTTTTTCTTCCTGGTCTTTCTGGGGGTGGGTGTCTCTGAAAGCTAACCCACACATTTTTTAAATCTCCGGTAACAAGCTGAAAGACACCTGGACTATTATGCTGTAAAGCTTTTTTTTTTTTTTATAAAGCCATTTTAGGGCTAGACATTAAAAGTTATTAGACTGAATGCATGCAAGTTACAGACACAGCTGGAGAAAAGGCCGCTGGTTGTGTGTTGTAGCAACATTTATTTTTGAAGCAACTCCTTTTATTCAAAACAAGTCTAAAATAACTGGGAAGGCTGGGGTTGGGTGTTTGTGGGGAAACTCTGAACGCTGTTCCAGGCAAAAAGGCCAGTGAGGCTGTGGGCTGGGCTGGAAGGCTGGCCTGAGTGAGAGGCTGAGCAGTGCCAGGCTCTTCCGGCTCGGGTAGGCCATACCACAGAGGCCCTGGCTCTTTGCCCAGCCACCTTCTTTCCCTCTTTTCTCACCTCCCCGGCTTTTCCCAGAGATCAAGTCACATGTAAAACTGTCCAGAACTTTGGGAAATCCAGGAGCCCAGGACACAGCCTGGGGCCTCCTGGGACTGCTGACAAAGGGGCCTGTTTGTCTAACTTTAAGTCCTAGAGAGAAAATGAATTGGGGGGGGGGGGGCGGTGGCTGTAAAGGCGAAGGGGCCTCTCTTGGAGAGGCCTGACTTCGGGAGAAATTTGATGCTGGAGACAAACAGGCCAGTAAATTCACCTTTGACGTAATTTGTGGCACTCACCCCCTCCTCTTCTTTAAGGGAGTCTCTCGCCTCCATGGTTTCTTTCAGCAAGCTGGTGGGATTAAATGGTTTCTCCTCCATCTCCTAGGGATACATTTCCCAACTCCATGGGATTTAAAAAATATCTTATTAAGGGAGTCCTAAGAGGCATGGGGGGGGAGGTGTTTTGTGACTCACTGGGAATTAAGATGTGAGATTATTTTCCCCCAGGCAACCTAAGTGGGAGGAGGATTACCTATTGCCCTGGTTAGTCTGTTTAGGGGGGAAGCAGAAAGATGTCCCACAGTGTGTCCTCGCTCAGAAAGCAGCTATCAGAGCTGGGGGTGACTGGGGTCTGCTGCTGGTGCAAACAGTTTGGCTCTGCCCTGCTCTTTCCTCCTCAACCCTTCTATTAGCCCCTCTAGAGCAGACCCAGGGGTCAGCCCTTAGACCCTGCATGGGGAAGGGAGGATTTCAATGAAACCAGGGCAGGAGGTGGAGTGGAGGATTGGAGCAAGTGAGCACAAGGGAGGAGAGGCCACATAGTCAGCTGGAAAATAAACTAAAAAAGAAATGAGGTGAAATGAGAGATGCTCAGAGGCGGAACAGAGAGGGATGCCCCTCCTCATTGGCCTCACCCCCATGAAAAGGGCCTGTGGTTATAAAATATGGCTGGACCTCAGGCCCAGACTTTCTCCTGCTGTAGATTCTAAACAGGCTCTGCAACTGGGCAAGCAAATTGGAGCTTCTGGGAGCAATCACATTCTACTGACTACAAGATCTGCCAAAATGGCTCCCACAGGTCCAGCCACCACCCCCCCCCCAAGCCTATGAGGAAGGCTCTGCATCCTATGGTGGGATCCTACCTGTGCTTAAGGGGCTCTCTGAGTTCTCCATTGTGTGCATGGAGGGAGTTCATCTATAACAGGTACGTGAGGGGTAAAAATCCTCTGATTCAGTAGGACTTTGATGGACCGACCTTCTTGGGCCTCTTCTGACCTCTGACATTCCATATTGGAATACTTGGCACCTGAGTGGTTACAGAGAATATATTTTTACGTTGCTTAGTGTGAGGTTGCTTACTAAGTTGCTTAGTAGCCTGTTAATGTTAAAAACACACCAACTCTTACACTTAGGGTGTTCCAGCCTTCCCATTTATAAATGAACATCGATCTTTAACTCAAGGACATTTAATCCACAGATGGTGGTAAGGGGTGAAAGTCCTAACCATCTGACTCACTCTCAAAACACAGGGCATAGATTTTTGTCTCCCTTCAAACTTAAAATGAAGCAACAATTATTGACCCACAAGGATTTCACTAACCAGGAAATATCTAAAGGTAGCTGCCTTCCAGGGCAGAAGACTGCTTGATTTGGGGTTGGGCAAGTTGGTTGTCCTTCCTTCTGCCCTTTGGAGGGTCATCCTGGTGTTTGGAGGTGGAAGGCCCCAAGATCAAAACCAACTTAGTTTACACAAAGAATCTCAGGAAATTTCTGGTCTAGACTACAGTTGTGTTAGGCCCTGGACCACAGGATCTCAAACAAAGTCAATACTGCTGTGCCCAAAGGATGACTGGGTGTTGACCAGATGGCATAAACACAAGAGTCTTTTGGGAGGCTGTGTCTAACATAGGGCCTGGCTCCATCTCAAGAGCTTTCGAAGCTGCTGTGCTGGCCGGATACTCCTGCAGATAAACCCAGACACCACATCCCGCCCCAGGTTCTTGTTTAGCCAGGCGCCTCCTGCACATATTTTACCCAGTGGGGGGGGGGGTTGGGGGACAGTGGGAACTATGGGAAAGGGAGTAGGGAGCGAGTTGCCAACTAGTTGCCTCAGGACCCTGTATGTCTGCCTCTGCCCAGCAATTTTGAATCCAGCTTCTCTTCTTCACTTCCCCAGGGTCACCCAGGAACTAGAGAGGGTGGAAAGGTACCCCCAGCTCGCTTGTCTAGCTGGAAGGGACTACTGCCTAACAGATGGAAACGCTGCACTGACTTGTCTCTACCTGAAAGTCCCCCACCCCCTTGGGCCACAGACAGACTCACACAAAGTCAGGCACAGAGGCGGGTGGCAAGGAGTAGCTGTCTAGGGATGGTTACAGCACAGCTCCGAGCTCGCACAAGGCCGGAAGCCCAAACGGTTTAACTTCATCAGTGGCACATTCTACTTGATCCCATTCCTCCTCGATGCCCACTCTGCTGTGCCCCCACCGTCTGCCACCCCCCACCCCCATATCCCGGTGTCTCTGGCGAGCTTGCAGCCGTTCAGCCCCCAGGCCGCGATTGCGGGGCGAGGGAGGGGGTTGCTGCAGGGTGGTTTGCGTTTCCAGGCCTGACAGAACCTTCTGTGTGAGGCGGAGGGAGGAGGCTAATGCATAATGCACAGCGCCTGGAAGCCGGGCCATTAGCGGCCTGTCGGTGACACAGACAAACGACTGAGAGGGAGGAGATCCAGCTCGCTCTGGAGTTTAAATATACCAGCGTGGAGGGGAAACGCCATGATTTAAAAGTGTGTGTTTGCAGACACTCGCATATATTTTAATGATTTCCAGCAGGCTGCGAGTCTCAGCTTTGCACCCCCCCCCCTTTACACCAGGATGTGTATAGAAGAGGGTGAAGGTAGAGCTCTCAAACAGGGAGACTCAGTGACAGTTTGGGGAAGATGAAGGGGAGAGATGTTGGTAAACACAGTGTTGAGAAGAGGAGGCTTGGGAAAGCCAACCAAACCAAGGCCATCCTGATTTTTTTCTTTTATTTTTATTTTTACTTATTGTTTTGAGACAGGGTCTCCCTGTAGCCCTGACTGGCCTGGAACTTGTTATGTAGACCAGGCTGGCCTCTATTATACAGAGCTCCCTCCTGCCTCTGCCTCCAGAGTGCTGAGATTAAAGGGCATCATCACCAGCCAGCTCCTTCCTTTAAAAAGAAATCCAGTCACGGTGACTTCCAGCTGGGATTGGACCCTCTGCACAGTACCAGAAAGGCTCCCGGAAAACAATAAACCCTGTCACCCTTCTTTCCCCCTGGGCGCCCACATTTTTGAATCTTCGTTTGCCACTGACAGGCCAGAGACCTCCTTCCTGCACATTTAACACACCAGTGTTTTTTAGCAATTAAGGAGAGAAGGGGGTGGGGATAAAGATAAGCCAATTTTTTTTTCCCCTCCGCCATGCAAGTGTGAAAGATAAGATAAGGCTAAGCTGGGGCGCAGCGGCTGCTTACAACCTCCCCACAGCGATTTTGATCGGTCACTTCTTATCTCACAAAAATGCTCCTTTAGAAAACTGCATCAAAAAAAAAAAAAAAAAAAAAAAGCTGAAGGGAAGCATTTTAATTTGGAAGTGACATTTAAAATCCACCTACCCTCCACTAGCAACCCCCCTCCCCACTGGCGAGGCTCCCCAGGAAAAGTCGCACCTTTATTGTAAGCTTTCAGGCTTTCTCATGGGGGGGGGGGGCACAGGATTACTAGTGTAATTAAGCTGAATAAAACCAGGGACATGTGATGAGGATTTCTTCTGCGCTGGACACAAGCTCACAACTGTTTCCTTCTTTTAAAGTTACCGGTCGATGTTTGTGTTTTACCATCCATTGAGCTTATGTGCTAAAACTAAGCAGTTATATTTGGGAGAGTCATATAACTATGTCAATATGAGATGGTTAATTGGAAATAAGAAGAAACTGCTGATTTGCAGAAGCCCCTGTAAAAAAAAAAAAAGTGGGAAAGTCATCAATCCCACCCCCACCCCCACCCCAAACTAAGAAGTACCAACAGAACTGGACTCTCCCAGAGTTTTAAAAATCCTTTCTCCGTACAGGAATCTCACCAAGGGATTTCCGGAAGACATTCTATTTGTTGAAGGTTTTCATTCAGAAGTCCAGACCTGCGAGGAGGCCTACAAATTCCTCCCAACCAAACCAATGGACCCAGATTGCAAATATCCACGTAAACTGGGCCCTCGAGCCAAGCTGAGCCTTCGCCCATCACTAGCTCAGAGCTCTGAGGTTCCATCTTGGGTCGGCACCTTTGGAGCCAGGAGCCTCAGAGCCAGCCGCAGCCCTTCTTAGGGCCAGCCGCAGCCGGACTGCCCCGAGGGGAGCCGAAACCGCCCATCGGGGAAACCCCTCCTCCTCTCGCCCATCTCCGAAAAGCCTGGCCGCAGCGTCAGCACCAAGCTAGCTGGCATCCGCTGACAGCTTGGCCTCACGTTAGGCCCACACGCGTCCCTTTAGTCAGCCCAAGTTCCCCTCGGGCGAGCCGTCTGGCGCGGCCCCAAGGCCGGGTGCGGGCAGGGAGGGAGTGCGGGGCCGCAGAGACCTGGGGGTGGGGCGGACCCCGCGGGGCTGGGCTGGACACTGTTCCGCGTTCCTGGACCCGTGGGTAAGCTGACCCGGCGGGGCAGGCCGCTCCCTGGATGGCGCCCGGCTCTGAGCAGCGCTTCACGTGCCCTCCGTATCAGCAGAGCGGGGGGGATGGGGGTGGGAGGAGCGCGGCCGCTCCTGCGGGGTCTGCGACCCCCGCCTCCGCCTCCCCTCCGGGAGATGGGCGGGGACCACCCTGAAGCCCCCATCTCCGCGCTAGGCGTGAACGGCGTCTCCAGACGCTTAGAGGCTCCGAGGGCCCCTCTCCGAGAGGTGCGCGGCGGCGGCTGCCAGTGGAGGGTGCTCCTCGCGGCCGCGCCGGGAACTTCCCGGCCGCCCCGCCGTCTCCGCCGCAGTCACGGGGACCGGAAGCCCGCGCGCCGCCCCGAACGGTCTCCGCTGGCCCCCAGGGCTGTTCCAGACGAGAGCTGGCGGCGCGTTCTCCCTGATCCCTTCTGGCTGCAGGAGACGATCGGCACCCTGGAGTAGCCCCCAATTTAAGCGCGGAGGAACCTCCCCGCGGTCCGGTGAGACGTCGCTGGGCTACCGGCGTCAACACGCCTTCCCTCCCTCCTCTAGCAGCCCCGCAGCTGGGACAGGAGGGGCGCGGAGCCGTCACTCCGGCCGGGCAGGAACACCTGCTCCCGGGCCCTGCAGCTGGGCGCATGGCGCAGGGAGAGCCTGCATACTGTTGTGTACCGAGATCGCGCAGCAGAAA
Organism: Rhizomys pruinosus; assembly: GCA_009823505.1. Lineage (NCBI taxonomy): Eukaryota > Metazoa > Chordata > Mammalia > Rodentia > Spalacidae > Rhizomys > Rhizomys pruinosus. The sequence continues at coordinate 303,270 of VZQC01011795.1, read as the reverse complement.
ATCTGGCTTCAAAGATCAGGGCCCGGGACAACCGAGTCTGGTCACCCCTGTTTCCTACCCTCTCTGGGAGGTCAAGCCCAAAGCTTGACTGGGGGGTCCTGGTCTCCCGGAGGATCGTAGGGCATCAACCCCCAAGACCCAGCTTCTCGCCGTAAGAGGTCGTTGACAAGTCACATGGGGCAAAAACCTGTTTTGGGAGCCTTCCCAGTGTCCACCCCCGCTCTTCAACCTAGACACACTCATCCGTCCTAGGGCCGCACTCCCGCCTCGTGCCGGGGACGGCAGTAGGTCAGGACTGCACCAGCATTTCCCCTCTTTCCGGAGGGGCAGAGAGTCTGGTACCGACCTCCGACTTTGCCAGTCCACGCGGGAGAGGCCAGATGCACACTACCCCCCCCCCCCCAATCTCTGTGCCCGAAGGAGATCCGGCGGCGAAGCTAACCTGGGCGTCAGTCCCAGCCTCACCCCGCCCCCGTCCCGCCCTCCCCTACTCTCCTGGCCCTGGGCCCAGCGGAGGAAGGCGTTGTTTTGCCAGCGGGAGCCGAGCGAGTGCGCAGAGAAAAGCCTCCCTGCTCTAATGAGAGTGCACACAGCGCTGCAGCTTGGAGGATGATTACCCGGCGGGCGGGGGGGGGGGGCGCGGGCCGGGGCCGCGAGCGGCGTGTGCGGCGGCCCCGCGGGCCCGGAGTCCCCGCCTGTCTGGCTGCTAATCGCACGCTTTCTGCTGTTACGGAGGCAGGCAGGAGCCAGCGGCCGAGCCCAGCGCCTGCGACTCGGCGGGTGACACGGAAACATGGCGCAGCGCCCCTCCCCCGCCCGCGCTCCCGCCTCCCGCCTCGCACTTCCTCCCGCCCGCGCGGCTTTTGCAGTTCTAATGCTCTGCTTTCGGCCTGGCACCATTACGCTAGCAGCCGCTTCTCTGCAGCCCCGAGCGTCTCTTTCCCCTTTGTTTTCGGGGTCTATAGAAAACGTTTGCTTTTGTCCCGGGCTCTCGTTAAACCAAACTTGTGGTGGCAACGGAAGGCAGTGAGGGCGGGGAGAGGCCAGGGGATTTTGGCAGCAGCACACCAGAGCGTGGTGGAAACTTCTCTCGCCGGGTTCCCCGCCACCGCCTTCCTACCCCCACCTCCACTCACAGCTCAGCCGCCCAGCGGAGGTTTCTCTCCTGAGAGGCCCCAGCGCTCCAGGAAGGAGGTCTGGGCCACAGGGACTGTGACCACGGGCGTAGAGCCCATGGTGCCTGTCTGTGAGCCCAGACTTTTTGGCACTCAGCGATCTTGCTCCTAGCAGACTTGTCTGGGCTTTCCTTTGGTCATTCGGGGCTTTGTATCTCAGAAGGTGGAGAAGGAAGAGAAGAGAAAGTGTAAACACTTTTTCTTTTTAAAACGTTGGTTGGAATCTCACCCTTTTCCAGCAAGCCTCCTTCTTGATAGGATCTGGGGCGAGAAGAGGGAAGCGTGCAGTTTAAGGGGGAAAGATCGAAAACCTAGCCCTGGAGGCTGGATCGTACTCTGCAGGCCACCTCGCCCACACTGGGTGAACATACCGGGTGGGGAGGCCCTGCAGAGTGGGGGACGCGAGAGCCAGCTCCCTCGCTACATAAGAAGCCAAACCTTCCTCTCTGAGGTGAGAAATCTGGACCCTCCCCTCCCTGGCGCACTCCCCAGACCCACGCGCACGCGGTGGCTCTCCGCATTGGAGCTGCTCAGGCGGCAATTTTTTAAGCCTGCAATTAAGCGAGGCGTCGCCGTGTCCTCTGCTAGTGTCGATCCTGTCAGTCGCACATGGCCTTGGTGCTCCGGTCCGAGGCCCCGCGATTAGTCACAGGCTCGCTTCGCTCCTTCCCTAATCCGCCTCTGCAGGCAGCCTGGGGACGCGGCCGACTCGGCGGCGCTGGCAGGGAGCCACCGCACTCGGGGCGGGCCTCCTGGCTAGTGCCAGCCCCACAGCACCCGACCCAGCGCGGGCCCTGAGGTGCAGGCAGGATGCCCTCCCCTCTTGCAGCCCCCCCACCCACCCAGCTGGGGCGGCGGCGCCCCTCCTCCTCCCTCCCCTCTCCTGGGCCAGCGAGATCTATTTGTGTGGTGCCATTTGCATAAAAATAGGACAAGTGTTTCAGTGCGTTCGAATGCGGGAGGCGAAATCCTTATTGATGTGTCTGTGTGGAGCCTTAGGTTGTCGGAGCGGTTTGATTTAGGGTGTTTGTGTTGCCTTCGAGAAATGAGAGGAAATCCTGCGCAACGCTTAAGGCGGCCTAGGCCCCTCGGAGCATCCCCCTCTGTGGGTCTGGGAACCGTGCACCGCCTGGGCCCTGGCGCACCAGGTCCACAGCAAGCAGGTCTAGGGCCGGGCGGGCGGCCCATTATGACTCATAAAACCGGGCGGCCTAATCACCAGCTGCCAATCCATTTACATGTGGAGCTTCCCAAGGCTCCCTTCTTCGCCCAGGCCCGGCCTCCCGCGGGTTCGCCGCAGACACGACTGGAGTCGTCCAGTGGGAGCTAATCAAGTGGCCGCTCCTTCCCGTCTATTGCCTGGCTTCCCCTCCAAAGCGATCCCCGCTCTCCCGGCCTCTGCACCGCTCTCCAGCAACTTCTCAGCTTGGACAAATAGCCTGAGAGGGTGCCGGCCTCGCGGAGCCAGTAAATCAATCATTAACTCCCCAGCGAGGCCAGGCCAAAGGAGGGAGCTGTAGCCAGAGCCCAGTTGGTGGGGCCACAGCAAAGCCCTTACCCCGGGCTGGGAGGCATCCCCGAGCCTGCCAACAGGGTGTGTGAAAGCAGGTCCCCCACAGGCTTCCTGGTCTCCACTACAAGCCTCAGCCCGCAGGGCCTTTCTAGCTGCCCCGCGCCTTGCCGGGCAGGTTGGGTTACAGCGCGGCCCCAGGGCGGGCTTTGCACCTTAAGCCCGGGCTTCGAGGCCTGCTCTCCCCAGGACAGCGTACTGCATTGGAGCAAGCTCCTGGGGTCCTGCCGGACTCCACCTGGCTCCAGCTTTGCCAGACCAAACTGATAGTGTCCGGGTCGACTAAATTCTCCCGGAGGCACGCTTGGAGCCGTCAGTAGATCCGGCACGCAAGGGGTTAAAAGCCCCAGTTCGCCCAGAGCTGCTCGGCGGCACCAAGGAAAGGCTGACCAAAGTGTCTACGGGGAAGGAAACGCACGCACACTAGGGTCCGGGTCGAAGGAGACCGACTGGAGGTGGCTCGGGAGTCTCTCGACTCGACCCGCTTCCCACACTCCCGGGAACTCGGCGGCGGCCTGCGCGATTCACTCGGCGCAGCTCCGAGCTCCGTGGCCGAAAAGGCGGCGGGGAGGAGGGACAAGGGGGCGGGAAGCGAGCTCGGGCTGCGCGCCAAGAGGCCCGGAGCCACAGATTAGTCACCGCTCGGCTCGGCGCTCACGGGTGCGCCCGGGAACCGGGAGGGCAGGCGTCAGCCCTGCTCAGCCGGGCTCCCGCGGCCTCGGCGCCGCTGCCCTCGCCCCCACCCCCGCGCGCGCCTGGCGGGGCTGCAGAGACTGGAGGGGACTCCGGCCACCCAGCTCCACTTGTCAGTTCAAGGGCAGGACAGAAACTCTGCAAGCCAAGTCTTGCGAAGAGGAAATTTCTCATTGACAAGGTGCTGCCCATCCCCCCCCCTTCAAAACAAAACAAAACAAAACCCCAGCGGGAGCGGCCTGCGTGCCCACCCGGCCCAGAGTCCCCTCGATCGCCTGGGGACCCCGGCCGGGACAACAGACAGCATTCCAAGACCCGATCCTGGGACGTGGGCACCAACGCCAGCTTGCAGGCTCCAGACCCGCTCCCGCCCAGCCGAACATCCTCCAGGGCTGAGGCCGGGGCCGAGGCCCGGGCCGGGACGGGCGGGGCGCCAAACCCCGGAGCTTCGGATCCTTCTCGGGGTGGGAACCAGGCCGATCGCTAGGGCCGAGCGGCTGCGGGCCCCCGGGTCAACGCTCCAGGGGGAGAGGGAGGGGGGAGCACGGAGGCCACCCAGCGCCTCCGACCCAGCGAATCCTACTATGGGAACTGCGAGCTCGGCCTGGCAAAGTTCCTGTGGAAACTCCATGTTTTGAAACTCCAGAGGCGGTAACGAAGGAGGGGGAGAGGGAATTCGCGGAGCTCAGGGGGCGGCCTGGACCCGCCTGGCATTCTCGGGGAGCCAGGCCCAGCCTCCTCCCAGCCTCACTGCCGCTCAGGAGGGCAGGGAGGGCCCGGCCCCTGAGCCTGATCTTTTGAGTATTCCCCTCTTTTGCCTCCGCTCTCCAACGTAAATTTATAAACCCGTTTTATTTACTGATTTCAGACTAGGAGATGAAGGCTGCCTTTTTAGGGACCCTGATATTCAGGGTAATTTTGTATTTGACACATGTAAATACTTAGTACTCTCAGGTAAGGTCAAATTATTTATCATCTTAATTTATATTTCAATAGGCCTACAATTTAGAGGCGCAAAATGCCTCCTTATGAATCATTATGGTCTATTAGAGGAAGTAATGTATAAACAGCACAATTTGGGAGGGAATCACTTATGTTGACATTTAAATGGCTCTTCAATAGTTAAAAAAAGAGGCATTTGAGTGCCTTTGATTAAATATACAATTTACAAGACCATCAGCAAAGCCATCAGGAATATAAATTCATTATTTATTTCCAGTTTTTATGATGCCTTCCAGGACATATATGTCGTTTAACCCCTATGAGTTAAAAAACAAATTTCAGGCAAAAATACCATCCCCAGTCAGTTAATGTCTTATCAGGGGCAGAAGGAACCTCTAAAAATGTTAGCAAACTTCACCAGCAGGACCCTCAGAGGCTGTATCTGACTTAACCACTTCTTAACACTACTGCAGGTAAAACGGCTTACTTACCTTACTGAACGCTCACATCCATCTATCCATACGGTGTCACCACAGCATCCAGCACAGCTTCCCAGGGTTCTAAAGTGGCCTCTCTACCTGCTTACAGCATCTTCTCCAAGCTCCTTCTAGTTGCCTCCCAGTACTCTATTGAATAATTCTGTTGTATTCCGGTGCTGCAGGCATCTCCCACCTTAACCCTGTATCTCCTTCAGGGCCTCAGATTTGCTTTCTATTTGTTTCCCTGGATAGCTCCACCTCCTGAAAGAGGGAGTATCTGGGCGGTATTTCTACTTCCTTACTATTGTGCTCTTAAAAATAAAATAAAAAGAAAAGAAAAGAAAAGAAAAGAAAAGAAAAGAAAAAAGACCAAAACAAAACAAAAAAACTGGGTTCAAAGTTATTTTCAGATATTGGTTAAGTACAGCTTTGTTTATAACAGCCTAGGATTTGAAACAATGTCCAGCAACACCAACAGCAGCTGCATAAAATACAATGTTCTGTGTTCTTTTGAAAAATCTCTGTGTATTGATGGCGAAAGACCCCCTAGGGTCTATGATTAAGGGGAAAAACATAGGTGCTGAGTTGTGTGGATAGAATTAAGTTGCAGTTTTTGTAGAAACAAAGTAGGGGGTACTGACGTTTCCACTCCAGATCCCTCTCTGAAGGAATAGACCAGAGCCCCTATTTCTGACACAAATGAGGTCTGTACTTTACCTATGAAACTTAACAGTACATCTTGTATACAGCCTTGTTTTTGAGAAGAGGGTCTCCTTATGTTGCATAAACTGCCTTCCAGCTCCCTGAGCTCAAGCAATCCTCCTGCATCAACTTCCTGAGAAGTTGGATTTATAGATGCAGAGAGTTGACACTGAATGACACGGGTGCACTCCATACATGCAGGCAATACACTCATACAAATAAAAAAAATAATAAAATATGTAAAACAAACCATCAGCCAAATGTACTGACTCATGCCTTTTTTAATCCCAGCACTTTAAGTTTGAGGCCAGCCTGGTTAACATAGCCAGTTCTAGGTCAGCCAGGGCTACATAATGAGACCCTGTCTTTAAAAGAAAAAGAAAAAAAGGGGCTGGAGAGATAGCCTAGCGGTTAAGAGCACCAACTGCTCTTGCAGAGGACCCGGGTTCGATCCCCAGCACCCACATGGTGGCCGAGAACCGTCTGTAACTCCAATTCCAGTAGCACTCCAGTTCCAGGGGAATCCGAGACCCTCTTCTGACCTCCGCGGCATTGCACGACACGGGTGCACAAACCTACATGCAGACAGTACATTCATACACATACAAAAATAAATAAAATTTAAAAAAAAGAAAAAGAAAAAAACAAAACAACAAATCTGAACTCTTGAACCTAGAAATGTGCTGCTCACAGTCTACCTCATCCTCTGAGAAGGTCTGCTGCAAAAGAGCTGAGGAGGTTTTTTTATTGTTTTTCCAGACCCTGCATCCCTTAAGGGCTTAGCACACAAAGATACTTAAAAAATGTACAAGGTATCTAATAAAGAATGAAGGAGTGCGGTCTGGAGAGATGGCTGAACAGTTAGGAGCACGGAGTGCTCTTGCAGAGGACCCGGGTTCGATTCCCAGCACCCACATGGCAGCTAAGAACCGTCTTTAACCCCAATTCCAGGGGAATCCAACGCTCTCTTCTAACCTACTTGGCATTGCACAACACTGGTGCACCAACCTACGTGCAGACAGTACACTCATACACATAAATTAAAAAAAAAAAAAAAAGAATGAAGGAGTGAGCTGAGCTGGGTCTGGCAGCAACACTTGGGAGGTAAAGATGGGATCTCAAAAATTTGAGTCGGAAAAAAAATTTTTTTGAGTTGGGCCTGGTCTGTAACAAGTACCAGGGCAGCAGAGTAAAACCTGTTTCAAAAACAAAAAGGAGCCAAGGGTGTGGTGGCCCACCCCCTTAATCCCAGTCCTTTGGAGGCAGAGGCAGAGGCAGGTCAATGTCTGTGAGATCAAGGCCAGTCTGGTCTATATAGCAAGTTGCAGGCTCCAGCTGGGGGCATACAGGAAACCTTGCTCAAATGATAAAACTTAAAATCACAAACAAAAAAACAAACAAATGGGTAATTTCCGTCGAGTGTGGAGCATGGGATGTTACGCCTCATTTGTGACAGAATGCCCTGGATTTCCAATTCCTGCAGTAACACCACACACACATCACAATCTCTAGCTGAACGTACAACACACACACTAACACCACGGCACGTCTGCCTCTTGTAAGAAGACCTGGTCTCTGGTTCTACTAGCACCCCTAATCTGTTCAGATCTAACAACCGTCTGATGAACTCTCAGTTCTCAGGCGACATCGTATCTCTCTTCTGGACTTCTGTTGGCACTTGTGTGTATCGGGTTGCATATAATCCATGTGGCAATACACTTCTACACATAATAAAAAAATAAAAATCAATAAAGGTCCGGGCTGCGTATGTGGCGCACGCCTTTAATTCCTAGCCACTTGGGAGGCAGGGCAGGCGGTTCTTGATGAGCTCAAGGGCCGTCTGGTCTACAGAGTTCCAGGACAGCTGACGCCACTTACTACCGATGTACGGCCTGTAAATACTGTCTTGACTAGTCATCTGTGGCTACAGGGGGACCCGGTCTCTAAAAGACCAATAAAAAAAAAAAAAAAAAAAAAACCACAATAAATTAAATACACTCATACACATAAAATAAAGCACAATAAATTAAAACAAAAAAACAGGTGTGGCATATGCCTGTAATCCCAGCACTTCAGAGGTGCATACAGAAAGCAGAAATTCAAGGTCATCCTCAACTACAATGTGCAGGGAATGGAGCTTCTACTGTGGACTGAGGCAGAAGTAAGCAGGAAAGAGAAGTACAAGGCAAGAAAAGCTAACACCTTCTGGGAGGACCCACGGGAGCACGGCATGAATATGCACAGCTCTTTCTTGATCAGAGACGCCAATGATGTACATGTGCCTGGAGTCTTACCCCTGCTTCAGAATACGATCCCCAGGAGGTTAGAGCAGGAAACCCCTAGCCTGGGAAGGACAAAACCAAAGCCAAAGCACCCCCTTAGTGTATACCTTACCTATCTCTAACCACTCTAAACAGTCTCACTACAGAACCCAGGATTATAGGTGTGCACTACCATGCTCGGCTAACTCAGCTGTTACTTGGTTGCCCCAGCTGGCCTGGAACTCACTATGTAGACCAGGCTAGCACTGAAGTCACAGATAACCGCCTGTCTCTGCCTCCCACGTGCTAGGACTAAAGGAGCGCCACCAGGCCCTGCCTGTGTTCCTTCTTTAGACCCTCAGGAACCATAAATGTGGGCTTTGGTCACAAGTGATGCCAGGCAATTGAGTTTTTCTCCCAATCAAATGCTTTTTGACCTTCTAACAGGAACTGTGTCACCAAATTGTGTTTCACAGCAAGCAAGTCTGTTTGAATAATGTGTACAAGATAAAAATAGCTACTGTTTATTGAGGAACTTCGCTCTCTCCCAGTCCTTTACGAGGGACATTTCCAAGTAACCTTACTTATGCCCCCAAATAATCCTTCGGATTAGGTACTACCATTCATTCACTTTTAGAGATGAGAAAACTGAGGCTCTTAGAATTGCCCTTACCTCCTCCACCCAAAAATAATTATATATAGCTAATCTAGGAAAATGTAGCTGGAGGGAGTCCCCTAACTCCAAAACCCCTCTGGCACACTTTACCAGAGTCAACACACTCCCTGCAAACCTTCAAGTATTTCCGAGGCCAGATCCTGCACAGCTTCTCTAATGGCATCTTTCTTGGGTCATTCTGGCCACTTGGCAACTGCAGTAAATATCATAAAAGGAGTTTCTTTCGTTCTTGGATCAGCAGGTATCAGCTGATCCATTGTGCTCATCAAGGGAAGAGAGGCACTCATCATCTCTGTGCAGAGTGCCATCTTCCCAGGTAAGCCTTGGCAAAGTATTTGGCCGTGAACTTCAAGGCAAGGACTTCCCCCAAAGCAAGCAGATCTGAAGCAGGGGTTTGAAAAGCCTCTGTGGCCCTAGCGATACTACGATGTGGCTCTGCATCCAGTGAGATTATGACCCACTTTATCCTTTCCCACTTCTGGGCAACAAATACCCCAGATTTTGAGCTTCCATGGAGATTCCTCTTGGGGATGGCAGGCTGGATCATGAGTATTGAACAGGTGTGAAGCCCCGGGGTCCCATCCCAGCCCTGCAAACAAAGAAACAAACCCCCCAAATCAAGGCCAGACATCATGGTACACACGTTTAGCCCCAGCACACAGGAGAGGAGGAAGAAGCAGGGAATCTCTATGTGTTCCAGGCTAGTCTGGTCTATACAATGAGTTTCAGGCTAGCCAGGGCTATATAATAAGACTCGGTCTCAAAAAAGCACCCCCCACACCCCACCTTTAACCCCAGCATTCCAGATGCACAGGCAGGCAGATCTCTATGAGTTCAAGACCAGCCTGGTATACATAGCGAGCTCCAGGCGTAAAGGGAGACTGGGACTAAAGGGAGACCCTGTCTCAAAAAGACAACCCCCCTAAAAAAAAGTGAGGTGCAAAGATTCTGCCCAGCTTCCTCTCCTAAAGTTACAGAGCTTTTGAGATTAGGGGAGAAAAGGGTCGCTGGCATTCCACAGCTCTTGCTGTAGAATAGCTAGAATTTATTAAGGGCTTTCTATCTGCAAGACACAAGACACACTAACCATCTCATTTTAGAAATATTTTATTATTTTAATTTTTTTTTAATTTTATTTCTGTATGTGTATGAATGTACTGTCTGCATGCAGGTCTGTGCACCCGTGTTGTGCAATGCTGCGGAGGTCAGAAGAGGGTCTCGGATTCCCCTGGAGCTGGAGTTCTCCTGGAATTGGAGTCTCAGACGGCTCTCGGCCGCCATGTGGGTGCTGGGGATCGAACCCGGATCCTCTGCAAGAGCGGTCGGCGCTCTTAACCTCTAGGCCATCTCTCCAGCCCCTTATTATTTTGATTTTATGTGTATGCATGTATTGCCTGCATGTATGTAAGTGCACGCAATACCCATGGAAAACAGAAGAAGTTGTCAGATCCCCTAGAACTGGAGTTATCGACAGTTGTTAGTTGCCATATGGGTGCTGGGATTTGAACCCAGATCTTCTGCAAGAAAAGCCAGTACTCTTAACCACTGATCCATCTCTCCAGCCCCAATCATCTGGTTTCTTACGGAAAACTACTCTCTAATACAGAGACAACTACTGTCTCCATTTCACAGATGAGGAAACGGAGGCTTAGAGGCTAGTTTAACATCCTTGCTTGCCTGGACATTCATTTCCCTCTTCCCTTGAACCCCAGTCATAGTTGCCCTTCATACTGGGATACTGGCAACTAATTCTCAGACTTTCTAAGACCTGTGGCCAGCTGTATCCTTTAGCCAATTCCCTGAGCTCATCATCATCACCAGAATCTAAAGGCAATAGCTTTCACTGCATCCTGGCATGCAAATGATGTCCCCTACAGACATCATTGTCCCTGAAGTGAATTTATCTACCAGGTCCCTGGGAGAGTTGTTTGTTTTTTTTTTTTTTTTCCTTTTTCCATTCCTGAGCCTTGTAAAGCTGAGGATGATAGCTTCGGAAACTCTGTAGGATACACAGGCAGAGAGACTGGTAGGCCCTGCGCTGTCCTCTGACAAAGCATACCGGGCAGTCTTTGGATGCCTTCGCAGGGTCAATGCCAGTGGCTGCACCAGGACCTTCCTGGCCTGACTGCTGGCACGGGGAACTCAGAGGAGAGATCAATCTCAAAGATAATTTAGGTTCTGTCTTCCTTGAACCGGCCATTGTCCTCTGCTCTAGCTCTGCCGACGATGATTAATGCAGCGCCCAGTCTCTCCTCTCCTCAGCTTTTTCCATTGCCACAGTTTCTTTTCAGAGCAGAGTAAATATTCACAGACTAGACTAGAGCACAGCCCAGGTGGCAGATGGCACCAGGCCACTCCTACAGGAGCTGCCGCTACTGTTTATAGAGTTCAAGGCTAACCCGCCACCGCCACCAATTGAGTCCTAATCCCTTAATTATTCTCAAAATGCCAAAAATAAAGATTGCAGGGAAGGCAATTAATAGGATCATACGGTGTATTCCTCGTTTGTAATTATATATTATTATTTTTCTCCCTACTTTGTTCCAATAATGATTTAAGGCTGCTTCCAAAGATACACAAACCCCAGCAAAGATAAATAGAAGGAGTGGGACATGAATTACAATGTCACGCCTGCTTGCGACATCTTTGCCCCATTCCACATAATAGAACTGAATTCATAACGCCTTTCAAAAATGAGGTAATTTAGTTCTTTTGGTAGCAACACTAGGCTCTTTGTCAAGAGGAAGGGTGGTACACAGCCATTCAAAGAGCCTCGGAGAGACAAGGGACCTCGTTTCTAAGGCTGGCTCCCTCAGTGTGTGATCTTGGGCAAGTTGTTTGTGTTGCTATAACAAAATACCTGTGGTTGAGCATTTTAGGAATTCAAGAGGTTTATTTGGCTCACAATTCTGGTGGCTGAAAGGTCCAAACAGCATGGCACTGGTGCGAGAGACCCCTGGCTGTATGAAAACATGGCAGAGAAACAGCAAGCCAGCTACATATGGAAGCAGCTAAGAGAGGGGGGTACTGGCTGGCCTTTGCAGCAACCCAACTTCAGGAGAACTAACCCACTCTGGTAGGGCTTGTATTAACTGTCTTCACAAGGGCTGTTAGGACTCAATGACCTGATCACCTCTTATTAGGCCCCACCTCTTAAACGTGCCACCACCTCAAATCAACACTGCTGCACTGGAAGACCAAGCTTTCCACCATATGAACCCTTGCAGGAGGGACCGCAACACACTAAATCTCAGCATCCACCCTTTCTGGACTTGGGATGCTGAAATTCCCAGAGGTCTGTCTGCCAGTCCCTGAGGCTCCCTCTGCCCTTTTACTACCTCTGATGTGTGAGGCAGAAGGCAGTAACACCCCCCTATTGGAAGGGCCCCCGGGAATGGCTGTTCCTAGACTGGAACAATCGAGATCTCTCTCCCTCCTCTTGCTCTTTATTTATGTTTCTCTGTTCCTCCCCATTAGATGACCTTGGCAATAGAACTTGAATTCCCATCCTGGGCCAATGATTCCTCCTTTCCCATCTTTGGCCTTGAGTATCCTAAAGGAAGTCTCTGGGGAAGAGGCAGAGAGTCATACCCTTCCACCTGTACCCTCCCTCCCCAGGTACAGGCTGATTTCACTCCTCTTAGAGTTTTCAGCAGGGCAGCCTGGCCAACTCAGGAGCCAGGCTTATCTTGTCTTCACTCCTCTTAACCACATCTTCCACTTTTAAATCCCAGGCTGCACCTAACACAATGCTTAGTCTATCAGTTCCTTAAAAACTCTGATAGGAAGCCAGGCATGGGAGGACACCTACAGTCCCAGCCTTAGAGAGCCCTAGAGAGAAGAACCAAGAATTCCAAGCCAGACGCAGACAACCAAAGGAGGAGGCAGCACCTAACATTCTCTCTGCTCCGCTCAAGAGTCCCGCCCTGACCCGCTACTAAAGCTTCTCCAAGTTTCTCTGAATGTATTCCACAGAACTGAGGGAGCTGCTGAGCACGGAAGTGAAGTGCTCACTGACCTGGAAGTGCTTGGAAGACTGTTTTTGTACAAAGCAAGCACAGACAGGGCTGGAGAGATGGCCTAGCAGTTAAGAGCACCGACTGCTCTTGCAGAGGACCCGAGTTCGATCCCCAGCACCCACATGGCGGCTGAGAACCGTCTATAACTCCAATTCCAGGAGAACTCCAGTTCCAGGGGAATCCGAGACCCTCTTCTGACCTCCACTGCATTGCACGACACGGGTGCACAAACCTACATGAAGACAGTACACTCAAAAAAAAAAAATAATAATAAATAAAAAATTAAAAATTAAAAAAAGCAAGCACAGACAACATAGATGCACCGAGCAGATAAAACTTCAGCACAAAGGAAGTTCCCCACCAGAAACAGGCTTGGCAGGATCCCAGTCACATTAGCTCTGAAAGTGGACAAATGCATTGATCTAAGATGTTAGAAGTTGGAGTAGAATTTAGCCTTCCAGGGAGGAAACACTGTGGGGACTTCAAGGGGGCTGGGAGTATTCTACAGGTTGATATGGATGCTGGTATGTCAGTTTTGTGTGCTGTACTTCACTAAAATGGTAACAAGTAAAAATAAGTAATTAAAAAGATTTTTATTTTATACACTTTTGTTATACCTACACTCTATATTTGTTTTTATATCTAAATTTATACTTTTATGTGTTATTGAGTGTCTGCTTGCATGTAGGGTGTCGCTCCAGTGCCCCCAAGGAGGTCAGCAGAGGCGTCAGATCCCCTGGAGTTATGGATAGTTGAAAGCTGCCATGTGGGTACTGCTCAGAATGCAAACTGGTCCTCACATAAAGAGCAGCCAGTGTCTCTTAACTGCGAGCCCTTTCTCAGCCAATTATATTATACATTTGTATAATAATAAATAAATAACCCAGAGGAAAGTAAGATGTAAAGTCAGGAGAATACATTCTAAAACTGTATGCCCAATCTGATGACCCGAGGAGTTTAATCTCCCTGGAACCCACTTAAAGGTAGAAGGAAAAAAACCTCTAACTCTATAAAGTTGTCATCTAACTTCGACCGTGGCCACCCCAACAAATAAAACTTTATTTATTATTTCTCTATTTATTTGTTTATTTACTTATTATTCATTTATATGTATATATATTATATATATATTTTTTTTTTTTTTCGAGACAGGGTTCTCCCTATAGCCCCAGCTGGCCTTGGGGAACCTCACTCTGTAGACCAGGCTGGCCTTGCAATTCCACAGAGATCTGTCTGCCTCTGTCTCCCCAAGTTCTAGTGCCTGCCACCACCCCGCTGGTGCGATCAACGGATTTAAAAAAATTATTTTGGGGGCTGAAGAGATGGATCATTAGCTAGATAAGAGTCTGGCTGCTCTTGCAAAGCCCCACATGTGGTTATAACAACTCTCCTTTACTCCAGTTCCAGGGGATCAGTTGCCCTCTTATGTACCTCTGAGGACATTGCATGACAGGGGTGTACATGCAGGAAATACATACATAGCAAAAAACTATGGGGGGTGAGAGATGGCTCAGCATTAAGAGTGATGACTGCTCTTGCGAAGACCCCGGTCCAATTCCCCCTAGCACCAATGGCGGCTAAGAAAACGTCTTTAAAAGGAATGGTTAGAGGCCTTAATTCTAGCATTCAGGATGCAGGGGCAGGAGGATCACCAAAAGTTCAAGGCCAACTTAATCTACATAGTGAGTTCCAGGCCCAGCTGTGGCTACAGGGAAGGACCCTGTGTCTCAAAAGGAACAAAAAAAAAAAAAAAAAAAAATTCCATGTTTCAAGCTGGGCCTGGTGGTGCAGCGTGAAGTCGACCATTAATTAGCTTAGCAGGATAGTTTGTACAAATTCAAGACCCAGACTAGGTTACACAAACAACAGTTAAAGGTCAGCCTGAGCTACAGTGTGAGACACTGGATCAAAAAACATAAACAAACCTCCCAAATCATGGGAACAGAAGTAACCTTTCTTCTCCACCCTATAGCCCAGCTGATGGGAGTGGGGTTGCCAGGCAGAGTACCATGCTGGTTTGGAAGTTTTGCAGCACTCCTTCCTGGCACCTCTGCTCACGATGCTGTCCTTTCTTTCTCCAATCTTCCTGCCTTCTCTGCAGCCCACACTGGGTGCTATGGTTGCCATATATCCTCTACTGTTCGTGTGTTAGAAACTTCATCTTCACAGTCACAAAAGTTAGTGGCATTGGAGGGAATGACGATTAGGTGCAGTCTCAAGGTGAGCACCTTGCTGGCTTTATAAGAGGAAGAAGAGGCCTCGGCATGGTGATGCATGCCTTTGATGCCAGCACTCAGTTGTAGAACTGTCTACATTATTGATGATTCCTGTCTAAGGGAGAAAAAAAAAAAAAAAAAAGAAGTAGGAGGCAGGAGCCTGGGAGTTGTGGCTCTCCGTGTATCATCCCATTGTGAGCCCTCTGCATAGATCTTAAGGCGTAGCAAAGAAAATAGTCCAGCTCGACCTTGCTACATCCAGAATGCGAGGCCTACTGAATTATTTCTTTCTTTTTTTTTTTTTTTTTTTTTGGTCATTTCGAGACAGGGTCTCCCTGTAGCCCCAGCTGTCCTGGAACTTGCTCTGTAGACCAGGCTGGCCTTGAACTCACAGAGATCTACCTGCCTCTGCCTCCTGAGTGCTAGGATTAAAGGCATGCTCCACCATGCCCGGCTTAAAGACGGTTCTTATCAGCTGACCTGGAACTCATTATGTAGACCAGGATGGCCTTAAACTCACAGAGATCTGCTTCCTGCCTCTGCCTCTGGAGTGCTGGGATAAAGACACCTGCCACCATGCCCAGCTTCTCTCTCTCTCTCTCTCTCTCTCTCTCTCTCTCTCTCTCTTAATGTTTAAACATTTTTTTTCTTTTCTTTATTTTTATTTCATGTGTATGAGTGTTATGTCTGCCTATGTTTCAGTGTACCCATGTCCTGCAATGCCTGAGGAGGACAGAAGAGGGTGTTAGATCCCCTGGAAATGGAGTTACAGAGAGTTGTTAGCTGTCATGTGGGTGCTGGGATTTGAACCTGGATCTTCTATAAGAACAACCAGTGCTCTTAACCACTGAGCCATCTCTCCAAAACCTGTTTT
Source organism: Rhizomys pruinosus (assembly GCA_009823505.1). NCBI lineage: Eukaryota > Metazoa > Chordata > Mammalia > Rodentia > Spalacidae > Rhizomys > Rhizomys pruinosus. Next base: position 287,663 of record VZQC01011795.1, on the reverse strand, counting down.
TAATTAATTAATTAATTAATTAATTTTTGAGAGACTGTCCCCCAGTAGCCCCAGCTGGCCTAGAATTCACTAGGTACACCAGGCTGACTCAGAGATTCATCCACCTGCCTCTGCTTCCTGAGTGATAAGATTAAAGGTATGTTTACCCAGGCTCTGCACTTCCTTTTATTGGTTTGCTTTTTTTTGTGTGTATTTATACACAGGGTTTCACTAAATAGACTCACGTGGCCGGGAAGCTCACAAAGATCCATCTGCCTCTGCCTCCTGAGTGCTGGGATTAAAGGCATGCACCATCTCGCCTAGCTTTCTCTCTTATTTTTGTGGTGGTTAGATTCTTTCTTTTTCTTTTCTTCCTCTTCTTTTTCCCTCTTTCCTTCCCTCCCTCTTTTGAAACCGAGGGCCTCACAAACACTAACTACATGAATCACACCTAAATATCTCTTCTTTTTTTTAAAATTTATGTGCATGTATGTATATCTCTGTGTATGTAGTATATTGTTGTGACTATCTGATGGGCTGGGAATCGAACTCAGTTCCTCTGGAAGTACTCTTTTTAAATTTTTTTATTTATTATTTTTTATGTGTATGAGTGTACTGTCTGCATGTAGGTTGGTGTACCCGTGGTGTCGTGCAATGTGGCAGAGGTCAGAAGAGGGCATTGGATTCCCCTGGAACTGGGGTTAAAGACGGTTCTTAGCTGCCATGTGGGTGCTGGGAATCGAACTCAGTTCCTCTGGAAGTACTCTCTTTTAATTTTTTTTATTTATTATTTTTTATGTGTATGAGTGTACTGTCTGCATGTAGGTTTGTGCACCCGTGTCGTGCAATGCCATGGAGGTCAGAAGAGGGCATTGGATTTCCCTGGAACTGGAGTTAAAGACAGTTCTTAGCCGCCATGTGGGTGCTGGGAATCGAACCCCAGTCCTCTGCAAGAGCAGTAGGTGCTCTTAACCACTGAGGTATCTCTCCAGCCCCTGGAAGTACTCTTAACCAATGAGCCATTTCTCCAGCCCCTTGGTTTTTTGTTTTATTTTGTTTGTTTTATTTTGTTTTTGAAATGGAGTCTCATTCTGTAGCCTGAGCTGGCCTCAAACTCACTGCCTTAGCCCTCCTGAGAACTGAAGTTACAAGTGTGAGCCACCACTCCTGGTTTAAATCTCTCGTATCTATCTTTAAAAATATTTTTTGTTATATCGTACTGATTTGGTGTGTGTTTATCACAGCCCTCCCGTGAAGGAGGTTTAAGAGTGGTTTCTCTCCTTCCACTCTGTGGGTCCTGTGGATCCTAGTGTCAGGTTGGCAGGCTTGCTGGCAAGCACCTTTATCCACTGAGCCATCTCACTGACTGGCCCTATTTTTTCCTCTGAGATAGGGTCTCAAGTAGCTCAGGCTGGCCGAAAACTTGGCATATAGCTTAGGCTGGCCTTGAACTACTGATCTTCCTGCTTTCAGGCTGGCCTTGAATTCACAGAGATCCACCTGCCTTTGCCTCCCAAGTGCTGGGATTAAAGGCATGAGCCACCACACCCAGCTTAAATTCCTATCTTTATAAATTACCTAGTCTCTGGATCCAAGACACTGGAGTCTCCACTCTGTCCTGCTCCCCACCAACTTTCTAGAAATATAGCCCAGGAGCCTCTGACCTTGTCAGGTACCCTGCCCCATCACCAAATCCTGCTTTCTTTGCTCTCTGCCTTGCCAGGACTCAATCACTGCTGGGCATCCAGCACCCTGCCTCACTAACACAGCTTCTTGTTAGGACTGTGCAATGACTTCCTCCTTTTGTGCTCCTGTCCCTCCACAATCTACTCCCCACATTCAGCCATAGCCCACCAGCAAGACATGGCTGCTACTGTGTGCAGAGGCTGCTCCTGGGACCTCGCATCCCATGGCCACCAGATGGCTGCCCTCAGGGCATCTGTGTTCCAGCAGGACAGATGGCAGCTAAACTATCAAGGTAACAGGTCATAGAATGATCTAAGATGGTGGACAAAGAAGACGCTATGGAAAGAAACGTGAGAACAGGTGAAGGGTGTCCTGAGAAGGGAGTGTGGGGGAAAGTTTGTAGAATTCAGAGGGTGACCAGTCAGAGAAAGCCTGTGTGTGTGTGTGTGTGTGTGTGTGTGTGTGTGTGTGTGCGCATGTGTCCACATTTGCACACGTGCATGCCACAGTGCACGTGGAGGTCAGAGGATATTGCCTGAGTTGGTTCCTTCCTCCCATGAGACTAAACTTAGGTTGTCAGGCTTAGTAGCAAGTGCCACTACCCACGGAACCACCTCGCCAACACGCAACCTTTTTGAGAAATGAGATGTTAGAGAAATGTAAAGGAGGTAAGAGGGAGCACTTGGGAGGCAGAGGCAGGTGGATCTTTGTGAGTTCAAGGCCAGCCTGGTCTACAGAGTGAGTTCCAGGACAGCTGGGACTACAAGGAGACCCTGTCTCGAAAAGACCAAAAAAAAAAAAAAAAAGGAGGTAAGAGGGTGAGGCAAGTAGATTTTTGGAGGAAGGGTATTGCAGACAGAAGCATAGCCAGAAGCAAAGACCCTGTGGAAGGAGGGTGCCTGCTACGTGTAATACACAACCAGAATCCTAACATGGCTAAATTGCAATAGTGGAAGGAAAGGTCAGGCATGGGGGTAAAGGGAAGCAGGTCCTGCAGCCAGAAGTCTAAGGAGCTTCAGGGCATTCGCTGTGAAGAGAAAGATGAAAGGTCTCAGCTAGCCCTCCAGGCTGTGCGCAGACCTTAACTCTGGGCTTGCTTCCAGTCCCTTCTCACCTTGGGGCCTCCCTAGAAGCAGTTCCTGTTCATTTTCCCTCAGCCCCCCTTTGCCTAGTCATCACACTCTGTTCAAACAGCATATCCCGCTAAGTGCCCTACCCCAGAGCACTCTAGACCCCAGGTTGAGGCTTCACCCACCCTCTTGAGTCGCCTCCTTTCTCTTCACCTTACTGCTTCATCCTCCAGGAAGGCAGCAACTTAACACTAAGCCTATGATGGATTCATCAGGTTCCTGGCACACCTGAGGGCTTTTTCCTCTGCACCATGCACTATGCTAGGTGCCAGAGGCCCTGTGGTATTGAAGACCACCAAGGTCCCTCTCACAGGGGAGATAGAGCACCCAGAAAGCAGGTAAAAACAGGCAAGCGCTACACAAATGACTAAGGGCAACCTGGCTCATACTGGTGGGAGGGAAAAGCTTCAGCCAGGGTGGCCCGGAAGGTCTCTCTTGGGAAATGACCTGGGGCTGAGAATGTACCAATTAGATGAATGTGGAGCCAGGGGAGATCCAGGTGCAGGGAACCTGCAAGTGCACAGGCCCTGAAGGACAACTGACCTTGGCCTCTCAGAGGAAGGAAGGTGGGGGCAGAATGACTCCAGGAAGGACAGCACTTGCACAGCCCTGGGGGTCGTCCACATTCTCTGTGTGGTTTCCATCCTTCCAATAGGCTAGTTCACAGTTTTTCCACATTGCACTTGTTGAACGAAGGGGGTAAAATGTTCATACAAATCATGAGGACTCACATAAAAGCTGGCGTGTTGGTGCATGCCTATAATCCCAGCACTGGTGAGGTGGAGACAAGAAGGTCTCTGGGCTCACTGGCTGACTAATTTTGCTGAATAACTGAGCTCCAGGGTTCAGTGAGAGACCCTGCCTCAAACATTAAAGGTGGGCCAGGCGTGGCGGCACATGCCTTTAATCCCAGCACTTGGGAGGCAAGCGGATCTCTGTGAATTCAAGGCCAGCCTGGTGTACAGTTCAGCTGGGGCTACAGGGAGACTTTGTCTCAAAAAAATGACTCAAAAAATAAAATAAAAATAAGGTAAAGAAGGTTAGACCCAACATCCATCTCTGCAGAGCCCACAGACTCTCTCTGTCTCTTTCTCTCTCTGTCTTTCTGCTCTGTCTCTGTCTCTCTGTCTGCCTCTCTCTCTCTCTCTCTCTCTCACACACACACACACACACACACACGCACACACGCACGCACGTGCACACACACACGGGGGAGGGGTCATAGATATTTCTGTTCTCTCTCTCTGTCTTTTCTTTCTTTCTTTCTTTTTTTTTGGTCTTTTCGAGACAGGGTTTCCCTGTAGCTCTGGCTGTCCTGGAACTCACTCTGTAGACTAGGCTGGCCTTGAACTCACAGTGATCTGCCTGCCTCTGCCTCCCAAGTGCTCTTTTATTTGTTTACGGATGGAAGCCAGGGCCTCATAATGCTCAGCACTCACTTTGCCTCTAAGCTCAACCCCCAGACTCTGAAGGCATAGATATCCTTAATCTGTCTTCTTGTTTGCCCTGAGTCTTCCTGGCCTTGACAGACCAACTGCTATGGCTCAGATGCATTTGATCCAACTAAGAGAAGCCAGGGTGGGTCTGCTCCTGGGCCCCCCAGGTCTGCTCCTTGTGGTCCCCTCTGGCTGGCTGGCCTTGATTTTATTAGTAACACGTGGCCTACGCTGTCCCTTCTCAAGTCATATATTCCTTGAAGGCAGGAGGGGGTGGCTGCTCTAGCTTCCTGGGACTCCACAAGCTGGGACTTCCCAGTAAGCTCCTTCCTCTCATGCCCAAAGGACCACGGAAGCCACCACGTGGGGGTGTTAACTGGCTTGTGGTCAGGCCCCTGGCTGGATATTCTTAGCAGCCTTCGGTCACCGTCCCGAGAATTCAAACTCCCATGTCACTAGGGCTTAGCTCTCTCCCTACCGGGGCAGGGAAAGGTTTCTATTTCCAGGCACAGAAGTCAGAGTACAGAGTGATGTGGAGCATGCTTATTTAAAAGGTCCAAGCTTTGGGGCTCAGCCGGGCGACACACTTAGCCTGTTGCTACCCACCACCTCCCCGGGCCTGACTGACTGGCCAGACTGTTTGGAAAACATGTTCTGCTTTAGCAGAGCTGCGTGGCATGGTGGGAACTCTGGCCACAGCACAGCGGTTATCACGTCTGACCTCATTCCTGGGGCCTGAGGCAACTCTGAGGTCTGCCTGTCTCAAACACTTACTAATCTTCTTTTAAAGATACCCCCAGTGGGTCAAGCAGGAACGCTGAACGAGGGGTGTGCGCATTAGTAATCCCTGGCCAGGCCCTGTCCTTAGAACCCCGGGTGACTCCCTTTCTGGATGAAACCACGTCACCCACTGTGGACTGGATATCATGTGTGGCCTGCCATCAAGCTGCAACTGTGGAAGGCTCTAGACAGCACTGTGGGAGGGCTGAGAAAGAGAGTGGAAGCTTGCTCCAGCCAGCTATGCATGTTTGAGGAGAAAGGACTCTGCCAAGCTGCCGTGGATGCCTAATGGGGTTCAGAGATAGAACCCACATGGGCTCCGGTGCCCAGGCAGGGCTTGCTGGCTTTTGTCAGCTCTGCTGTTGGTACTGCCACCTATGCTGTGCCCCCTCAGCCACACCCTGAGCACTACTGAGCTGTGAGCCATGGGGCTTTTGATGTCTGCCACTCCATGCTGTTTCTTTCTTCCTTTTTTTTTTTTTTTCTTTCTTTCTCATTCCTCTGACGGAAGCTGTATTTGCAGCTGTGTCTTGATTTGTCTGGCTCCACAATGGCCAGAGCAAAACCTGAGAGGAGATGGGGGCTTCGTAGTGAGACAACCTTGAGGGGATATGTATGTATGAATGTGGGTTGGGAGACACAGAATTACCATCTACTAAACTCCTGTAATGCCTCATACCTGTCATCCCAGTGCCCAGAAAGTGGAAGAAGTGGGAGGGTGGCAAGCTGAAGGGCAGCCAGCTGAGCGTGAGACCTGCCTCAAACAAAGCACCAGTGTTCTAACCCACAGGAGGCAAAAGTCAAGTTCAGGGTTAAAACCCTGCATCTTGTAGTTTAGGCAAAGTAAGGGCGAGCCACATTGGAGGGGCTGGAGAGATAGATGGCTCAGCAATTAGGAGTGCTCGCTGCTCTTCTAGGGGACCAGAGTTGGGTTCCGTGCAGCCATGTTGGGTGGCCCACGACTACTTAAAACTCCAGCTCTAGAGGATCTGATGTCCTCTTCTGGACTCTGAGGGTACCCACATGCATGTTCAGGTACATACCACACACACACACACACACACACACACACACACACACACATGCACACACAACTTAAAAAACCAAAAGGGTAGCTAGAGAGATGGCTCAATAGTCCTCTTACAGGGGACCCAAGTTCAGTTCCTAGAACCCACATGGTGCCTAACAACCATCTGCAGCTCCAGTTCCAGGGGATCTGACACCTTCTTCTGGCTTTTGTGGGCATTGCACAACATGTATGCACTTACATCCAGGCAAAACACTTACACACAAACAATAAAAATAAATGTTAAAAAAATAAAAAATAAAATAACATTTTTAGACAAGCATGGTAGAGCACGTCTTCAATCCCAGCAGTTGGGAGGGGAGGCTGAGGCAGACAGATCTCTGTGAGTCCAAAGCCAGCCTGATCTACATAGTCAGTTCCAGGGTTGTCAGGGTTATACAGTGAAACCTTATCTCAAAACAAAACAAAACAACATAAATAAATAAATAGATAAATAAAACGAAAGATTTAAAAGAGCAACTGTGAAATGGACCAGGGGCTTTGGGAGAAGGGTGTGATGGGAAATTCCTTCAGAATTCCATGAGGAACTGACAGAATAGCTCAGCAGGTAAAGGTACCTACTGCTCAAGCCTGATGACCTGAGTTAGAGTCCTAGAGCCCACAATGGAAGGAGAGAACTGACTCCTGAAAGTTGTCCTTTCACCTCCACAGGAGCACCGTGCCATATGTGTGTCCACAGCCACCCCCCACATTGTACATGCACACACGCACTAATGATAGTAAGTTTTAGAAAAGAAAAACAAACCCAGAATCCCCATGGGGCTCTTTGCAAGTTCCAGAACTCCAGGCCTCAGAGGAACTGGTTAGGAGCTGAAAGGCCCATCCAGACTCTGAAATCTAGCTGGGTGTGGTGGTGCATACATGGATTTGAGGCCAGGACATGGGAGCCAGAGGCAGGTGGCTTTCTCTATGAGTTCAAGGCCAGTCAGGGCTACATACTACATAGTGAGATTCTCTCAAAGAAAAAAAGGGGGAAAAAGACTCAGAAGTGAATTCTGATTTGTAAACCACTCCTAACCCCCCACCACCCTACAAATCTGGAAACAAAAAAGATGCCCTCTCTGAGGAGACTATTCTAGAAGACACTGACATAGGACAATCCCCATGTCAGATGGAAGATGGAGGGCTGTGTCTGGGAGTGGCAAACGCAGGTATGGCCAGCCTGGACTAGTCTGTTCTGAAGGCCACCCACACAGTCCACTCCAGGTAAGATGAATGAAGGGGAAGGCAGGTGGTAAGGACAGGCGAGGTAAAGCCTGCTTTGTGCCTAGCAGAGATATTTTTAGGGACAGCAGCCACCACAGAATCTACCTGGGGAAGGCACCTGTTTGTGGGGGAAATTAAGAACGGAGGCTAGCCGGGCGTGGTGGCGCATGCCTTTAATCCTAGCACTTGGGAGGCAGAGGCAGGTGGATCTTTGTGAGTTCAAGGCCAGCCTGGTCTACAGAGTGAGTTCCAGGACAGCTGGGACTACAAGTAGACCCTGTCTCAAAAAGACCAAAAAAAAAAAAAAAAAAAAAAGAACGGAGGCTATAAGGCCTTGGTGGAGTTTCTCCTCACTGACCTCCCAGTGGGCAGAGGATACAGCAGTACAGAGCACAGCAGCAGCAGCTAACCTCTTTACACACCACCAAGTCTACGTGTGGAATCATCTCACACAAGCATAGCTTCTTTTAAATATTTTACTTGGGGGCTGGAGAGATGGCCTAGTGGTTAAGAGTGCCAACTGCTCTTGCAGAGGACCCAGGTTCAATCCCCAGCACCTATATGAAAACCATCTTTAACTCCAGTTCCAGGGGAATCTGAGACCCTCTTCTGACCTCCGCAGCATTGCACGAAATGGGTGCACAAACCTACATGCAGACAGTACATTCATACACATACAAAAATAAATAAAATTTAAAAAATAAATATTTTATTATTTTATATATATTTAATACTCTTATTTTTATTTTATGTGTATGAGTGTATTACCTGCATGTGTGTAAGTGCACCCACGTTGTGCAATGCCTGCTCTGCGGGAGATCAGAAGAAGGTATCAGATCCCCTGGAACTGGAGTTACAGAGGGTTGTTAGCAGATATGTGTGTTCTGGGAATTGAACCTGGGTCCTCTGCAAGAGCAGTCAATGCTCTTAACCACTGAGCCATCTCTCTAGCTCCTTATTTTATATTTTTTGTGTGTATGAGTATTTTGACTGCATATATGTAAGTGCACCCCTGTCCTGGACAGCCCACAGAGGCTAGAAGAAGGTGTCAGATCTCCTGGAACTGGAGTTACAGACAGTTGTTAGCTGCCATGGGGGTGATGGGAATTGAATCCGGGTTCTCTGCAAGAGCATCCAGTGTTCTTAACCACTGAGCCATCTCTCCAGTTCGAGGTATACCTGCTTGACAGCACCTTCCAGCAAGCAAAGAGTGTTAGGGGCTAACTTGTGATCCATTCTCTATATGTTTTCATGTTAATGCCCTGGGACCTCAGAATGTGACTTTATTTGAGAGCAAGGGACAAGAAGTGACTACGCTGAAATGAGGTCACAAGGTGGGCTCTAATCCACTATGACTGGTGTCTTTATAGGAAGAAGAGATGAGGACACAGACATACAGAAGGAAGATCATGTGAGGACACAGCAAGATGGTGACCGTCCACAAGCCAAGGACAAAGGCCTCAGAAAGTCAGCCCTGCTGACACCCAATTTTGACTTACAGACCACAAACCACTGCACAGCCCACTAGGACTGAGGTACTCTGTTACAGAAGTCCAAGCAGACCATGCAGAGGGAAATCTATGGCCCCTCCTCTTGAATCTGGCCCGATCTAGTGGCTTGCTCTAACCAATAGAATGTTTCAGAAGAGATACTGAGGTAAAGCCTAAGAGGTCTTGCAGCTTCTTTCTTTTCAGTCCAGGGCAGTTTTTGAGATGGCCACATGAGCAAAGCCAGTCTCACATACCAGAGGGCAAGAAGAGCTGCAGTTCCATCCCAGCTGACAGCTGCCACCGACTGCCGGACTGACTATTCAGGGGGCCACCTTAGACTGTCCTATCGCTGACTCCTGCTATGTGAGCTAGCCTTGTTGTATCCAGCCTAGAAACTGACCAGACAATCACTCAATTATTAGGAACAAAGGAATTATTATTACTTTTAGCCCCAACTCTTGAGGATGGGTCTGTGTCTTAGTCTGTTGCCATAACAAAATGCTTAAGGCCAGAGAACTTACATGGCCAAGGTACCACATTGAGAGACATAGCAAGCTTAGATGTTTCTTCTTCTTCTTATAAAGCCACTAGTCCCGTAATGGAAATCCCCACATTAGAGACCTATTGAATCTTAATTACCTCCCAAAGGCCCCACCTCTAACTGACATGTGAATTTGGGGATTAAATTTCCAACTCATTAAATTTGGGGGACCCATTCAAACCACAGCAGAGTGGTTTGTTATACAGCAGTAGCAAACTGATATAGCTCATTGAAATGAACTGTAAAAAGGTTCCCATCCACAAGTATAAGAAGTGTGCTTTTGGGCTGGAGAGATGGCCTAGCCGTTAAGAGCGCCGACCGCTCTTACAGAGGACCCGGGTTCGGTCCCCAGCACCCACATGGCAGCTGAGAACCGTCTGAAGCTCCAATTCTAGGAGAACTCCAGTTCCAGGGGAATCCGAGACCCTCTTCTGACCTCCGCGGCGTTGCACGACATGGGTGCACAGACTTGCATGCAGACAGTACATTCATACACATACAGAAATAAATAAAATTAATAAAAAAAATTTAAAAAAAAAGAAGTGTGCTTTTGTACATACTGAGGTGGGCCCCCAGTGAAAAGAGGGAAACTTTATTGAGAACCATTTATTTCCTAAGGGCTTCCCAGCTACTGCTGGGTTCCCCCACCCCTACTACATCTATGCTCTTGGTTGAGCTTTGGATTCTAGAGCAAAACACAGAGGGAATTGTCTGGGGCTGAAGGGAGGTAGGGATTGCCCTTCCTGAATCATTTGGGGGAAAAGGGAGGGCCTCAATTTCTTTATCTGCCCCTGATAAGAAGCAGTTACCTATGCAAATCAAATCTCCAGATGTCTATAAATGAAACACCCTCTCCAGGGCTGGGATGCAGCTCAGTGGTAGAGCACTTGCCTATTGTCCACAAGGGCCCGAGTCCAATCCCCAACACAGCAAGCAATAGCTGCAATGATAAAAAACACCATCCGACAAAAAACACAGTTGTGAGCCACTATTTATTTATTTATTCACTTATTTGATTTATGCCACCATTTATTAAGTACCTATTAAGAAGATGTACAATTAATATATCCCCTTATGTAACTTCCATGAAAGCATGAACAAAATAAGGCACCAGTCACAGCTATGACCCTATTTTAGAGGCAATAAAACTGAGACTTGAGGCTGGACACAGTAGTTCTCCTTACCTATAATCCTAGCAGTCCCAAGTCTGAGGCAGGAGAATCTCAAATATAAACCATCCTAAAAAATACAGAAGTTCAATCCCAGCACTCAGGAGGCAGAGGCAGGCGGATCTTTGTGAGTTCAAGGCCAGTCTGCTCTACATAGCGAGTTCCAGGACAGCTGGGGCTACAGGGAGACCCTGTGTGAAAAAGACCAAAAAAAAAAAAGAACCCCAAAAAACCCCCAAGTTCAAGGCCATCATAAGCTAGCTACTACATATCAAGACCAGTCTTAAAAACAAAAAAGAGAGACCCCCCGAAAGATTTAGTAGCTGTTCTGGGGTCATGGAGCTGGTGGGATCTGGCCAGCACATGCTCAGGGACGGTGCCTAAGTATACTCCTCATGCCGAAAGCAAGCTGACCCTCCAGCACCACCGCTAGTCTTTTGGCTTCTGCTTCTAGAGCTTTCTATACTCCCATCCATCTCAACCCCTAACAGGTGGGGACCAACCCCATTAATGGGCACCCGTCACTTCCTCCTAATGAGGACACCTCCTTACCCTCATTTTTCTGATAAAGAAACTGAGGCATGGAGATGAGAGGGGCTGGGCAGCATGCCCTATGGCCCTGTTACTCTGTGCCCTGGGGAGGTCTCTGCCTACCCTGCCATGGATTCCTAGGGTGCTTACCCTGGCAGGTGTGATGTGTGTTTACCAGTGACATCATGGAGAGCAGAGGATGCAGCTCAGTTCGTAGAGTACTTGTCTAGAATGCACAAAACCCTAGGTTCAGCTCCCAGCGCTGAATAAAACTGAGCACAGGGGCTGGGGAGAGAGTTCAGTTAGTAAGGTGCTTGTAAGGCAAGCATGGAGGGTCTGAGGTAGATCCCTAGAACACACCCACCCACCCACACCCACACATCCACATCCACACACACTCAGACACACAAAACACACGTGTATACATACAAACACAAAGAGACACATACACACAGACACTGTACACACAGGAATACACACATACACACACACAAACACAGAAAACAAAAACTGGGGCTGGAGAGATGGCTCAGCAGTTAAAAGCACCGACTGCTCTTACGGAGGACCCGGGTTCAATTCCCAGCATCCACATGGCAGCTAAGAACCATCTTTAACTCCAGTTCTAGGGGAATCCCATGCCCTCTTCTGACCTCTGAGGCATTGCATGACACGGGTGCACCAACCTACATGCAGACAGTACACACATACACATAAAAAATAATAAATAAATAAGAAAGAAAGAAAGAAAGAAAGAAAGAAAGAAAGAAAGAAAGAAAGAAAGAAAGAAAAGAAAAGAAAACAAAAACTAGGCATGGGGTGCGTGCCTGTAATTTGAGCACTCAGGAAGTGGCGGCAGGAGGGTCAAAGCTGAAGGTCATCTGCAACTACACAGCAAGTTTAAGACCAGCCTGAGCTACATGAATCCCTGTCTCAAAGAAAGAAACATATAAATGCAGTTTTCTCAGTGTCAAACACAAGAACAAGAATGTGAGCCAGAAAGGCCGAGGGGCCTTCACAAATGCCAACGCACTGGAGCAGGTCCACGATGGCTCCTCCTTGTGCTACCGTGCCTTTCTGGGGGAAGTTTCAACCACAGGGAGCCCCAGCTCCCCCTCCATGAGGCCAGCAGAATGGGGCCCTGAAAAGCCAGCCAGCCCTCCCTTCCCTGGAGTCTGGCCTCAGGGGTCTCCATCTGACCTTCCCTCGACACCCTCAAGTATTTCCAGACCTGGGGTGTGGAAAACAAAATGAGAGAAGGGACCAGTTCATGACTGTGAGGCAGAACTATGGCGCCAAAGCCACTCTCTAGCAGCCACCCCAACACAGGGCCCCGGCCAGGATGTCTGTCCCGAAAGTAGTCCAGGGTCCCCATTCAGAACCCACGGGGCTGCCAGTTGGAACTAGGCACGTGGGAAAAGCTGGTATCAGAGTCACAGGGAACCACAGGAGACCTTGTAGATTTGACCCTTGTGCATAAACCCCTCCTTTAGGGAGCTGATTGGCTCCACATCAGATGGAGCCCCACCACTGTCATGAAGTCCACTCAATGTGAACAGAAATGACCAGAAACTGAAAAAAGTCGACCCCTCCTCTCATCTCTATGGCCCTGATGACATGAATATCCCCACAACTGGAAAAGCGGGGCTTGGCACTGCCAGGCCTCCCAGGCCTCAGATTGGAAGAACTCCTGTCAGTTCAGCACTACTAAGAGGTGATCTCACTGAATCCCCCTGGCAACTCAAGCATGCTGAGTTAATTAATTAATTAATGTTTTTAATGTGTATGAATGTACTGTGTGCATGTAGGTTTGTGCACTCGTGTCGTGCAATGCCACGGAGGTCAGAAAAGGGTGTCGGATTCTCCTGGAACTGGAGTTAAAGATGGTTCTCGGCTGCCACGTGAGCGCTGGGAATTGAACCCGGGTCCTCTGCAAGAGCAGTCAGCACTCTTAACCGCTAGGCCTTCTCTCCAGCCCCACCTTTAAACACTTCTACATGGCATTTTAACAGTCTTTCACCAAGAGGTGGGGTGTGTAGCCTGGACTGTTGAGTGTTTTCGATTGTAGCACAGGTGACACTGGAAGATGACTTAGTCACAAAAAGCTATATGGTTTACTCATGGCTCTTGGGCACTCCACCCCAGAACTCAACTGCCATGGTAGAAAGTCACATGGAAATGCCCTCTTTGGCCAGCCCAGGTGAGCTTGGACCCAACAGCATGAACTGAGAGCTGTGGAGACTGCCGTCTTGAGCACCTGCGGGCTGACTGTCACAACTAAGCCCTTCCTGCAATTCCTGACCCAAAGAAACATGAACCAAACACAACAGTTGTTTTAAGTAGTGAAGTTCTGGAGCAAGTTCTTACCTGGCACTAGTAACTCAAATAGATTTGTGGTGTTGTTCCCACTTCACAGAAGAGAAGCCAAGGCCCAGAGGGGTTGTGCAAGTCACATACTCAATGAGAGAGCTGGGATTCCTTCTCATCATGCCCCCTGACATTTCTTCACTTCCAAGAAGAGAACATTCTTTTCAGATTCAACTCATTTCCAAACCTGGCCATGCGTCAGAGTCGGGTCTGGTGCATGTTAAAGACAGAGATTTCCAAGCCCCACCCCAGGCCTACTGAGTCAGAATTTTCAGGCTTGGGGCCAGGACTTTGCATTCTAAACTGGCACCCCAGGCAACCCTGAGGCCACTAGTCTGTGAGCCAGCCAGTAGGCTCTGCTACTCAGCCAGGTTATTATGAGAAAACCAGAAGCAATCAAAAGTATTTTCTTTACAATCAACTCAGCGTCAGAAAGCCACTCCTGGATTCACTTATCACAGTTAATTTAGACCTTTTCTCTTCCCTTTCCCCTTTCTTTTTGAGATGGAGTCTCACTATTGTTCTCTGCCTAGGCTAGCCCCCAAACGAAGTGATACTACAAGCGCGTAGTGCTACAAATGGCAAAATGTACTTTCTAGACCCTAATATCTGAGATTTTTTTTTTTACTCTTATACAGCTAAGAGACAAATTTTTTGCTTTGTTTTGTTTTGTTTTTGAAACAGGATCTCATGTAAGCCAACTACTTGCTAGCCTTGAACTCCTGACCCTCCCGCTTTCACCTTCCAACTGCTGGGAGGATTATGGTTATGTGCCACCATGATAGAGACAGAACTTTGGGTTAACACCTGGCTAGGCTCTATGGCCTCTGGCCTCTAAGAATTTACAAAGGCCAGATGAAATAATGAATGCTTAGAATCCCAATACTCCAGAGACTGAAGCAGGAGGATCTTGGGTTCCAGGCCAGCCTGGGTCAGCCTTGGCTTAGCTACATGGTAAGACACTGTCTCAGAAAGCTAAAGCCAAACAAAGCAAACCAAACAAACATTACGGCTGAACTGAACCAGGAGCTTCGATATGAGGGCTTGTCAGAACAATCCAATGCTAAGTTTTTTGTTTGTTTGTTGTTTGTTTTGGGGTTTTTTTGTGTGTGGTTTTTTTTGGGGGGGTTCTTTTTGAGATAGGGTCTCTCCGCATTCCCAGCTGGCCTGATCTCACTTTGTAGACCAGGCTGGCCTTGAACTCACAGAGATCCACCTGCTTTTGCCTACCGAGTGCTGGGATTAAAGGCATGCACCACCACTCCCACCAGGCAGGCCAATGCTGGGTTTTATGGCTGTGACAATCAACACAAAGATGGAGTGACATTGACAGAACAGTAGACCAGTAGTTTGGGAGGGGCTCCTTAGGGGTGCTAACACCTGGAGTTAGAAGCCTGGGTGAGGGGCTGGACAGATAGCTCATCAGTTAAGAGCACCAACTGCTGTTGCAGAGGACCTGGGTTTGATCCCCAGCACCCACATGGCAGGTAAGAACCGTCTTTAGCCGGGCGCCGTGGTGCATGCCTTTAATGCTAGCACTCGGGAGGCAGAGTCAGGCACATTTCTGTGAGTTCAAGGCCAGCCTGATCTACAGAGTGAGTTCCAGGCCTGCTGGGGCTATAGGGAGCTGGGTGTGGTGGCACAAACCCTTGATCTCAGCACTCAGGAGGCAGAGGCAGGTAACTCTCTGAGTTTGAGGCCAGCCTGGTCTACGCGTAGTGAGTTCCAGGCAAGCCATGCCTACATAGTGAGACACTGTCTCCCAAAAAAATTTTTTTTTTTTTTTTTTGTCTTTTCGAGACAGGGTCTCCCTGTGCCCTCAGCTGTCTGGAATCACTCTGTAGACCAGGACTGGCCTTGACTCACAAAGATCCGCCCGGCTCTGCCTCCCAAGTGCTAGGATTAAGGCGTGCGCCCACCACGCCCGGCTCCAAAAATTTTTTTAAAGTGTATGACATGCAATGGAAATACTATATCTTTACCAGAATGGACCAAATAAAACAACAACAAATTATATCTCGTAACAATATACGGAGAAAAAGAAGCCAGAAATGACAACTTTGCCTGTAAATTTCATTTCTACTAAGCACCAAATCCACTGATGATGCTAAGGGATGCTATTAGATCAGAAGATGGGAATGGCCCTGCAGTTAAGAGCTCTGACTGCTCTTGCGAGGAGAACCCAGGTCGATCCCAGCACCACAGGTGGCATGAAACCGTCTTAACTCAAGTTCTAGGGGAATCCGACACCTCTCTGACCTCCACGCAATTGCACAACATGGGGGTGCACTATGATACTGAATCAACAAAGCTACTTATACACATAAAAATTATTAAAAAAAAAAGAAATCGAAAGATAGTGGCAGTGGTGGCTCAGGAGCAAATACGTATGTGTAAGTAAGGACCTGGGTTCCATCCCCAGCACCACACACACACACACACACACACACACACACACACACATTGGGATAGTGATTCCCATTGAGGTTCTGGACTGAGGAGAGTTTGGGGTACTACGGGTCCTGCTTAGCTACTGTGTTTCACTAAAAAAAAAAAAAAAATAAATGATTCTCAGGCCAGAGTCACTTAATGGTGCACAGCGTTTATCCCAGCACCAGAGAAGGTGGAGCAGATGAGATCTCTAGGAAGCTAGGCCAGCAGGTCTTAGCACATGTTGAGTTCCAGGCCAGCTTGGGGCTAATAGCTGAGACCCCATCTCAAAAAAAAAAAAAAAAAGGGCTGGAGAGATGGCTCAGTGGTTAAGCGCATCGACTGCTCTTACGGAGGACTGGGGTTCAATTCCGAGCCCCCACAGGACATCTAATAACCACCTTTAAGCTGGGTGTGGTAGAGCATGCCTTTAATCCCAACACTTGGGAGGCAGAGGCAGACAGATCTCTGTGAGTTCAAAGCCATCCTGGTCTACAGAGTGACTTCCAGGCCAGCTGGGGCTATGGGGAGACCCTGTCTCAAAAAACAAACAAACAAACAAAAACAAGCCAGGTGTGGTGGTGCATGGCTTTAATCCCAGTACACGGGAGGCAGAGGCAGGCAGATCTCTGTATGTTCAAGACCAGCCTGGTCTACATAGTGAGCTCCAGGCCAGCTGGGACTAAAGGGAGACCCTGTCTCAAAAAGACAAAAACAAAAACAAACAAGCCCACAAACAAAAAGATGTTCAAAGTTTGGTCTTCATCATGTAATGGGGAGAGAAGGCTTGAAGGTACAAAAGGGCCTCTGGGACTGAGCTGCATGCAGACTGGGCTAGGTTTCCTCCCAGAAGACATGTCACCGCGCACACCTTTGGAGACAGGAATCCAAATTCTCCCGAGTCAGAGATGGTTTGGATTTCAACAGAGCCCCAGCAGGACTCATGTCTGCCCCAGAGCCCTGCTCTCCTGGCTTACAAGAGGCAAACTATGATTCTTTTTCACCTAGTGGAGTCCTCCGATTGCAATCACTCCAGGCTGTGGTGATTAGATTCCATTAACCATGGGAATCAATTGAACAGCGACCTTTCCTTCATAAAGAGATGGGCCAGCTTCGGGTGCTGTGGCTGGCTGTGGAGCCCAGCAGGGATTCCTCGAAAAGAGGCCCGAAATTAAGAAACAATCTGAATAGACATGATGGGACTCTGCCCACGTTGCTCAAGGACAGTGAAACAAAGGCAGGGCAGGCTTGGGGAGCGAGGAACGCAGAAGAGCGGCTGGAATCCTCCATCCCACCCTGGGTCCTGGGTAGCTGAGGGACTAGTTGGCAGTGGAGCAACAATGAGGTACGTGCTACTCTGAAATGGGCCCAGAGGTCAGCAGGAACATGACCCACTTGTCTTTTCAACTCTGGCAGGGCGTGTGGTCCTTTGCCCCAGGTTTCTTGAGGTCGACAGCAATGACCCAGAAGCCTCTAGTGCCATAAGCCACCTCCAAGATGCTGATGTGTAATTATCACATGGATTTATTTAGATTTAATCTAAAACACAAGATTCCACCAAAAGCGGTTTTATCATTTGATATATGTATTTGTATATATAAATGTCATAGCTAGAGATACAGAGTTTTGGTTTGAGCCATCTGTTTCAGATTGTACTAAGCCAGTACCCCCTCTCCCCCCTGCCCCGCCCTCCCTATCTACATCCTAGTGACTCTGCAACTCATCCCACTGATAATGAGCTCTCGGAACTCTTTTTAGCTAATTCGATGCAGTCAAAAGTAACAGTGCTGGGGTCGGAGAGATGGCTCAGTAGCTGAGAGCACTAGCTGCTCTTGCAGAAGACCCAGGTTCGGTTCTCATCATCCACATGGTGGCTAACAACTGTCCTCACTCAAGTTCCAGGGGATCTGACATCCTCTTCTGACCTCTATGGACATTTCACAACATGGAGTGCACCTACTTACGTGTAAGCAATATACTCATACAAGTAAAATTTAAAAAAAATGAAGTAAGTGTTAAGTTCTTAGTAGGAGACTGAAGAGTCATTGTGTTCTCATCCTACGCTCTTACACTTTTGCCATTGCCTTAGGTAGCCCACTTGTTTGTGGAGGATGAGGAACACATGGAGCTAATTTGGACCCAATTCTCACTTGCAGTCAGTCCTCCATCAACTAAACACACGTGACCTACAGACACATCAATAAAAATTAAATTGACTGTTTTGTTACACAGCATTATTGCAGCAAGAGCTGAGTGATGTACAACCTCAGCACATTTCTCAGTCAACCCAAGACTCTCTATTTCCTTTCTTTCTTTTTCTTTCTTTCTTTCTCTCTCTCTCTCTCTCTCTCTTTCTTCCTTTCTTTCATCCTAGCACTCTGCCTCCTGAGTGCTAGGATTAAAGGCGTGCGCCACCACGCCCAGCGACTCTCTATTTCTAAAACAACGGTTTTGTTTTAAATATTTTATTTATTTTGTATGGGTATGAATGTACTGTCTGCATGCAGGTCTGTGCACCTGTGTCGTGCAATGCCGCAAAGGTCAGAAGAGGGCATCGGATTCTCCTGGAACTGGAGTTAAAGACGGTTCTCAGCCACCATGTGGGTGCTGGGGATCGAACCCAGGTCCTCTGAAAGAGCAGTCGGCGCTCTTAACCACTAGGCCATCTCTCCAGCCCCTGTTGTTGTTTTTGAGACAGGGTCTCCCCAGCTGTCCTGGAACTCACTATGTAGACCAGGCTGGCCTTGAACACAGAGATCCATCTGCCTCCCAAGTGCTGGGATTAAAGACATGCACCACCACGACCAGCTGGTTTTTTGTTTGTTTAATTGTTGGATTTTGTTTGTTTGTTTTTATTTTTTATTTTTTATTCAAATCCAGACATCTTAGATTTTTTAAATTTTTATTTATTATGTGTATGAATGCACCCGTGTTGTGCAGTGCCACAAAGGTCAGAAGAGGGTGTCAGATTCCCCTGGAACTGGAGTCAAAGACGGTTCTCAGCCACCATGTGGGTGCTGTGGATTGAACCCAGGTCCTCTGCAAGAGCAGTTGGCGCTCTTAACCACTAGGCCATCTCTCCAGCCCCCTGTCTGTTTTTTTTTTTTTTTTAATGTGTATTAATGTACTGTCTGCATGTAGGTTTGTGCGCCCGTGTCGTGCAATGCCGCAGAGGTCAGAAGAGGGTCTCAGATTCCCCTGGAACTGGAGTTCTCCTGGAATTGGAGTTACAGACGGTTCTCAGCCACCATGTGGGTGCTGGGGATCAAACCCGGGTCCTCTGCAGGAACAGTCGGTGCTCTTAACCGCTAGGCTATTTCTCCAGCCCCTGTCTGTTTGTTTTTAAACAGTGCCTGAAGCCCCAGCTGGCCAGGAACTCAGTATGTAGATCAGGCTGGACTTGATCTCACAGAGATCTCCCTGCCTCTGTTTCCCAGGTACTAGAATTAAAAGGGTTCGCCACCTAGGCTGGCTTAGAAAACATTTTTTTTAAAGGGCTAGGGTCCTACCAGGTGTGGTAGTGCATGCCTATAATCCTAGTCCTAGCACTTGAAAGACAAGGCTGGAAAGTATCCAGGCCAGCCTAGCAAGTTCAAAGCCAGCAGGGACTCTGTCTCAAAAGGAAAGACAGAGAGAATGAGAGAGAGAGAGAGAGAGAGGGAGAGAGAGAGAGAGAGAGAGAGAGAGAGAGAGAGAGAGAGAGAGACTGGGTATGTTGCCCAGATTAGCCCTCAAATCCAACTCAAACAATCTGTCAGTGTCCCCAATAGCTGGGACTATAGGCAAATGGCACCCCACCCAGCTAAAATAAAACATTTTGTAGGGAAAAGTCAGTGAATTTACAAATGTTGGAAATGTTCACTTTCTGCACCCCATATCAGGGGCTGTCTTCAACCTCAGGGACTTTGTCTGTGTCAGTTCACTGGGGTGGCGGGAAAGACTTCAAAGAGACTTAGGTGGCTTCCAAGAGCTTTCAGAACATTTGACTCTGGCAATGTGCCCACATCACACGTTAATTAAATTATATGGCAGGAACGCCACAATGTCAAGGGCAGATATTATAGCAGTCAAAGCCTAGTATTAGGTGAGGTATTTTTTAGCACAGAGCAAAGTACACCTTTAAACAAATTCCTTTATCTTTCCCCAGTCCCCTCTGCCTCTTAAGACATCCACCACTCAACACATCCTATATGAAGCACATCCCAGACAATTCTGTCAGATGAGGTAGGAGGGGTTCCCCGCAAAATCCTCTAACTCGCAGGACAGTGAGAGGTTCTTTTTCTCAATCTGACCCTCAAATTTGTGATCTCAAGCCCCTTTGTGAGCCTACGCTTCCCCCTGAGGGAGAACATTCTTTCTGGGTCTGGGTGTAAAATTAGGTGCAAGTTCTGTCTTCTCAGATGGGTCTATTAGCCAGGTGGCAGCTGGGCACACTATAAAAGTGTGTTTTGGAGCTGGATAGATGGCTCAGCAGTTAAGAGCACTGGCTGCACACGCAGAGGACCCAGTTCGATTCCCAGCACCCACATGGTGGCTCAAAACCATTTGTAATGCCACTTTCTCTCTCTCTTTTTTTTTTGGTGTTTTTGAGGCAGGGTTTCCCTGTAGCCCCAGCTGGCCTGGAACTCACAGAGATCCAGCTTTTGCCTCCCAAGTGCTAGGCTTAAAGGTGTGCACCACCACGCCCGGCTCATAACTCCACTTTCAAGGGATCCCATGCCTTCCTCTTTCTCAGTCATTACACACATGTGGTGCACTCAAAACACATCTACACCTAAAATAATTTTTTTAAAGCATCTTGGGGCTGGAGAGATGGCTCAGCAGTTAAGAGCACTGACTGCTCTTGTAGAGGACCCGGGTTCAATTCCCAGCACCCACATGGCAGCTAAGAACTGTCTTGGGCAGGGCTTGTTGGCACACGCCTTTAATCCCAGCACTCCAGAGGCAAAGGCAGGCAGATCTCTGTGAGTTTAAGGCCAGCCTGGTCTACATAGTGAGCTCCAGGCCAGCTGGGACTAAAGAGACCCTGTCTCAAAGAAAAAAAAAAAAAAAAGCATCTTAACCCACCTGGTATGGTGGCACATGCCTTTAATCCCAGCATAAAGGCATGTGCCACCATACCTGGCCGGTTGATTTCTGTAAGATTGAGGCTACCCTGGTCTTCATAGGGAGTTCCAGACCACCTGGGGCTGCAGGGCTGCAGGGAGACCCTTCTCTATGCTGAGATGTATCTCTTGCCATCTTTCTCACTCTCTCTTTTTTTTTCTTTCTTTTTTTGAGACACAGCCCCGTATATTCCAAGCTGGCCTCAAACTCAGTAGTGCAGGATGATCTTGAATTTCTGTCCCTCCTGCTTCTATCTCTAGTGTTAAGATTACAGGAACGGCCATTTTCTTTTTTTTAATTACATTTATTCACTTTAAAAAAAATTTTTTTTTTTATTGGGGGCAGATGCCGGGGTGTAGCGTGGAGGTCTGAGGACAACTTGTAGGATTCGGCTCTCTTCTTCTACCATGCAGGTCCTAGGGATTGAGCTCAAGTCTTCAGTCTTGGAGGCAGATAACTAAGCCAACTTACTGGCCTTATGCCTGGTTTTCATGTGATGCTGGGGATGGATCTCAGGGCTTCACGCATGCTAAGTAAGCACTCAATCAACTGATCCCTCAAATGTCTTAAATCAGAATGGCAAGGGCTGAGGGTTTGAGGGTTTGGTTTTGAAATGAAAACCAAAACAACTGGAAACCCTCCAAGGGGGGGACAGGCAAGCTGCATTCCTGGGTTCCTCCTGTCTCTTGCAGTTAGGAGTCAAAACTCCCAAGGCCATTAACTCAGGAACAAATTTATACACAATCACTATAGCAAGGTTAAAACCAAGCATATGTAAGGCACAAGTCTCCCCAACTCCCAATGAACACTTTCTGGGTTCCAGGTACTATTTTTAGTGTGTTATGCCCAACTAATTTAATCTTCTCAACATTATAGAAAACATTATAGAATGGTCATACTAATGTCCTCCATGGATGAACAGAGAGTAACACAGACAGACTGAAACTAATTACTCTTTTTTTTTTTTTTTTTGGTCTTTTTCGAGGACGGGTCTCCCTGTACCCCAGCTGTCCTGGAACTCACCTTAGGTAGACCAGGCTGGCCCTTAACTCACAAAGATCGCCTTCCTCTGCACTCCCAAAGTGCAGGATTAAAGGCGCTGTCGCAGACACACTGTTCTATCATCGTACCGCGCCGTCCCTAATTACTCCTTTATGACTTATGAGCAGCCGCACCCTTTTGTTAAATTGCTTGTTTCAGACAGTGGTACTAAGATACAGTCTGTAGCGTCAGAGTCTGTAGACTTGAAGTCAAGGCTATCCTCCTGTCTCAGCTTCTCAGTATTACAAAGGTGTGAGCTACCACACTGGGTTCTAGCCTTTACTACTGAATGATAACCACTACACCCAGGGCACACAGATCGAGTGCTGAGGACTGGAAGCGTGATAAATAAGCACGGGCTGCCAGGTGTGGTGGAGCACACCTTTGATCCCAGCACTCTGGAATCAGAGACAAGCTGATCTCTGTGAGACTGAGGCCAAGCTGTTTGTTCTATAGGCCAGCTGGGGCCACAGGGAGACCCTGTCTCAAACGAACTAACTTTTGTAAATAAGCATGGACAGTATCTCTGTGAGTAAAGTATTACTAAGTAACAGTTTAAGATAAAGTTAAACTATGGGCTGGAGAGATGGCTCACAGGTTAAGAGTGTCGACTGCTCTTGCAGAGGACCTGGGTTCGATTCGCAGCACCCACATGGTGGCTGAGAACCGTCTTTAACTCCAGTTCCAGGGAAATCCGATGCCCTCTTCTGACCTCCGCAGCATTGCATGACACAGGTTCACAAACCTACATGCAGACAGTACATTCATACACATAAAAAATAATAAATAATTAAAAAAATAAAAAAAAAGATAAAGTTAAACTAATTCTGACCTCGAGGGGGCTTTAATTCTTTCCAATGGTAGGCGTGTCAAATAAATATAGTACTTTTGAAAATCTGCCTTCCACTGTTCATTGCACTGGTCTTTCAATCTTTTTTTTCTGTGGGTTTGGGCTTCTTTTTTTTTTTTTTTTTTTTGTCTTTCTTGACACAGGGTCTCCCTATAGCCCCAGCTGCCCTGGAACTCACTCTGTAGACCAGGCAGACCTTGAACTCACAAAGATCCGCCTGCCTCTGCCTCCCAAATGCTAGGATTAAAGGCGTGGGCCACGAAGCCCGGCTTTCTTTTTAATTACCTATTTTTTGCTTTTTTTGGTCTTTTTGAGACACGGTCTCTCTGTAGTTCCAGCTGTCCTGGAACTCACTATGTAGACCAGGCTGGCCTTGAACTCACAGAGATCCTCCTGCCTTTGCCTCCCAAGTGCTAGGATTAAAGATGTGTGCTACCACGTCCAGCTTATTATCTAATTATTTTTATTTTATGTGTATGAGCATATTATCTGCATGTATTTAAGTGTGCCAGTGTCATGCTATGCCAGAGGAGGCCAAAATCGGGCATTAAGTCCCCTGGAACCAAAATTATGGATGGTTATTAGCTGCTATGTGGGTACTGGGAACCAAACCTAAGTCCTCTCCAAGTACAGCCAGTGCTCTAAACCATTGAAGCATCTTTCCAACCCCAGTTTGGGCTTCTTCAAAATAAAATTTTATTTTTCCCCTCTCATCCTTTTTCAAGATAAAATTTACCATCCACGCCCCCCCATTTTTTTTTTAAAGAATCAGCTTGAATATTGACCTTGTAAGCAGGAAACTGGGATGGTAGCCTACAGAAAGACATGCTAAGTGACCTAGAGATGGAGGGAGAGGCTTACAAGCCCCCTCCCCCCTTAGAAATGTTCAATTGAGATGATCATGTGGAAAAAAAAAAAAGAAATGTTTGCACCCTCCCGGCACACATCTATAATTCCCAGCATCTGTAGGTGGAAAGAGGAGGGAATCAAAGCCAATCTGAGCTACAAAGACCTGGTCTTTTTTTTTTTTTTTTTTTTTTTTTTTTGAGTCAGGGTTTCCCTATAGCCCCAGCTGGCCTGGAACTCACTCTGTAGACCAGGCTTGAACTCACAGAGATCGGCCTGCTTCTGCCTCCTGAGTCCTAGGATTAAAGGCATGCACCACCATGACCCATGCCCAGCTTAGAGACAGTTCTTATCCGCCATGTGGATGCTGGGAATCGAACCTGGGTGCTCTGCAAGGTGCTCTGCAAGAGCAGTCGACGCTGGACGCTGACGCTCTTAACTGCTGAACCATCTCTCCAGCCCCAAGACCCAGTCTTAAAAAACAAAAACGGGAGCCCGGGCGTGGTGGCGCACGCCTTTAATCCTAGCACTTGGGAGGCAGAGGCAAGCGGATCTTTGTGAGTTCAAGGCCAGCCTGGTCTACAGAGTGAATTCCAGGACAGCTGAGGCTACAGGGAGACCCTATCTCAAAAAGACAAAAACAAACAAACAAAAAAAAACAAAAACAGCCGGGCATGGTGGCACACGCCTTTAATCCTAGCACTTGGGAGGCAGAGGCAGGCGGATCTTTGTGAGTTCAAGGCCAGCCTGGTCTACAGAGTGGGTTCCAGGACAGCTGGGACTACAGGGAGACCTTGTCTTGAAAAGACCAAAAAAACAAAAACAAAAACAAAAACAAAAACAAAAAGGGACTAGAGAGATGGCTCAGCTGTTAAAAGCACAGTTTTGCTATTGCAGAGGACCAGGGATCGGTTCACAGCTAACAACCATCCAGGGGGATTCAACAACCTCCTCTGGTCTCTGAGGGCAGTGTATGACATGGATGACTTACATACATGCAGGCAATACACTCATACAAATAAAAATTAAGTAAAACAAACAAACCCCTCAGAAGGAATTTTCTGTCCTGGACAATTTTTATCCATAACATCTGCAATTAACATGACACAGATGACTGGGGGAAGCCTTAGGGAAGAAAGCATAGGACTGCCATTATTAAGTGCCCATGCAGGAGAGGAGTTTGAGCAGAGGGTGTTGTGGTGGTCTAGCTATACATAAGAATGAGGGCAAACACACACCATCCCACTGGGGCTGGAGAGATGGCCCAGCAGTTGGGAATGCTGACTGCTCTTGCAGAGGACCTGGGTTTGATCCCCAGCACCCACATGGTGGCTGAGAACCGTCTTTGACTCCAGTTCCAGGGGAATCTGACACCCTCTTCTGAACTCTGCAGCATTGCATGACACAGGTGCACCAACCTACGTGCAGACAGTACACTCATACACATAAAAAAAATAAATAAATAAAATAAAAATAAATAAAAAATACATTCCTAGGGCTGGGGAAATGACCTAGTGGGGTAAGTACTTGCTGCACAAGCATGAGTTTGGATCTCCAGTATCCACATAAAAAGAGTGTGGTAGCATGTATCTGTAACTTAGGAGGCTGAAGCAGGAGGAACCTGAGTTCAAGGCCAGCCTGGGCAATGTAGGGAGACTCTGTCTCTAAATAAATACTACAAAAAGGGTAGAGCCAGATGTGGTGGTGTAGGCCTTTAAATCTTAGCACTCTGGAGGCAGAGCCAGGCAGATCTCTGTGAGATCAAGGCCAGCCTGGTCTACAGTAAGTTCCAGGCCAGCTGGGGTTACAATAAAAAGTGGAGGGGGTATGAGGGAGCCCAGATACCTCAGGGCTAAGAAGTTTTCCTAGTATGTATAGGGTGCTAGGTTCAATTCCCAGGACTGGAAAAAAAGAGGGGGCTGGAGGGATGGCTTAGCAGTTATGAGTACTTGGTGCTCTTGCTGAGAATGCACCCTTACTAGGCAGCTCACAACCACCTATAACTTCAGCTCTAGAAGATCTGATGCCCTCTTCTGGTCTCCCTGGATACTGCACATACATGATGCACATACTGTACAGTCAGACACACACACATACACATAAATAAAAGAAGAAAAATGTAGCTGGGCATGGTGGTGCACATCTTTAATCCCAGCACTCGGGAGGCAGAGGCAGGCAGATCTCTGTGAGTTGAAGGCCAGCCTTGAACCCTCTACATAGAGAGCTGCAAGCCAGCTGGGACTAAAAGGGAGACCCTGTCTCAAAAAGACCAAAAAAAAAAAAGAAAAAGAAAAGAAAAGAAAAAATTCCTATTTAGCTGGGGTAACATAAGCCTGCAGTCTCAGCTAGTCAACAGGCTGAGATAGGAGGATGATTGCTCCAGCCCAGGAATCCTAGACAGCACAACAAGCTCTTGTTTCAAGACAGATATACAAGCCAGCCATGGTTGCAGACACCTATATCAGACATTCAGGAGGCTGAGGCAGGAGTTCAAAGACAGCTTAGGGTACACAGTTCTAGACTAGCTTGGGCTACATGCCTACATGATAAGACCTTGTCTCGAACATACACGCGCGCGCACACACACACATACACACACACACACACACACACACACACACACACACGCCCCTCAGGTGGAGGTTGGATCCTGACAACCTGTGGCATCTCCCATGCCCATCCCCCCATCCCAAGAGCCACCAGCATAGTACAGAACAGGTTTTGAGCCAAAGCTTGTTGAATGAATGAATGACTGAACTTTACTATCTATGAAGAACTGTTTGGCTTGATATCTACCCTCTGTATGTATGGGTAACTTTAGGGATATGAGTGTCACATAACAAGTAAACAGGTCTTCTCAGCCTTCATATGTACAAGGCATGATCATACTCCTTTATTTTAAAACTTTTTTATTTATTTTTATTTTTTTTATCTATGAATGTATTGTTTGCATGTACATAAGTGCACCTGTGTTCTGCAATGCCTGTGGAGGTCAGAAGAGTTATCAGATTCCCTGGAACTGGAGTTACAGTTGTTTGCTAGCCTCCATGTGGGTGCTGGGATTCGATCCAGGGTCCCCTGCAAGAGCAGTCAGTGCTCTTAACCCGCTGAGCCATCTCTCCCCACATGATCTACTTTTCTGGTACATAGGATCTAGGATCTATGGTGACCAAGTACTTATAACTGCTTAAGCAGGAAGCTACCAGGCAGGAAACTCAGGCCATCCCCAGGCTCCCCAAGCAGCTCTGAGGAGATCCGACTCTAGGCAACTCATTCACTCTTGGGACGCTCTGAGATAAGACATTTTAGAGGACTCTCTCCAGAGCCTGGAATTATCTACCTGAACTTGAATGGGGAGGTGGTGGCCTCGCCTCGGAGGGCTGCAGAGAGGCACCAGGGCTTCCTCGGGCTTGGACTAGATGGGGTGGTGCCCAAATTTGGGGAGCGATGGGGTCTGAGTGGTGGGCTGGAGAGGGCACACTGCCAGCTCTGGCTGGCCCAGAGCCAGGGAGTCTGACTGAACTTGGGCCAGCCCTGTTGGCCCACAGACTCTGTAAGCTGAACTGCTCCCTTGCTCCTTGCGTCTTTGTTTTCACTTCCCTATAGTTCCCCCCTGTAGTGTTTAGGAATGCGCTTTGATGGTTCCAGTGTGTTTAGCCTGCCTTTAGGTAAACCAAGAGCAGAGGCTGGGCCCTGGCCAGATGGCTTGAGGGAGGGCACCTGTGATCACACTGAAAGCTCCCCAAGGGGCAAGTGGAATGGGGGTGGGGAGCAAGCCCTTCTCAGGGGTGTGTGTGCTTAAGCTAGCTCCAATCCTCTGCTGGGAGACTCCCCTCCAGTGCTAAACCTTGGAGATTCCCAGGTTTGTTTTGTTAAGGGAGGTAGTATTCTCTTACCTGCTCCCAGTGAGAGCCTGAGTTTGTTCAGGAGCTTGGGGGGGTCCCTTCAGTGGGTTCAGGACCAGAGTTGAGAAGTCCAAGGCTAGTCCTGGCTAGAAAAACTGCCTTCTTGATTTGGATCAGAATCTCCCTGGTCTGCCCCCAGGCATAACAAAGTCATGCTTTCCAAGGAAAGGGAAGTGAAGGGCTCATCTGACCTCTGCCACCATCTTGAGAGAACAATCTGGAAGGCCTAGGCACCTAGCCCCAGAGGTCTCATTTCGGGTCAGAGGTAGTGGGGTCCCTTGCTGCAGGCTCCCTGTGGCCTTGTCTCCCCTCCTGCAAACCAGCTGTAGGCTATGGGGAAAAGTCGAACCTCTGGGAGTGGCAGGGCTCTCCTCCCCGTTCCCAGTCCCTCACCCACTGTCCTTTATGGCCTTTGTTATTGGGCACATAAAAGGAGCAAGCTTCCCCTGCTGGGTCATTTGAGGGTTCCTAGTACTTGTGGCTCCATATGCTCAGCATAATGCTTTGTGCACAGCAAATGTTTAATAAATGGTAAATCATTAAAAATATTGAGCTGTGGGCTGGAGAGATGGCCTAGCAGTTAAGAGCACCGACGCTCTTGCAGAGGACCCGGGTTCGATCCCCAGTGCCCACATGGCGGCTAAGAACCGTCTGTAACTCCAATTCCAGGAGAACTCCAGTTCCAGGGGAATCCGAGACCCTCTTCTGACCTCCGCGGCATTGCACGGCACGGGTGCACAGACCTGCATGCAGACAGTACATTCATACACATACAAAAATAAATAATAAAAAAAAAATATATTGAGCTGTTAGGCTGCAAAGAACACTAAGGGTCTTTCTCTAACCCAAAGTCACTTGGTCCTGTGCAAATGCTTGGTACTCTGGTTCTGGTGTCAGTTTTTGTCACCCTCATCTAATGTTTTCACCCTCTGATCCAGTTTCCTCCAATGGGTTAAACAGGGCTTAAAGTCCCAAGGCCTTCTAGACCTGCAACAACCCGTGGTTTTCTGATTGTCATTCCCCCCCCCCCCACCTCAAATCAGGTCATTTGGACCCAGCTTAGGTCCAGGCAGGTCCTGATATTTGGCTTTGCATTTTTCTCTGTTCCTCCATGGTTGGCTTAACTTTACCACACACACTAAGTCTTTGGGCTCTTTGTCATATCTGTTCCTATGCAGG
This sequence comes from Rhizomys pruinosus, assembly GCA_009823505.1. NCBI lineage: Eukaryota > Metazoa > Chordata > Mammalia > Rodentia > Spalacidae > Rhizomys > Rhizomys pruinosus. The sequence goes on along the minus strand of VZQC01011795.1, from coordinate 258,907 downwards.
CTCAGCTCCTGACTGGACTGGCCTACAGCACACAAGCCCTAACTCCTATGCCACAATGCCACTTGGGTCATTTTCTGTGGAGCTGCAGTAGATCTCCATTCTGCTTCCTGAAGACAACACGGGACAGGGTTGGGTTGCCCCTTCATTCCCATCTCTCCTTGGTTTTGATATGTATGCCCAAAGTGAGCCCAGGGTAAACAAAGTGATCAGAGGAGTCCCTTTCTCCCGTCTTTCCCCTGCCCAAGTAATGACTGCCTTTTCCTCCCAGCATCCTGTCACCCTACATATATTTAGTGCAAGCTCCCCTGGATAGAGTTTAATTAGACACCAATGCACCCAGGGGCAAAAACCAAGGACCCCTCTCAGGTTGAACAAATGGGGCCCAGTCCCGGCGCAGGAGCCTGCAGCCAGCCTCCCCTGGCTAGTAAGTGACTGGCTGCCAGCAGGTAGAGGAGGCTGTCCATTTTCAGCTAATGATTGCCTTAGGCACCAAGTGATGGAAAATCCAGGCAGGGTGGCGAGCTGCAGGGCGCAGCCAGGGACTATGTATGGACCAGTTTAACATGGTGGTGGGAGGGATGGCAAAAGATCTCTCTCTCTCTCTCTCTCTCTCTCTCTCTCTCTCTCTCTCTCTTGTGTGTGCGTGTGTGTGTGTGGTGTGTGTGCGCGCGCGTGTGTATGTGGTGTGTGTGCGCGCGTGTGTATGTGTGTGTGTGTGTGTGTGTGTGTGTCTTGGTCTCATTTTCTTTCCCTGGCCTCCCTTGCCACCTTTCCCTCCTTCCTGCTCTGGTTCCCCTTTTTTCTCTTCTGTTTCTAGCCCACAGGAATTGGAATTAGAAAGGTCTTTGAATTCATTTATTTGTTTTAATAAAGACAGCAGTTTTAAACAGCATATTTGCAGCACTGAGTGTTAAACTAAACACCAAGCCAACTAAATGTGTTAAGGGGAAATGAAAAGTCAGTTTACAAGAAACATATAATTAACACGTTCTTTGACTTTCCTTAAGCCTTTGTCTGGTGTAGGACAAGACAGAAGAGCCATAATCAACTTTAATAAACTGAAAGATTATATTCAGGCAAAAGGGGAACAAGAAAGTTTGGAGTGGGAAACAAAGACTGAAAAGGGGATTCTTTCATTAGCATAAATATGCTTTAAAATACATCTTTTGTTTCTTTATGTTTAGTTAACAGCCATTTTCTCCTTCCCAATAGGAAGGCACCAGTTTGGACTCTACCTGTTAACAGGACAGAAGCCTAGACCTGGAGGGGGAGGGAAAGTGGTACAAGGCACCCTAAGGAGATGCATGGGAGTTTCAGGGGGCTGATAAATCCAGGCTAATGGAAATTACTATTGCACAACATGGGAGTCTTCACGTGGCCTGACTTCCAATAAACTGTTCCCCTCCTCACCCCTTGGAGAAAGTGAAATAAGACATTAGACTTTCAATAATCTCATATGGTGATGATCAATCAAAACCCAGAGGAGAAGGCCAATTTATAGAAATTGTATCTGCTTCACTGGGCGGCTGGAACCAGGGAGCTGAAAAGAACACTGCACTCGCCTTTGATGTGTGAAGTTGCCCCCAAATGACAAACGCCAAAAAGCACTGCCTGTACACATGGGGTCTTTTCAAAGGGAGAGGGTGCTCCGCAGAGGCCTGTGTTGGGCTGCTCACTGTGGGGACTTGCCTAAAGGGAAAATACATGGTTAGGCCACATGAAAGCTATTTATTTCTATTATCTGTTGGTTATTTTAAGTCGGAGTTGCCATCTTTCTTATTTGTTTTTTCGCCACTGAAGTTTATTTATTGAATTAACTTTTAATGGACCCACCACTTTGTTCTTCAGAGTTGGCTTCTAATACTTGGGCCTTTTTAGCTAGCCCCCCTCCAGGCTTTGTGATCAGCTTGCCTTTGTGACCTGCGCCCCCCCCACCCCCATCCATCCCAATCCTGGAGGTGAAGGGCTCAGCCTCTGTTAACTCCTTGACTGCTGGTGTCTTTTTTCTGTAGCTACTAATCACCACCTTTTGATCACGGCCAAGTTCTCAGGTTGAAGGAAAGAGAAAAAAACCTCTTGACCATTCTGGCTGGTTTTCCACATGAGCCTGAAAATGTCGACAAATTTGAAACATCTGCCGGGCTGCTTTGGTCTGATTGCTAAAATATGCCGACCTCAAGCCCCCTCCCCCTCGCCCTTTTTAATCTGTTTCATATTCACAAATTAAGCATTTAGTCTGGGTAATAAATCAGAGTGGTTTACGAGGCTCACACGAGACAAACAAGCGAGAAGGGCGCAACACAAGCCCCTGGAAGCGGAGCTGCCAGAGTCTACAGCTCCACGCGCCGGAACGTCCACAGCAGCCCTGGCGCGCCCCGACACGTAGCCTCCAGCACCCACACTTCAGCTCGTTCCGGGGTGGACCGGGTGGAGGGTATAGACGGTCAGCCCTGACCTGGGCCCACACCCTTGGAACCCTCTACGAGAACCCGGGGCACAGGGCCTGCCCAAGCTCTGTGCAACTCGGCGCCCCCGCCCCGCCAGGAGGCTGCTGGCCCAAGAGACCACCACACCCGACACACACACACCCAGTGGTGGGCCCATTAAGCCTCTCACTACAGAGAAGGCTGGATCCCCTCCCCCACCTCTCCCATCTGGCTGGGCTCAGCCTTAAAGATTCCAGGCCCGCACTAACCAAGGAAGCAAAAAGATTTCCGTCTATGCCCACGTGTGACCTCCACGAAGCCTCGGTGCGCCCCAATCTTTCGGCGCTCCCTTCTCCCAGGTTTCCTTCCTAAGTAGCCACAATGCTACTTTCAGATTCAAACGCGAGGCGGAAGGCGCCTTTTGAGCCGATCCGGGCTTTACAAGGGAGTTGGGGAGGGGAGTAAAGACACAAGCAGGGCTCAGCGCCCCCGCTGCCGAAACCCCAGCCCAGGCCGCAGTGACCACTCAAACTCTGGGGGCTCCGACGTGTGCTTTTCCCGCCCTCCCCGGTGCAGCCAGGAGAGGCGAACCTAGACCTGAGAGGTCTTCGGCCAGTGTCAGCCCTAGGTAGACCCTGAGAGACCTCCCTCGGAGGGGAGAGTGGTTAGGGAGTCACCTGGACTGGGCCTCTGCCAGCCTGCCATACTCAAGTTCCCTATCTACCGATATCAAGATGCAATCATGGGACGCGGCGGGGGCTACTGCCGGCGGGAAACCGGGGAGCCTGAACCTGCAACCAGCCCATCCTGGACCTAGAGAGAAGGTATGGGTACAATTCCCCACCCCGCAACACAGAACACACGTCGCCCTTCCTCTTTCCCTAGCACACATTCCAACTGCGAAAGCCATTACCGCCGGCGCGCGAGAGACTTTTTAAATATTTACAGCCCGCTCTCCGCACGGTAGCCTGATCCATCTTGTGGGCGCGGAGGCGGGGCGCAGGGCTCCGCTCAGGCGGAGGAGCGGAGCCCGGGTTTGTCTGTGTGTGTGTGAGGGGGGGCGATCCGCTTTCCCTCGCGGCCCCTAGGTCCCCCTCGGAGCCTCCACTTCGTCGTCCCCGGGTGGGGAGGCGACTGGAGACTGTGCGCAGCGCCCCCAGGGCCCTGGCCCGGCTTGAGAGGGCTGGAGGTGGGGGTGGGGGGGTGGGGGGGGGAACAGCGTCCGGGAGGAGGACGGGCGAGGAGGCTGATTTAAAGGTTCTCACCGGGAAGCGAGCAAGGCACAGACCTGAGAGCCGCCGCGCGGTGAAATCCGAGGAGCTCTCTTGGCAAGGAGGGGCTGTCAGAGGCCATTTATCTCTCGCCAGAGTGGAGGCTCGGCTCCCACACCGCCCGCGAGTAACAATGGCAGCGAGCAGCAGCTCTGCACGCGCTTCAGTGCATGAATGGATTGCGGAAGATGCCTGCGCTCCGCTCCGCTCGGCTCTCGCGCCTCTCCGCGCGCCCCCTCCCCGCCCCCGCCCCCGCCCCCGCGGCCCCCCCTCGGCCCTCGTGGGTGTCTAGGGGTTTCTCATGTTGGGCCTCCAGGCTTGGTTCCTCTCACCCAACCCGCGCTTCGCCCCCCCACCCAGCCATACCCAGGCCTTGGCACCTCGCCACCAAGTGTCATTAAGGGCTGAAACTTGACACTAGCCTTCCTGGCCTCCCCGACGCAGACATCCCCGCCGGCTCGCTCCCACTTTCTCCGGCCCTCGAAGCTCGCCGCAAGTTTACTTTCATGGAGTTGGACCCTGTTTCCGCCGCAGAGGCCGACCGCAATGCAAGAAGACAGGGGGGAGGAGAGTACGGGGGGGGGGGGAAGAGTAGGGGAGCTGTAGGGTGTCACCTGCCCTGAGGCCCAAGGTACTCTAGGTACTCTGGCTTTCTGTCAGATCACCTAAGCTGGCTGATGCACAAGCTTTTGGCACATGGACCCCCCAGCCCACATGTCCCACTACTAACTTTCGGCTTCGCAGCAGAACTATGTGCCCAAATTCTACACAGCTACTAACATTCCCAGGAGTTTTGGGAGAGGCCCAGACACCAGGGGTTCGCCCTCGACTCGGCAAAAGGAGCTCTAGCTAATAAAAGACCCTGGCCGGTACAGCCTAGGGCCAAGAGCAGCGCGCCACGCAGGAAATCCTAGCCCTCTGGGGCTTCTGTCCTGCAGTCCTTGGGGGCGTCTTCTAGGGGCTGGGGAGCCCTCCATTAGTGGACACCCGCAGGGACCCTAAGGCAGTGCCAACTAGCCCATGGGAAGACGGGCCACGCGTGGGCAAAGGCGCACTCGGGGAGGTTGAGAGCGACCTGTCGACCTCGGAGACTGGTGAGAACAGCCTAGAAGCTGGCAGCGAGACAAAGCGGGAGGAGAACGTCAGGAAGGCTCAGCCACAGACCCGGAAACGCAGGCAGAGGCAGCCGCTGGAGGAGTGTGCAGCCAGGCCCTGCCTGCATACCTCCATTCTTGCGCCTTGGAACCAAAGCACACAAGTCTCTCCACTGGCCCTGCATCCAGAGTTGATCTCTGTTGGGCCGGAGGTGAGTCAGGCCTGGGGGGCTGGGGGGGGGGCTTCCTAGCTGACAGAGAAGTCCCTTGGCCGTCTCCACGGGTTCAGGCCCCTCTGATGTCCAGCCTTCTCTGAGGCTAGTATAAAGGTAGTGGTTTAGAGTAGCTCAGCACTTTCTCAGAGTGCTACCTCGGTCCACTGAATTTCCATTTGGGCCTCCCTATTGCAATACTCTTAGGGCACTACCCACTCTGGCTCTTCAGCAAACAGTAATGAAGCTGGGCTACTCTCAACTGCTAGCAGTGTAATGTGAGAAGAATCCCCCCCCTACACACACTCACAAGTATCAAGACTCTGGCCACAGCCTGCCTACTGGGTCCTTCAGTACCCCAGCCTCTGCCCACCTCCTACCAGTCCTGCTGCACAAGCAGTGGCTGCAAAGCAGCCTCTCTTCCCTCAAATGAAGCCAAGTGTGTTCCCACTGCTATTGGCTTTGCACACACATGCTCCCTGAACCCACACACTCGGATACACACATGGTTGTTCTGGCTCTTCATGTCTCCCTGCTGGGAGTTCTCTTGAAACCTGCCTGCCCAGTGGGAAGGCTGAAAGGAGCAAAGCCAGAAGTCTGGGAGGCCAAGTGGAGGTGACTGAGGAATGGATGACAAGGTTCTTAATGTGGATCAGGCTTCTCAGAAAGAAGCCATCCAAGAGTCACAGCCTGCAGGGGGAGCAGAAAGGAAAAGGCAGCATTAACCCCTCAGCCTGGCTATCTGGGGGCTAGCAGCTGACAAAACCCTTTTTCTTAAATATTATCTCCTGTGTAGCAGCCTCTCCACCTGGCTTTGGAGGAAGCAGGGCCAATATTATTACCCCCAGGGGCAGAGGAGGGAAACAGTCCCAGAGGTTGGGGGGTGGTGGTGGTGGTGCAGGGATACTAAGGCCACAGAGCTGGGCTGGTGCTGGAGGCCAAAGGCCTAGGGTTTCCTGCTGAAGTTCACTTTCCTGCTCAGCAGTTGTGTGTGCGTGTCTGGGTGAGTGTGTAGAGGGGAAGGGTGACTGCTGGCCAGGAACACACATCCAGTTAGGAAAGTCCAGGAAGGAAGGACACAGCCCCACACCTCTTCCTCTGTCCCAAGCCTCACACAGCAGTCTCTGCTCTTTCCACAGCAACCTGGAGCTAGCCCCTACTTTCCTGCCCTAGGGCAGACATTGTAAGTGCCTCCCTGTCTCCTTAGCAGGAGCTCTTCCGGAGGTCTCAGGTCCTCCTTGGGAGGCCCTGCTCCGCTCAGCCGGCCTCTCTGCCTGTCATCCCAGCCCAGGAGCCTCTGGGCTGCAGGATGCCTTGTGTCCAACTGTGGTTTCCGGGCAATAAAACAACTATTAAAGTCATAGGCACGGCTGGTGATTTGCATCACATCCTCTTGTGCATGGATTCAATATTTAATACATAATATTGAATACGGATATTAAATATCAATAGCTGGGGACCCCTGGGGGAGGTGGCACAGTATGGATCTGCTTCAGGAACACAATCAGCTCCTCTAAAAAGACAGGACTAGCAAGTTCAGCCAAGGTAAGCCAGGCTTCAGGGGAAGTGAGGAGCAGTGGATGCATCTCAGTTTGCTGATATGCTTAATGACACCATTCCTAAGTTGAGCTAAAGGGAGGAGAAAGGTATGCCCCTGGGCTTTACCCATGAAGGATGGGTAGGAGGAAGGACTGAGGGTTGTCTCCTTGAAAGCAGCCAGCCAGTTGCATGGAGTTACTTTTCTGGTTGCTGTTTGCACTTGATTTAGTTCAGGTCCGAGTTTAGCATGAAGATGCTCAACTCTTTCTACCATAATGGCTCCTTTCCTAGGTAGGCCTCTAGACATCCATCACCGTAGGCCCCAAGGGGAGCTCTTGGCATAGGCTTTCAGGGAGATGAAGCAGGAATTCCAATGGCTCCTGGCTCCGGATATGCTTTGTGTGGTGAAAACAAATGCCAATGGCTGAGTTACAGGGTCTTCTAAGGCACCACCAGCTTCCAGGGCAGAAACCTTCAGGCCTGGTGATAATTAAGGGGTTGGGGGAAGTTGAAGGGGCCAAGAAGGAAGCTGGGACATGGAAGCACTTGTGCTCCAGAGCTAGAATCCAGATTGTCTGTTAAACAGCCAAGAGACAGCAAGCTCTTGGGAACCTAATTATCTTTTCAGGCCTGAAGAAGAACACCAATTACTCTCTTCTTTATCAACATAGAATTAGGGCTGGGCATGATGGTGGTGAACATCTTTGATCCCACCACCCACTCTAGCTAGGACACAAGAGGCTGGCAGATGTCTGTGAGATCGAGGCCAGCCTTCTCCATACAAGGGTTCCAGGCCAGCCGGGGCTACAGGGGAACTCTGGCTCAAAAACAAACGAACAAACAAACAAACATATACTTTACCCTAAACAGAACAAAGCTTTTTCGGGTTAATAGAATAGAAAGTGAAGAAAAATATTTTGAGGAGTTTCCCCCCACCCCCAACTAAGAAAAGAAAGAGAAACTGACAATAGAAGATACGCTTTGGTTATTGGAGTGGAAGGGCCTCAAAGACTTGTAATGCCCCCCCAAATCCTATGCAAACTTGACCTACTAGAGTGCCATCCTCCACACCAAGTTATATATTTACTTTTAGTTTTGGTCTTTTTGAGACAGAGTTTCCCTATAGCCCCAGCTAGCCTGGAACTCATTATGTAGACCAGGCTCATTATGTAGTTCAAGGAACTTGCAGAGATCTGCCTGCCTCTGCTCCTGAGTGTTGGGATTAAAGGCATGTGCCACCACATCCTGGTCAAGTTATTATTACTGTTTTTATAAAAATTTATTTATTTATTTATTTATGAAACAGGATCTCCCCTTAGTCACAGCTGGCCTGGAACTCACTCTGTAGACTAGGCTGGCCTTGAACTCACAGAGATCTACCTGCCTCTGCTTCCCAAGTGCTAGGATTAAAAGCATGTGCCACCACGCCTGGCTTAAAGACGGTTCTTAACCAGGTCCTCTGCAAGAGCAGTTGGTGCTCTTAACCGCTGAGCCATCTCTCCAGCCTCTATTTTTTTTATTTAAATATTTTCTTAATCATTTTTATTTTAGTGTATGAGTGTGTTGCCTGCATATGTGTGTAAGTGCACCTGTGTCATGCAATGCCCATGGAGGTCAGAAGAAAGTGTTGGATTCCCCTGGAAGTGGAGTTATGGATGGTCGATAGCCACCATGTGGGTGCTGGGAATCAAACCTTGGGTCCTCTGCAAGAAGAGCCAGTGCTCTTAACTGTTGAGTCATCTATCTCTCCAGCATGCCCCTAAGTTATCTTAATTTTTATGGATTTCCTTTTTATCATAGCTTAAATCAATATGGACCGAGAGAGAAATCTTGCTCTGCTGGAAACAGACTGGAAGGACACTTCAGGAAAACCTCATAGTAGTCATTTGGGTAAAAGAAGTAAAGAAGAGAAGTGTTGGGAAATGACAGTTGATGAATCTATGCCTCCAGTCGTTGGAGAACCATCAAAGCCAGGGAGGGAACAGACATCCTTCTCAGAACCCAAACAGGAAAAGCAGCCTCTCTTTGGCTATGGAAGATTCCTTGGTAGTGCTCGGCTCACAAAGCCTCTAGGAGTTTGTGAGTGTGCAGGCTTCTAGGCTAAGGGTGAATACTTTCACAACATTGGATCCTGGGCCTGTGAAATCTACCAACAAAGTTTCTATAGACACAGGTCTAGCATGGTAGCTCATGCCTGCCTTTAATCCCAGCCAGCACTTGGGAAACAGAGGCAGAGGCAGGTGGATCTCTGTGGGTTCAAGGTCAGCCTGCTCTAGTAGCAAGTTCAGGCCAGCCAGTACTACATAGTGAGACTTTGTGTCAAAATTAAAAAAGATTCGAAGGGCGTGGTGGCGCACGCCTTTAATCCTAGCACTTGGGAGGCAGAGGCAGGCGGATTTTTGTGAGTTCAAGGCTAGCCTGGTCTACAGAGTGAGTTCCAGGACAGCTGGAGCTACAGGGAGCCCCTGTCTCTAAAAGAAAAAAAAAAAAAAAAAAAAAAAAAAAAAAAAAAAAAAAAAAAAAGCTATGGCTGGTTATGGAGACTGTTGGAGAGGATAGACAGTACCACCAGTTTAAGGACTAGAAACCTACCAGGCTTGGGGGTACTGCACCTCCAGAACCCAGATCTCCCTAGCTCCAACTGGTGCTTCAACTGACAGTGCAAGCAGCTTTGTGGATTTGAGTGGGCTAGACCAAAAAGTTCAGGAGAGCTCTGCCAGGAAGGCCCTACACACTGAATCCCAAATTCTCAACTTTAGACAGGGATAGGGGACAGGACAGGAATTATCTTCGTGCCTCCACCACTTCACCCTGATGTTTTCCTGTTAGGAAAGAAGCTAGTGCAGTTCTTGGAGGCCCTCTGGACTATCACTACTTCCTGGTGCAAGACCCTGAGAACCCAAGGCTTTCCCCAGGAGGTTCCCCTGGTTAGCACCAGGAGCCTCGTATCCTGGCGGCAATCCTCACACTTCCACAGAGACTCTATCTCCCCACTTGTGCCCCCCCCCAAAAAAAAAATCCTCCTGGAGAACTGCTGAGGTGAACACGGAGCCCGGGGCCAGGGTCAGTGGAGGGACTGTCCCCACCACCAACAAGTTGTCAGCCAAGATAACAGCTGTGGGAGGGGGAGGGGAGCCGCAGGCAGCCACAACTGAACGGTTGCGATCTAGAAAATTCAACAAGAGGCCACCGCGGTGGCGGCGGCTCCAATTAGCTGAGCCAACTGGGAAGGCCGAAAGCGAGGCGGCGGCCCGGCCGATCGTTCCGGGGGCCAGCAGGCGGGCGGGGGCGCAGGGCCCCGATGCTACCTGGGAGGCTCTCGCAAGGCCCCTCCCGCGGGCTCTCGGAGCGCGCCTGGTGTTTACACACTGTCCTTCCGACACGGGATCAAGTTTCAGGCCGCGCTGGAGGCGCCTGGGGCCGGCCACAGGCTGGGGAAAGGAGAAGAGCTGGAGCAGGATCTAAGCAGCGCTGCACCGCCGAGAAAGACCGGCGCGCGTGGCCACTAGTGCAGCCCTCTCTCCAGAGTTGGGGTGAGAAGTCTATCGTGTAGGGTGGGAGGGGCAGGTGGAGCGGCCGAGTATCCAGCTGAATAGCCTCCTTTCGCATAAGTGAAGTCCAGCACTCGGGTTTGAGAACTCACCCTGGGAAGGGGTATGGACTGAATGCTTGGAAGCCAGGCGCATGGACGGCTTAGAGTCCCTCGTGAGCTCTTCGTCCTTCAACTCCCTCCCCGCTCCCCCCCCCCCCCCCCCCCCCCCCCCCCCCCCCNTTAAAATATTGAGTGTGGGGCTGGAGAGATGGCCTAGCAGTTAAGAGCCACGACGCTCTTGCAGAGGACCCGGAGTTCGATCCCCCAGTGCCCACATGGCGGCTAAGAACCGCTATAACTCCAATTCCATGAGAACTCCAGTCCAGGGGAATCGAGACCCTCTTCTGAACCTCCGCGGCATTTGCACAGCCACGGGTGCACAGACTGGCATGCAGACAGCTTACATCATACACATACAAAATAAATAATAAAAAAAAATATATATGAGCTGTTAGGCTGCAAAAACACTAAGGTCTTTCTCTAACCCAAAGTCACTTGGTCCTGTGCAAATGCTTGGTACTCTGGTTCTGGTGTCAGTTTTTGTCACCCTCATCTAATGTTTTCACCCTCTGATCCAGTTTCCTCCAATGGGTTAAACAGGGCTTAAAGTCCCAAGGCCTTCTAGACCTGCAACAACCCGTGGTTTCTGATGGTCAGTTCCCCCCCCCCCCCACCTCAAATCAGGTCATTTGGACCCAGCTTAGGTCCAGGCAGGTCCTGATATTTGGCTTTGCATTTTTCTCTGTTCCTCCATGGTTGGCTTAACTTTACCACACACACTAAGTCTTTGGGCTCTTTGTCATATCTGTTCCTATGCAGGCTCAGCTCCTGACTGGACTGGCCTACAGCACACAAGCCCTAACTCCTATGCCACAATGCCACTTGGGTCATTTTCTGTGGAGCTGCAGTAGATCTCCATTCTGCTTCCTGAAGACAACACGGGACAGGGTTGGGTTGCCCCTTCATTCCCATCTCTCCTTGGTTTTGATATGTATGCCCAAAGTGAGCCCAGGGTAAACAAAGTGATCAGAGGAGTCCCTTTCTCCCGTCTTTCCCCTGCCCAAGTAATGACTGCCTTTTCCTCCCAGCATCCTGTCACCCTACATATATTTAGTGCAAGCCTCCCTGGATAGAGTTTAATTAGACACCAATGCACCCAGGGGCAAAAACCAAGGACCCCTCTCAGGTTGAACAAATGGGGCCCAGTCCCGGCGCAGGAGCCTGCAGCCAGCCTCCCCTGGCTAGTAAGTGACTGGCTGCCAGCAGGTAGAGGAGGCTGTCCATTTTCAGCTAATGATTGCCTTAGGCACCAAGTGATGGAAAATCCAGGCAGGGTGGCGAGCTGCAGGGCGCAGCCAGGGACTATGTATGGACCAGTTTAACATGGTGGTGGAGGATGGCGCAAAATATCTCTCTCTCTCTCTCTCTCATCTTCTCTCTCTCTCTCTCTCTCTTCTTGTGTGTGCGTTGTCGTGTGTGGTGTGTGTGGCCATTATGCGCCGTTGTGATATGGTGTGTCGTGCTGCGGGTATGTGATGTGTGTGGTTGTGTGTGTGTGTGTCTTGGTCTCATTTTCTTTCCCTTGGCCTCCCTTGCCACCTTCCCTCCCTCCTGCTCTGTTCCCCTTTTTCTTCTGTTTCTAGCCCACAGGAATTGGAATTAGAAAGGTCTTTGAAATTTCATTTATTTGTTTTAATAAAGACAGCAGTTTTAAACAGCATATTTGCAGCACTGAGTGTTAAACTAAACACCAAGCCAACTAAATGTGTTAAGGGGAAATTGAAAAGTCAAGTTACAAGAAACTAATAATTTTAACAACTTCTTTGATTTCCTAAGCCTTTGTCTTGGTGTAGGACAAGACAGAAGAGCCATAATCAACTTTAATAAACTGAAAGATTATATTCAGGCAAAAGGGGAACAAGAAAGTTTGGAGTGGGAAACAAAGACTGAAAAGGGGATTCTTTCATTAGCATAAATATGCTTTAAAAATACATTTTGTTTTCCTTTATGTTTAGTTAACACTTTTCTCCTTCCTCAAATAGGAAGCACCAGTTTTGGACTCTACCTGGTTAATCAGGACAGAAGCCTGCCTGGAGGGGAGGAAAGTGGTACAAGGCACCCTAAGGAGATGCATGGGAGTTTCAGGGGGCTGATAAATCCAGGCTAATGGAAATTACTATTGCACAACATGGGAGTCTTCACGTGGCCTGACTTCCAATAAACTGTTCCCCTCCTCACCCCTTGGAGAAAGTGAAATAAGACATTAGACTTTCAATAATCTCATATGGTGATGATCAATCAAAACCCAGAGGAGAAGGCCAATTTATAGAAATTGTATCTGCTTCACTGGGCGGCTGGAACCAGGGAGCTGAAAAGAACACTGCACTCGCCTTTGATGTGTGAAGTTGCCCCCAAATGACAAACGCCAAAAAAGCACTGGCCCTGTACCACATGGGGTTGTTCAAAGGGAGAGGTGCTCCGCAGGCATGATGTTGTGGCTGCTCACTGTGGCGGACTTGCCTAAACGAAATACATGGCTAGGCCACATGAAACTATTTATTTCTATTATCTGTTGGTTATTTTAAGTCGGAGTTGCCATCTTTCTTATTTGTTTTTTTCGCTCACTGAAGTTTATTTATTTGAATTAACTTTTATGGAACCCCACTTTTCACTTTGTTCTTCAGAGTTGGCTTCTAATACTTGGGCCTTTTTAGCTAGCCCCCCTCCAGGCTTTGTGATCAGCTTGCCTTTGTGACCTTGCCGCCCCCCCACCCCATCCATCCCAATCCTGGAGGTGAAGGGCTCAGCCTCTGTTAACTCCTTACTGTGTGTTGTGTGTGTGGTGCGTGTGAGGCTACTAATCACCACCTTTTGATCACGGCCAAGTTCTCAGGTTGAAGGAAAGAGAAAAAAACCTCTTGACCATTCTGGCTGGTTTTCCACATGAGCCTGAAAATGTCGACAAATTTGAAACATCTGCCGGGCTGCTTTGGTCTGATTGCTAAAATATGCCGACCTCAAGCCCCCTCCCCCTCGCCCTTTTTAATCTGTTTCATATTCACAAATTAAGCATTTAGTCTGGGTAATAAATCAGAGTGGTTTACGAGGCTCACACGAGACAAACAAGCGAGAAGGGCGCAACACAAGCCCCTGGAAGCGGAGCTGCCAGAGTCTACAGCTCCACGCGCCGGAACGTCCACAGCAGCCCTGGCGCGCCCCGACACGTAGCCTCCAGCACCCACACTTCAGCTCGTTCCGGGGTGGACCGGGTGGAGGGTATAGACGGTCAGCCCTGACCTGGGCCCACACCCTTGGAACCCTCTACGAGAACCCGGGGCACGGGCCTGCCAAGATTCTCTTTGGCAACTCGGCCGCCCCCGCCCCGCCAGGTAGGCTGCCTGGCCCAAGAGACACCACACCCGACACACACACACCCAGTGGTGGGCCCATTAAGCCTCTCACTACAGAGAAGGCTGGATCCCCTCCCCCACCTCTCCCATCTGGCTGGGCTCAGCCTTAAAGATTCCAGGCCCGCACTAACCAAGGAAGCAAAAAGATTTCCGTCTATGCCCACGTGTGACCTCCACGAAGCCTCGGTGCGCCCCAATCTTTCGGCGCTCCCTTCTCCCAGGTTTCCTTCCTAAGTAGCCACAATGCTACTTTCAGATTCAAACGCGAGGCGGAAGGCGCCTTTTGAGCCGATCCGGGCTTTACAAGGGAGTTGGGGAGGGGAGTAAAGACACAAGCAGGGCTCAGCGCCCCCGCTGCCGAAACCCCAGCCCAGGCCGCAGTGACCACTCAAACTCTGGGGGCTCCGACGTGTGCTTTTCCCGCCCTCCCCGGTGCAGCCAGGAGAGGCGAACCTAGACCTGAGAGGTCTTCGGCCAGTGTCAGCCCTAGGTAGACCCTGAGAGACCTCCCTCGGAGGGGAGAGTGGTTAGGGAGTCACCTGGACTGGGCCTCTGCCAAGGCCTGCCCTAACTATCAAGTTCCTATCTACGATATCAACGAATGCAATCATGGACGCGGCGGGGGCTACTGCCGGCGGGAAACCGGGGAGCCTGAACCTGCAACCAGCCCATCCTGGACCTAGAGAGAAGGTATGGGTACAATTCCCCACCCCGCAACACAGAACACACGTCGCCCTTCCTCTTTCCCTAGCACACATTCCAACTGCGAAAGCCATTACCGCCGGCGCGCGAGAGACTTTTTAAATATTTACAGCCCGCTCTCCGCACGGTAGCCTGATCATCTTGTGGCGGCGGAGGGCGGGGCCGGCAGTGCTCCGCTCAGGCGGAGGAGCGGAGCCCGGGTTTGTCTGTGTGTGTGTGAGGCGGGGCGATCCGCTTTCCCTCGCGGCCCCTAGGTCCCCCTCGGAGCCCTCCACTTCGTCGTCCCCGGGTGGGGAGGCGACTGGAGACTGTGCGCAGCGCCCCCAGGGCCCTGGCCCGGCTATTGAGAGGCTGGAGTGGGGGTGGGGGTGGGGAGGAACAGCTCCGGGAGCAGGACGGGCGAGGAGGCTGATTTAAAGGTTCTCACCGGGAAGCGAGCAAGGCACAGACCTGAGAGCCGCCGCGCGGTGAAATCCGAGGAGCTCTCTTGGCAAGGAGGGGCTGTCAGAGGCCATTTATCTCTCGCCAGAGTGGAGGCTCGGGCTCCCCCACACCGCCCGCGAGTAACAATGGCAGCGAGCAGCAGCTCTGCACGCGCTTCAGTGCATGAATGGATTGCGGAAGATGCCTGCGCTCCGCTCCGCTCGGCTCTCGCGCCTCTCCGCGCGCCCCCTCCCCGCCCCCGACGACAACCCCAGCCCCGCGCGAGGCACACCACACTCGGCAACCTCGTGAAAAAAGGTGTTCTAGGGCGTTTTCTCAATGTTGGGCCCCAGGCTTGGTTCCTCTACACGCACAACCCGCGCTCGCACCCCCAACCACAGCCATACCCAGGGCCATGGACAACACCTCGCCACCAAGTGTCACTTAAGGCGCCTGAACTTGACAACTAGCCTTCCTGGCCTCCCCGACGCAGACATCCCCGCCGGCTCGCTCCCACTTTCTCCGGCCCTCGAAGCTCGCCGCAAGTTTACTTTCATGGAGTTGGACCCTGTTTCCGCCGCAGAGGCCGACCGCAATGCAAGAAGACAGGGGGGAGGAGAGTACGGGGTGTTGGAGGACAAAAGACCTCATGGAGGAGCTGTTATCGATCGTTCAGGTGTCACCTGCCCTGAGGGCCCAAGGACTAGCGTACTCTGGTTCTGTCGAGTAGCACCTAGAGAGATTCAGTAGGCTGAAGGTGCCAACGAAAAGAGCTAAGCTTTTGGCACATGGACCCCCCAGCCCACATGTCCCACTACTAACTTTCGGCTTCGCAGCAGAACTATGTGCCCAAATTCTACACAGCTACTAACATTCCCAGGAGTTTTGGGAGAGGCCCAGACACCAGGGGTTCGCCCTCGACTCGGCAAAAGGAGCTCTAGCTAATAAAAGACCCTGGCCGGTACAGCCTAGGGCCAAGAGCAGCGCGCCACGCAGGAAATCCTAGCCCTCTGGGGCTTCTGTCCTGCAGTCCTTGGGGGCGTCTTCTAGGGGCTGGGGAGCCCTCCATTAGTGGACACCCGCAGGGACCCTAAGGCAGTGCCAACTAGCCCATGGGAAGACGGGCCACGCGTGGGCAAAGGCGCACTCGGGGAGGTTGAGAGCGACCTGTCGACCTCGGAGACTGGTGAGAACAGCCTAGAAGCTGGCAGACAACATCTTTATACGACGAAAGATGCAAAACGGAAAGAGAATGAAGCAGTGCGTTAGTGTAAACGTAACAGAGTGCAAGGCTCAACCAACAGACCGGAAAAGACGCAGGCAAGAGGACAAGAGGAAAGACCCGCCCACTTCGTTTACGTAATCGTGTGCAGCCTTCAGGCCCTGACCGCCATACCCCTAATTCACGTGTTGGCACCTTGAGAACCTAATAAGTCATCAAAGATGTCTCTCCATGACCCCGGTGCACTCGACCAGGTTTGATCATCATGTTTAGAGCACCGATACGAGAGGAGGTGAGTCAATCACACTGGAGATTCAGACTAAGAAGAGGGGGGGGTTCCTAGCTGGACAGAGAAGTCCCAGTGGTCACACCTGTTCTACCTCCCGGGTGTATTCAATGGCCCCTACCTGGAAATTCCCAGCCTTCCCTGAAGGCTAGGTTGATCAAAAATTCGGTATTAGGTTTTAGAGTAAGCTCTAAGCACACACTTGTTCAATAAACCCACGAAATCGGACCTATGATAAATCCCAGTCTGAGAAATCCACTGTGAATTTTCCACAGATATTTAGAGGCCTTCCCATAAAACTATTATAAATGTCAAATAGACACTAAATAATGAAGGCACTACCCACATCTGGTGCTTCCTTCAGCATACATGGCAATAGGAACGACTGAGACTTACGTAACTTCTCCAACTGCTAGCAAGCCTCTTCTTGTGTAAATGGTGAGAAGAATCACCCCTCCTACACACACTCACAAGTAATCAAGACTCATGGCCACAGACCTATTCCACGTACTAGAGGTCCGTGGTACACACAAAAAAGAATACACCCCGATCCTCTCGCCCACCTCACCACTACCAGTCCTGCATGCAGCAATGCTGTGGTCGTGCAAAAGGCAGCATCTCTTCACAGTCAAAAATATGAAGCCAAAGAGTTTTAGATTCACCACTAGCTATTGCTTATGTCAAATTCACAACAATACAGCTCGCATCTAGGAGACCCAACTACGACCTCATATTACCATACACATATTGTTGTTCTCAGCGGCTAATATACATGTCTCCCTGCTGGGAGTTCTCTTGAAACCTGCCTGCCCAGTGGGAAGGCTGAAAGGAGCAAAGCCAGAAGTCTGGGAGGCCAAGTGGAGGTGACTGAGGAATGGATGACAAGGTTCTTAATGTGGATCAGGCTTCTCAGAAAGAAGCCATCCAAGAGTCACAGCCTGCAGGGGGAGCAGAAAGGAAAAGGCAGCATTAACCCCTCAGCCTGGCTATCTGGGGGCTAGCAGCTGACATAAACCCTTTTTCTTAAATATCTATTCCTGTGTAGCAGCCTCTTCCACCTGGCTTTGAGGGAAGCAGGCCAATATTATTACCCAGGGCAGAGGAGGGAAACACAGTCCAGAGGTTAAAGAGGGAAATGGTGGTGGTGGTGGTGCAGGGATACTAAGGCCACAGAGCTGGGCTGGTGCTGGAGGCCAAAGGCCTAGGGTTTCCTGCTGAAGTTCACTTTCCTGCTCAGCAGTTGTGTGTGCGTGTCTGGGTGAGTGTGTAGAGGGGAAGGGTGACTGCTGGCCAGGAACACACATCCAGTTAGGAAAGTCCAGGAAGGAAGGACACAGCCCCACACCTCTTCCTCTGTCCCAAGCCTCACACAGCAGTCTCTGCTCTTTCCACAGCAACCTGGAGCTAGCCCCTACTTTCCTGCCCTAGGGCAGACATTGTAAGTGCCTCCCTGTCTCCTTAGCAGGAGCTCTTCCGGAGGTCTCAGGTCCTCCTTGGGAGGCCCTGCTCCGCTCAGCCGGCCTCTCTGCCTGTCATCCCAGCCCAGGAGCCTCTGGGCTGCAGGATGCCTTGTGTCCAACTGTGGTTTCCGGGCAATAAAACAACTATTAAAGTCATAGGCACGGCTGGTGATTTGCATCACATCCTCTTGTGCATGGATTCAATATTTGGGAAAATAAATACATAATATTGAATTAACTAGGGCACTCATTAATAATAATATTCAATAAAAGCTGGCGGACCCCTGGGGAGACCGGTGGCACAGTATGGATCTGCTTCAGGAACACAATCAGCTCCTCTAAAAAGACAGGACTAGCAAGTTCAGCCAAGGTAAGCCCCAGCTTCAGATGGATAAAGTGAAGTAGGTCACGTGTGCACTCATGCATCTCACAGAATACTTGCTGATATGCTTAAGGACACATCCTAAGTTGAGCTTAAAGGGAGGAGAAAGGATGCCCTGGAGGCTCATTAAACCCATGAAGGATGGGTAGGAGGAAGGACTGAGGGTTGTCTCCTTGAAAGCAGCCAGCCAGTTGCATGGAGTTACTTTTCTGGTTGCTGTTTGCACTTGATTTAGTTCAGGTCCGAGTTTAGCATGAAGATGCTCAACTCTTTCTACCATAATGGCTCCTTTCCTAGGTAGGCCTCTAGACATCCATCACCGTAGGCCCCAAGGGGAGCTCTTGGCATAGGCTTTCAGGGAGATGAAGCAGGAATTCCAATGGCTCCTGGCTCCGGATATGCTTTGTGTGGTGAAAACAAATGCCAATGGCTGAGTTACAGGGTCTTCTAAGGCACCACCAGCTTCCAGGGCAGAAACCTTCAGGCCTGGTGATAATTAAGGGGTTGGGGGAAGTTGAAGGGGCCAAGAAGGAAGCTGGGACATGGAAGCACTTGTGCTCCAGAGCTAGAATCCAGATTGTCTGTTAAACAGCCAAGAGACAGCAAGCTCTTGGGAACCTAATTATCTTTTCAGGCCTGAAGAAGAACACCAATTACTCTCTTCTTTATCAACATAGAATAGGGCTGGTGATGGTGGTGATATATATGAAAACACCAAAAGAGTCCAAACATCACTCCTCTAGAATCCACCCAGCACCTATAGCTATTAGGACACAATGAGCGGCGGGAGATGTCTGTAAGATCGAGGCCAGCCATGTAGCTCCATACAAGGGTTCCAGGCCAGCCGGGCTACAGGGGAACTCTGGCTCAAAAACAAACAACAATAGCTATAACACACTATAACGTTTACCTAAGAGACAGAACAAGAGCAAGTTCCGAGGCAATCAGAATAGACCTAATGATATATATTAAGAGAAAAGAAAAATATATCTGAACAAAGGGAGCGTTCCCCCCCACCACACCCCAATCTAATGAAAAGAAAGAAGAACACTGACAAAAAATAGAAGGAATAATATCAGACTTTGGATGTGTTATCTGAGCTGGAAGCGACCGTACACAAAGACAGCATCATGTAATGCCCACCAGAGGTCCACATACAAGCAATAAACTTGAAGAGGCCGATACCTAGCCGAGATGCACATAAATCCTCCACACCAAGTCCCCACAGGTAAAGCTATAGGAACCAGATTTTTTTTTTTTTTGGTCTTATATTGAGACAGGTTCCCTATAAGCCCACAAGCCCACTTAGAACGAAAATCATGTTAATGTAAGACAAAGGCACATATATGTGACTACATATATGCTAGTGGTCAAGCGTATTACTCGTCAGGAACAAATCTGGCTGTCCTGGCTGCTCCCTGAGTGTTGGGATTTAAAGGCATGAGCCACCACAAGGCCTGGTAAATAGATATTATACTAGGTAAAATTTTATATAAATACATTCTAATTAGTAATTTATTTGAGTCAGAAACAAGTAGTCATCACACCACTTAGAGATTTTCACTCGAGCTTGCCGCACTTGGAAGTGCGACTCCTGTACTTACGCCAAAGCACATAGAGCATGGCCGTCAATACCACGAGAGAGATCACCGCATGACCTAATGACTCCCAAAGTGGCTATAGGATTAAAAGCAATGGGAACTAGCACCACGAACCGCTTGGAGAGACCGTTACAAGACTTGAGGGATATACCAGTTAAACGCAGGGATAGTCCCATTCGTCCAAAGAGCAGTTTGGTGGCATCTTCTAAGACCGACATGAAGAGCCACCTTCTCCATCCCTTTATGAAGTACCCTGTTATATCTACTTAAATTATATTTCTTAATTTCTTTTATATTTTATGTAGATATAATAAGGTTGTGATGCAAGCGTATGTGCTATTGTGTAAAGTGAAGGGAAGTAGAACAACACACATTGAAATGTGTCAATGACAAAATGCCGCGATGGAGGTCAGAAGAAAGTTGTTGGAGACTACCCCTAGGAGATGGAGTATATGAGATCACTCAGGTAGGTGAATGGAGACAAGAATTTAAGACACAACTCAGGTCGTGGGAGCTAGGGAATCAAAAAACCTTGGTGGTACCTCTGCAAGAAGAGCCACCCAGTGCTCTTAACTGGTTGATCATCGTATCCTCCAGCATTGCTGCCTCGTAAGTTATCGTTAATTTTGATGGATTTCCTTTTATAGTCATAGCTTAAAATCAATATGGACCCGAGAGAGCTAAATCTTGCATCTGCTAGGTAAACACAGACTGGCTAACAAAGACACACTTCAGGAGAAACCTGCGCTCTATAGTAATAAAATCCATTTGCAGGTAAAAAGAAGAGAAAGGGAAAAGAGAAGATGGTGTGGGAAATGACAAGATTGAGAATAGAAATCTACATTGCTCCAAGTCGTTGATAAGAAGAAACACACTCAAAGCCAGGCCGGAAATTCAGACTCCTTCTCAGCAACCCAAACAGAATTAAGGCAGCGCTCGGGCGATTGGCTAATGGAAAATAATACCTTGGTATTGATTGTCCTTCGATATACGTGCCGATCACAAAAGCCTCTAGGAGAAGATTAGTGAAATGACAAGAAGGCGATGATCCTAGGAACTAAGGGATACCCCTCAAAACAACATATCGAGGATCTGGGCGCTTGGAAATCTTGCACAACAGAAAAGTTATCTATAGAGCACCAGAGTCTATGAGAGCATGTGAGCACCCTGTAGTCGAGTTCGCCTCGCCCTATTTGAATCCCATGCCCACAAGCACTTGCGGCGAAACAGAACGGCACCTGGGTGCTGTCCCACGATGACAGCGCCCTAGTGATCTCTTCGTGGTGTTCGCAACCAAATCAGCCTGACGTCTATATACGCATAAGGCAAGCGTTCCAGTGCGAGCCCAATTCACGATACATACATAGTGAGAATGCGTCTGTGGTCAACACAATTATATATCAAAAACAGACTTCGAAAAGGGCGAAGGACTGTCTGCAGCACAGTCCTGAGCAGTGGCTTCCCACCTCCTTCGTCCCCTTCTCCTCTATCTGTTTAAAGTCTGGTGAGAGTCCCCATATAGCGATACGATCTCTTCCTATATGCTTAGCACCTTGTGAGTTTGATGTCCGCTGATCACGAAGCGACATGCCTGTCCCTAGCCGATTGAATTTGAACGTCGTCATCTATGGTAGTCGAGATCTATGTCCTTAGGTGCTTCTAACAGATAATCTGCCAGTCTGAACAGCGTATATCCACCGCGTATACCTTGTCTCAAAACAAACCAATAACATACATATAAAACTAACACCCACACTTATACCAAACACAACAAACCCTCCAAAAGAACATGGGATGCCGCATCGAGCACGCTATCCAAATGTATCGTTGGATTATCTTTTCAAGCGAAATGGACCAAAACATATCTTTCAACTCAGTATACTGGCTGTTTATGGCTTATCTGTTAAGCTGCGAATTAATGTACTCATTTGCGTTCCTCCTATCCATACCTACTCAATGGCACACTATATCCATCCTCAAGATAGTCATATCCCAGTGTATATATATCACTAATATCAGGCTGGGCATGGTGGCACGCCTTAATCCAGCATCAGGAGGCAGAGGCAGAGTCACAGAATCTCTCTGACTGCTCTCTATTAAGGAACCGAGCACTATTCAGCGTTTTTACAGAGCAGCTCTCCAGGCCAGCTAGGACTAAAAAAAAAAAAAAAAAAAAAAAAAAAAAAAAAAGACACAAAAAAAAAAAAATAATAAAAACAATAAGCCCTATAACTGAGGGTCTCTGCTGATCCTGTCGATATGCATCTTGGTATCCTGCATTATATCTCCGAACAGATACGCACCATCGTTATTAAGGCACTAGAGCAATTGTATCCTAACCAAGGCGCTATGAGGGTGTCTTGCAGCGGTACTGAGTCACCTACCATAACCCAGTTTCCACCTATGCTCTCACTGGTGAAGCATCTCCAATACTTATCTTGTGCAAGCAGACTATAGTGGTATTGGAGTGGGGACCAATATGATACCCAAGGAATAGTTCAAGCCAGATGAGTCTGACTAGTCCTATGGAAGGCCTCCTTACACACTGAATCCAAATTCTCAACGTTTAGACAGGAAGGGAGCGGTAGAATATTCGTGCTGCAGATACCAAACCTCATCTACACTTCCTTATATCCAAGAGATATATAGTATTAGTCCTTCATCTAGCAGTCTTTATTATGAGGTTACGCCCCTTCTGGAGCAATCACTACTTCCTGGTTGCAAGTTGCACTAGAGAGAAGCGCCCATATAGGCTTTCGCTCGCGGCCAGTGAGTTCACCCCTGTGTTAGCACCAGGAGCTTCCGAGGTATGACTATAGGCAAATAAAGAGACTAATCCTCACACTTCCAGCAGAAGGATCTATGCTCCCCACTTGTGCCCCCCCGCAAAACAAGATAAATCTCTCACTAGAGTGGTGATGTATGCATAACCTCGACTTTGAGTTTCAGTTGAACCACCGCGTAGCCGGATGCCCAAAGTTAGGGTCAAGTGCTTGAGTTGGGACGTCCACAACCCTCGACACGCATCTAAGTACGCTTAGTGTCAACACACCCAAAGAGTAACCAGCCTTGAGCAAGGAGTGGGGAGGGTGCGCCGCAGGCAGCAGCGACAACATAACTGAACCCGGGTTGCGATCTAGAAAATATAAGACAAGATTCTGAGAGGCCCACCGCCGGCGAGGAGTGGCGCATGCATCCAATGTACGCTGATGGCACAAACTGGATACGTCCACCACGAACAAGCGAAGGGCCGGTCGGCTCTGCGCGACTCGTTTACCGTGGCGGCCCAGTCAATCCGACCGATGAAAGCAAGCAGAGGTGCGCAGCTTCCCCACTATTTTCACCATGAGACGAGAGGCACATTCTTCGCAAGGGCCCCTCCCGCTGGGCTTCTCGGAGCGCCCGGTGTTTAACACACTGGTATCAACTCTCTGACAGCGTTGACAATTCATAGTTTTACTAGGCCGCGTGGCTGGACGGCGACTGGGTGCCGGCCACAGCTGCGGTTAAAAGGACGAACGCTGAAGGAAGGTTTATCTTAAGACTTACGCTGCTTGAGAACCGCCCTAGAGCGCACAACAACGGCAGTCGCTCTGCAGTTACCGCCAGTACTAAAGTGCAGGCCCGGGCCTCTAACCCAGAGTTGGGGTGAGAAAGTCTATCGTGTTAGGGTGGGAGGGCAGGTGGAGCGGGCCCCGGCGAAGTGATCCAGATAAGGGGTAACTGGAAAATAGGACACCTCTCTGGTTCACGATACAATGAAAAGATGATCAGCTCCCAGACACATACGAGGATCTACGATGAGAAGAGCTCTCACCCCTAGGGAGGAAGGGGGTATTGAGACTGAATGCTTAGGAAGCCAGCGCGCGGTAATGGACGGCTTAGTGGAGGTAAGTCCCTGTGAGTACTATACTTGTCCTTCAACTTCAGCCCCCCACACGCGGCCCCCCCCCCCCCCCCCCGCTTCTACCCTCTTTGATGTACTACCCAATCCAGGCCACAGTTGAGGGCAAGAGGCCTGTGGGCTATAAGAACACAAGATTGGAAGAGACCTTGCTTTTCCCAGTGAGCACAGGTCCCAGCGCTGCGGGAAGCCTAGGGCCTCGGCCAGACTAACCACGGAGCACCTCGGAGCTGGCAGCCCTAGGGTGCCCCACTCTGTCAAGCTTCGGCGGCAAGTGAGCCAGCAAGACAGACACAGTGTAAACAACCGCGTGCGCCGGCCGAGCCTGGGGTGGAAAGCTCACCCAAATACCAAGTGTCCCCTCGAACTCCCTGGAGAGGCTTTTGTGCTCAGCCTGGGGAAAGAAAGCCCACACCCCCTAGGACCATCTGGGCCCAGAAGCGAGAGTTCTGAACCTGCAGGGGTGCGGGTTGCTGCGGGAAGAGAGTCAGCCTATCCCCTCCCCGCTGAATATCTGCTTTGTTCCGGAAAACAAGGGAAGCATTAGGCTGCTGCCCCTGGGGAAACACAAAACTTCTTTTTGAATCTCGGAAAGGGCGGTTAAGACTGCATTACAGAGCTCCCAAAGACAAACCAAGGAAAGGAAAATCTGAGGGCGGGAGGAGACAAGGAGACTTCCGAGAGAGGCCGATTGACCAAGTGGGAGGAGAGCAGCTCAGGCTGACCAGGCTGCGCGAAGGTGCCGCGCTGAGTTCCAACCAGCAGCCAGGCCAAGTGGTGCCTGCCCATCAGCGGCCGTGCCAGCTTCCTGCCCAGCCCAGGACTTCAGAGCAGCCAGGGACGCCACCCCTGGCTGTCTTGGCATCCCAGGAGTTTGGAGATGCAAATAAACCCCGACTTTCTCTACAGTTGCTTCCCAACCAATGGATCCAAGCCAGTTAGTGGGGCATCAGCAGCTCCAGCCTTTCAACCTGAGTGAGGGGCAAAGGCCCCAAGAGCTAGCCAGAAAAACTACCGGTGGAGGGCCAGTCTGAGATCGCTTTGGTCTCATTCACTGACTGCCTGTCCCACCCGCTCCCATCCTGGCTGGGCCCTGCTGTAGGTACCATATCAATGCAGTTCTAAAGGGCAAAGAAGATGAGCGAAGGTGAAATTGCTGTCGCTTCCCTGACTGCAACCCCTCAGTTAAGCCTTTCCTACATTCAAGGAAGGAGAGGGCATCTAGGCTCTGCCCCATCCCCCACGGGTCTCGGAAGCTCAGACGGCGAACGAGGGTTTTCCCCCTTTCCCGTGGGCTCGTACGGTTTCTAACTTCCTCTAAAACCTCCCTCCTTGTTCCAAAAAGCCCCGAGGAGAGGAGCAAAGAGGAAGCTAGCCGCTGGTGTGCGAAATGAAGACCATGTGTGAGGATGGCGGCATCAGAATGCAGCCTCAGGGGAAGGGGGTGGCGAATGCCCCCACGCGGCCAGAGGCTTTGGGTCGCGGCCGCCAGCGCCTGTGCTCGGCGTTGGGGACTCAGTACCCCAGCGAGGCAGCATAGAAGCTGGGCTGGCCTCGTGGCTGGCAGCAGGGAAGGGGTGCGGGAGGGGGGAGATGCCGCGCCGCGGGGGGCGGGGGCGGGGACGCAGCCCCGACTTCCTGGGCCGCAGCTGCGACCCAGGGCGCAAGAGCAGATCGTGCTCCGCGGCGGCTGCGGCTCGGCCCGCCGCGCTCACAGCTGAGAATCAACAAAGGGAGGCGGCGAGCGAGCGGGGGAGGGGCGCCGCCGAACGTTCGCTGGCTGCTGTGGAATAATAAAAAATAATTAATAATGATAATAAGGGAAAAATCCGTCCGCTTTCACCGCCTGGGTTTCCGTGTGGCTGCAGCGGCAAGCGCGCTGTCCTTGAGGCGGCCTCTCTCGCCTGGTCTGCTTGCCCCTCCCCCCTCGCCCCCTCCCCTCCCCGGGAACCGGGAAGAGAAAGGTCTGCAGCTGACAAATATTATCCATTCTCCCCATCGATCGCGAAGTGTACAGATGTGAGCGCTTGATGTGCCCGCGGAGCGGCGGATCCTCCCTGCTCGCTCGCTCTCGCCCAGGCTCCGCTCGCCGCCCCCTCCTCCCCCTTTGTTCTCCTCCCCTTTCCCTCTCTTTAAATAGATTTCAGGGCGCTGCCTGTTGGAGAGCAGCTGGCGAACTCTCCAGAGAGAGAGACAGAGAGAGAGAGAGAGAGAGAGAGAGAGAGAGAGAGAGAGAGAGGCCCGAGGTGCCCTGTCACCATCCTCCCCTCCCCCACCTCCTCTTCCCGCTGTGAGCCCACCTCCCCCTTTTTCCCGTTTCCAAAATAGAAAACACCGGGAACACCCACGTCCACTGCTTCGCGAACCTCTCGGAGCCTTTGGACGTCTAGCGCTGTCCCCGTGCCGCTCCTTGTTTCTGTGCGGGGAAGAAGGAAAGTGCAGGGAGGGGACAGCGCCGTGGCAGAAGCTCCGAGGGTCTTTCCTCGGCAGCAATAGGGACGCTGCCGGGGTCACGCTAGGAGGGTAGTTTCCCCATTAGGGAAAAGGCGGAGAAGACGGCGCTTTTATTCCTCTTTTTCAGATGGCAGGTTAAGCCGGTAGCGAACGGCCTCAAAGGGGTCGGCCGCTCCGCAAAGGGTTAACCCGTCGGCCCATAATCGCAGACACGCACACACACTAACACACACGCGCGCAAGGCGCGCCCTCCCCTCTCGCCGGAGCGCCGGCCATGGCCCGCAGTGCACTCGGGGGCTGGGAGTAGCTGGGGGGGGGGGGAGGGGCGGGCTTAACCAGGCCGCTTGACTGAGCCGAGGCCACCTCGCCGTCTGTCACTTAAATGATTGTCCTCCGCTCCGCTCAGTGCGGTCAGTATGGGCTGTTAACAGGCAGTTGCAATCAGTTTCCGAAAGGTCAGCCAAGGTCCTCCGGCTCTCGCAGACGGAAGGCATTACGAAACCGCTTTTGTATCTGCAGGCACTTTAGAAAAAGAATCGAGGAGGGGCGCACCGCAGCACAGCCGCAACCGAGAGCCCTGGGAGAGGGTCTCGAGCGGCGGGGAAGGGGAGTCTGCCCCCCCCAGACCTGGGCTGGGCAGCAGCGAAATCACCGGCCAAGTGACCTAGGTCCTTCTGGATCGCATGGGGAAGGGGAAGGAGAGCAGGCAGCAAGGGAAGGAGAAACGGGAGGACTTGGAAGAGGCGTCTTGGTTTTCCTTATGGCCTGGCCTGCAGCCCGCACTAGGATCTGGACTGGGGTGGGTGGCCTTGGGCGCAGGGAGACCCCACTCTATCTCTTCGACTCTCCTGACCCGGGGAGGTGGTGCAGAGGGTGTGTGGAGGGAAAGACCCTCTCAAAGCGAGCAAATCCCTACACGGTAACGGCCGCCGCCGCTAGAAGTCGTCCATCAGCAACCAGTCCAACCTGCCAGTGATAATGTGCGATCAACACCAAATCACCCCCGCCAGGCGCGATCCATCATCGCAGTGCGCCGCAGGCCCGTGTGAGCCTGACTCGCGGCTGGGGTGGGGGTGGGGGGCGCAGAGCAGGAGGCGGTCGCCCAGCACACCCGGACTCTCTGCACACCTCGCTGCCGCTCCTGGTGACATGCACCTCGGCGTTCATAACTCTCCAAGTTCCCAGATGCAGAGTACAAACTGAGTTCCGAGCGAACCCGGTCACTAAGGAGTCCGCGCGTCATCCACGCCCTGTTACCTTGGTCACATCCTGCAAAGCCATTCTTTTCTTGGCGTTGCCCTGCCCATGTCCTCCCCCCCTCCTCCGAGAAAGTGTGGCTGGCGGGAAATTAATATTTAATATCGTGAAATTGATTAAAGGGCTGGAAGCCGGCGATGGGGTGGGGGGAAGGATAGGGGCTCTGAGAGTAATTAAAGATCTGAGAGTCGTAGCCGCTCTTCACTGGCCCAGGCCGCACACAGCCTTTGTGAAGCCAAAGTGGAGTCTGTGCAGTAGAGCCAGCGGTAGCTTGGCAGGATCTCAGGTTCTGGCACTCACTGCGGGGCGGGGCGGGTGGGGGGGGGGTGGCAATCAAGAAAGTCTCCGGTAACCTTTAGTGCATACCTGGGTTACATGGTGAGCCCCGCCTCCCTTGTCACCTTGGCACTGGAGTCCAAGGGTCTAGTGCTTCAGGTCTTGGAAACTTGTTTGGCACAAAAGCCCCTTCACTGTCCAGGAGGCCCTTGACCTTCGATCACTGTCTTCACTCCAGGCCCCTCTAGGAGGCTGCCCCCAGTGTCAGACCAATGGGTCTCTTGGCCTCTCCAGCAGCACCTCTGGAAGAGGGACTTAGGTACTGCAACTAGGGGCTCCCAAGGCCCCAGTTAGGCCGGCTCAGTCCAGTTCTCTCCCCACCCTAGAAGGCTCATGCCTGGGGCAGCTTAACTCGTTCAGCTGCACCACAGATGGGGCCTGCTGCTCCAGGCTGCTGTCTCCAGGGAATCCTCACAGAACCAGCTCGGCCGGCAGCCGGTGGAGCCATTTAAGGTTACTGTGCTTCCAGGGAAAAGCTGGAGCTGGACACTAGCTGAGGGTGGGCGCAGTGAGCCAGTTCTAGGACAGACAGGCACTAGATGGGTGCAAAGTCAGCGGTCATGTCAGTGCTCAAAGTTTTAGAAATCCACTGGTTGGTTCCCCTGGTGGAATGAGCCCAGGTCAGAGGCCTGGCTGCAAAGGGCTGTTTGGAACTTTTTCTTGTATTTGGTTTATTTTTTAGTTGAAGCAGTGTGTCCGGAAAGCACCAAATGCAGAATGGAGGAAGCATACACAGAAGACAACTAGCAGCATCACTGATTCTAATCAGGCAAGGAACCCCAGGGGCCAGCTTGAGTCCAGGCCCACTGCAGGGAAGGTCAGGACCAGAGGATTAGGCTTAGCCAAGGGTTTATTGCTGTACTTGAACAAAGTGTGTGTGTATGGGGGGGGGGGAGCGCTGCTTAAACTGGGGCAAGAAAGAGGTAATTAAAAGAGGGGTTACAGAAGGACGTAGTGTCTGGTGTGGCTGCTGCCACGGTCGGTAGAGGAAATATTTTCCTTCAGTGCGAATGTTATGCAGAATTATTTCATTTTACCAAAACAAAGCCAAAAAGTTCACATTTCTCTCTGCCAGAGCTGACGTACAACATGCAAAGTTTAGACAAAACCCCGAGACAGTGAGAGGCATCAGCCCACCACGTAAAAGAAGGGAACAGGGAAGCTTTTCTGGGTGCTTTGGTTCCTCTTATTGAGATTCTATCTGCATCAGTAGAGCTCCCTTGGGGGGGCGGGGGCTCTCCTGACCTCTCAACCTGAGCCCTGCGGGAGATCACTCAGAATGCACCGCATTCATCAATGCCATTTCTGGTAAATTGGACCTAAGGTTTCTGAGTGTCCTAGGAGGAAGGAAGCCGACAGAGCGCGCATACCGATGCCAGAGCAAAAGTAGGAGGGCCGCACTTATTCTGTAGCTTTTACTAGACAATACTGTGAATTTCATACTGGACTTCAACAGCTCTGGCCCTGTGTCTTCTTAGGGCACTCCCCGGTGGCCACTAGTACTATGAAATTGTCCTACAAAGGTGTCTCACTGATGGAGGAAATGACTGGGTTGTGAGGTTTGCACCCAGTGCTCCCTGCCTGTGTCCACCATGCCTGGAATTCATCCTCGCAATTATGAGGAGTCTCCAGGCGATGGTGGTGGTGGGATTGGGGTGATGAAATATTCTGGAAGGGCCTGTCCTACCAGGTTGAGCAGGGGGGCTGTCTGAGGAAGTGGCGGAGCCCTCGGGGTCGCGACGGGCGGAGGGGCTGAGGCTTCCCTCCCCGGGCTGCGCGCGCCGCGTCCCTAGACTGGGGTCTGCAGCCACCTCTCCTGGGCGCCGGTGGCCCGCGTGGTTGTGCGCCCGCCGCCATCTTGACCTGGCAGCGCGGGCGGCGCTGCCCCTGGCGGTGGCACGGCGAAGGCACGGGCCGGGCTGAGGTAGGCGCGCGGAGGTCCCCGGGCTCCCGGGGGCTGCGAGGCGAGCGGCGATCGCTCCCTCTAGAACCCTCTCCCCGCCACAGGCCACGTGGATTCCCCCGCCCGCGACCGAAGAGCAGCGACCACCCAGAGAAGGCGCGGCCAGCAATCGTCCGTCCCGGAACCGCCGGAGCGGATTTTAATTCCGACCGACGACCTCTGGTTCACTGATTCGTGAGGTGGTCAGCACGTTAGTCCCTCTGGGCTCAAAACGCCTGGTCCGCGCATCCCGGAACTGGGACCGACATTCCCAACTGCAACCTGCAGAGACAGCTGCGAGGGCGGGGTAGACGGTTAGGGCCTGTGTTCAGTTCTAGGGCTTTCCAAGCTGCACGCTCCGAGGACAAGAGAGGATTTGAAAGTTACCAGGGTTTGTTTACAAGGGTTCTTGATTGGAGAAAGTAGTAAATTTGTGTCCTTTTATCTTTTTTTCTTTTTCTTTTTTCTTTAAGCATAAAATGCATTTACAGAAAACTTCCTAATGGGTCTAGGGTAAAGAAATGCAAAGGTAAAAAAAAAATTTTTTTATAGACGCCTCTGGCCTTCTAGCAATTTACAATCTTGGTGGAAAGACCAGAATTGGAAATGACTAAACACAAATGTGAGATCAAGGTAAATCAAAGGCCAGGGAAAAATCCATTAAATTATTTTAAAAATAACTGTTATTTCTAAAAATGTAGAATCACTGCTGGGAAAGGAGGTTAAAAATGTACTAACGGTGGATAGTTCGAAGGTTCCAGGGAATAACAGTCGTTACTTCTAAGGGGTGCTGTTTAAGAAAAACGGTGAAAGTTTATTTACACTAAGCAAACACCAGTGATCACAAACTCTGGGTTCATTGCTTAACTCCTGATATTAGCTGGGTGATAAAGATGCAATTTTCCACTAAAATGCAAGATTCCATTTGAAATCAGGAAAAACACCCCACCACATTTCATTACAAAGAAAAGTTTTAAGAAAATAAGACCAATACAGAGTGCAGTGGCACAGGCCAGTGATCCCAATATTTGGGAGACAGAGGGAGGATAATTTTGGTGAGTCTGAAGTCAGCTTCATCTACAAAGTGAGTTCTGGGCCAGTCAGGGCTACATGGCAAGAGCAAGAGTGCAACTATCAACTCCGGGCAGGGGGATGGATATCTTACAAGATGGCATTAGAGTGATGATGATGGCTCAGAGGTCAGGAGGGCTTGCTGCTGTTGCAAAGGACAGGAGGTGGGGTCCCAGCACTCACTTTGGCTGGCTCATAACCACCTATGCCCCCAGGGTCCATGGAATCTGACACCTTTTTGTGGCCTCCAAGGGGTTCTGCACCCATGGTTGCACACACACACACACACACACACACACACACACACAGGCACAAATAAAAGATAAAAGCTGTTTCGTGGTGGTGCACGCCTTTTATCCCAGCATTCAGGAGGCAGAGACAGGTGGATCTCTGTGACTCTGTGAGTTCAAGGCCAGCCTGGTCTATCTAGAGAGTTCCAGGCCAGCTGGGGCTACCATGAGACCCTGTCTCAAAAAAAAATTAATTGAAAGATAAATCTCTAAAAAAATCTTACAAGAAGTATAGGGCTGGAGAGATGGCTCAGCGGTTAAGAGCACCAACTGCTCTTGCAGAGGATCCGGATTTGATTCCTAGCACCCACAAGGCAGCTAAGAACCGTCTTTAAGCTGGGTGTGGTGGCGCACGCCTTTAATCCCAGCACTCAGGAGGCAGAGGCTGGCTGGCAGATCTCTTGTGAGTTCAAGGGCATCCTGGTCTACATAGTGAGCTTCAGGACAGCTAGGACTAAAGGGAGACTGTCTCAAAAAGACCAAAAAAAAAAAAAAAAGAAGAAGAAGAAAGAAAGAAAGAAGAAAAGAAGTATCAATCTTCTGAGTGAGCAATGAACAATATAATATATATTACAAAATATGGATATGAAATTAATAAGATACTGATATCTGGGGTTGGAGAGATAGCTTAGTGGTTGAGAACACTGGCTCCTGTTGCAGTAGACCTGGGTTTGAATCCCAGCACTCACTTGGTGGCTGACAACCTTTCTTTTTTTATTTTATTTTATTTTATTTTTATTGATGCTTTGTGTATTTCATACATCATTTTCCAATTCAGTTCAGGCATATTTCCCTTTCCCTTCCCCCCACCCCCATCCCAATCATTGCAAATTCTGCCATAACTGTCCTGCGATCTTTCTCTTCAGTTTTTTTTTTTTCATTTTTTTAGCAATAAGTGATAATTTATGAGTACAAGCATCCTTCTTGCTAAAAACCAATTTGCAAGCAGGTTGTGCCCAAACCCACACAGCCCCTTGTCCCACCATCCAGCACGGGGGGGGGGCTTTGTATGCTTCATTCAAGTTGAGCAAATGAGTGTCCAGACTATATTGCTGTAGTTTCACCAATGTTTCACCCCATCAAAGCCCTTACATTCTACCACACCCCCTTCTTCCGCAGGATTGTTCCCTTGGCTTAGAAAAGGGGCACAGGTGGATTGAGAAACAAAAAAAAGTCTACTTTCTCTGGAAGCTGTTGTCTGGACTCTGGTCAATTCTTGGTGTTTCCTTTCATGGGCTGACAGGTTTTTCCAGGAATAACCTTTTGATCCTACTATTGAAGCACACAAGCATTTTAGATCATATATGTATTTAAAACAGTACTAATTGTTATCGTAGGTTACTTCGGTTAGACACAGATGTTGGGATGGTATTGTTAATCCATGAATTACATTTTTTCTGTTAAATATTGGAACAGGGTTGTACTGTGGCTTATAACATCTCCTAACCAATTAGAGGATGTAAGCTTAACTGTGGCATCAGCCCGCGGGTTATTCCTCCAAAGGAGAGAGCCCAATAGCCAATTAAATTGGGATATACAGACATTATGGCTGCCTCATGCTGCACATTATTTCCACGCAGGTGAGGTGTAGCTAGTGCTGACGGAGAAGTCTTGCTTGGACTCAAGGAGACCCATGGCTGACAACCTTTCATAACTCCAGTTCCAAGGGATCTTAACAACCTCTTCTGTCCTTCACGGGCACTGCATTACTCGGGTGCACTTGCATACATGCAGTCATAACACTCATACACATAAAAGTAAATTAAAATAAATAATAAACCTAACATTATACAATGAAATCTTTTGTTGTTGTTGTTATTAAGATAGGGTTTCCCTGTAGCCCCACCTGGCCTAGATCTCATTCTGTAGACCAGGCTGGCTTGAATCATAGAAAACCACCTGCCTCTGCCTCCTGAGTGCTGGGATAAAAGGCGTGCACCACCACACCCAGCCTATTTTTTTTTAAAAAAGATATTGAGATCTTATACTATAACAAGGATGGGAGAAGTATGAACACAGATACCTTATATCTTCCTTTACCATCTTAAGAGGTCAACAGATGAAGCTCACATGTTTTACTCAAGTAAAGGCCACATCCACATATTAGGGACATCATTTCCCTGTGGGTATCCCACTAGTTTACAGGTAAACTAGTGGGATACCCACAGGGAACTAAATTTTTGTACCCAACTTTTACATATAATTTGGCTCCGTAAGTTTTAGGTAAATACAGCTTTGTTTAAAAGACCTTGTCTCCAAAGTGGGCGTGGTGGCACACGCCTTTAACCTAGCATTTGGCAAGCAGAGGCAGGCAGATCTTTGTGTAGTTCAAGGCCAGCCTGGTCTTACAGAGTGTAGTTCCAGGGACAGCTGGGGCTACACGGAGACCCTGTCCGAAAAAGACCAAAAAAAAAAAAAAAACTTGTTCTCAAAAAACCCCCCAAAAAATTATGTGGTACACAGCCTTTAATCCCCAGCACTTGGGAGGCCAGAGGCAGGCAGAGGATCTTTGTGAGTGTCAAAGGGCCAGCCTGGTCTACAGAGTGAGTTCCAGGACAGCTGGGGCTACACGGAGACCCTGTCTCGAAAAGACCAAAAAAAAAAAAAACTTGTCTCAAAAAGACCCCCTCAAAAAATTATGTGGTACACACCTTTAATCCCAGCACTTAGGAGGCAGAGGCAGGCGGATCTCTGTGAGTTCAAGGCCACCATGGTCTACAAATCGAGTTCCAGGCCAGCGGGTGTTACAAGGAGACCCTGTCTCAAAAATAGCGCCCCCAGATTTTTTTTTTCAAATTGAAAAAATGTTTGGGAGGATAAGCCAGGAAGACCAGAACTTCAAGATCAACCTAGGATCATGAGACCCTGTCTCAACAAAAGAACATCCAAACTGAGAGGTAGTTCAGTTGGTAGAGTTTTTGCCTAGTATGCATGAATCCCTGGGTTCAATCCCCAGCACCACATAAACCGGTCCT
The DNA here is from genome assembly GCA_009823505.1 of Rhizomys pruinosus. NCBI lineage: Eukaryota > Metazoa > Chordata > Mammalia > Rodentia > Spalacidae > Rhizomys > Rhizomys pruinosus. Next base: position 225,058 of record VZQC01011795.1, on the reverse strand, counting down.
GGGGGTATACACATGTAATCCCAGCAGGAGGCAGGAGGATCAGACATTCAAGTTCATGCTTGGCTATACAGTGTATTTAAGGCTCTATCTTAAAAAAAAATAGAGTGGGCTGGGTGTTGTGTGTATGCCTTTAATCCCAACACTCAAGATGCTGAGGCAGGTGGATCTTTGTGAATTGGAGGCCAGCCTGATCTACATAGCAACCTCCAGGCCAGCTGGGGCTACAGGAAGACCCTGTCCCAAAACAACGACAACAAAATAAAAATAAATACTAGGGTGGGAGTGACCAACACCCAAGTACTTAAAATAGTAAAACTCTGAGGATTCCCTGTCACCATGATATAACTGATGTCCTTTCAATGTAAAACACTCAAATTGCCCAAAGTCCTCAAGGAAAAAACTGTCCATAGTGTAGAAGGAAACAAGGAGGCAGCCTGGGAATGGGGTAAGCGTATGCAAAAAACCCTAAGTACATCCCCAGCACAGAAGGGTAAGGGGGAAAGCCAAAAAGAACATAGACACAGACACACAGACATACACGCACAGACACACACACACACACACACACACACACACACACACCACTATGAACTTGGTGAATGATTATCCTGCTCCTGGTCTAGGTATTCTTAGTTATAATGGAAGAATAGTTACTAAAATTTGTCCTTTTCTGAAGAGAAGCCAGTTATAGCTTTATTGTCAGGATATATTTCATTTCAAAACTGTGTGTGTTTGTTGTGATGCAGGTGCCTGGGATAGAACCTAGAGCCTTGCACATGTTAAGTAATCACTCTAGTACTCACTAAGCTACCCCAGCTCCTTAATGTGGCTTTTGGTGTACAGGTAGCTTATTAAAGGTTTAAACTCAGGGCTGGAGAGATGGCTCTACTCTTCTAGGGGTCCTGAGTTTGGTTCCTAACACCTATATTGCATGGCTCACAACTACCTGTAACTCCAGATATAGGGAATCCACAATGGTCTCTTTTGGCCTCTGTGGGCACTGCACTCACATGCAGAAATTGACATACATATACACATGGGTTTTTGTTTTGTTTTGTTTTGTTTTTTGGTCTTTTTGAGATAGGGTCTCCCTGTAGCCCCAGCTGTCCTGGAACTCACTCTGTAGACCAGGCTGGCCTTGAACTCACAAAGATCCGCCTGCCTCTGCCTCCTGAGTGCTAGGATTAAAGGCACGTGCCACCACACCTGGCACATATACGCATGTTTTAAAAAAAATCGGGGCTGGAGAGATGGCCTAGAGGTTAAGAGCACTGACTGTTCTTGCAGAGGTCCTGGGTACGATCCCCAGCACCCACATGGCGGCTAAGAACCGTCTTTAACTCCAGTTCCAGGGGAATCCAACACCCTCTTCTTCCAACACCACGGCATTGCACGACATGGGTGCACCAACCTACATGCAGACAGTACACTCATACACATACAAAATAAATAAAATTAAAAAAATAATAATACTAAAAGGGATGTTAAAGTCTATTGTACCAACTTGTATAGTCTTATTTTACTCACTTATACCAAGTACCTTAAAAGCTTCATGTTCAAAATCAAAGAGACAAGCGGGCGTGGTGGCACAAGCCTTTAATCCTAGCACTCGGGAGGCAGAGGCAGGCGGATCTTTGTGAGTTCAAGGCCAGCCTGGTCTACAGAGTGAGTTCCAGGCCAGCCAGGAAGTACAGGAGACCCCGTCTCGAAAAAGACAAAAAAAAAGAAAAAAAAAGAAAGAAAACCAAAGAGACTATCTTCCTCACCCCCAAGACACCTCATCTTACTATCAGAACAAGATACTTAGGCACACTCATACACCTGTCTCTCCCCCCCAAAAGCTAGAAGGGTCCCAGTAACTTAAGAACACCAAAGCCTGCAGATGACAGATGATCAAAGAAAGAGCAAGTCTATGGGTCCACTGCTCCAACACTGGCTTGGCTTGTAGCCTTTGGATGGTCTACTGTGCTCCCAAGATGCCCTTTTGACCTCCATCCTGCCCCCATGTCACCTTCTCTTTTCTTCTTGATCAGAGGCAGAACCTGCTTCTCCCTTTGCCCTGAGAACAGCACAGTCACTAGCCTATTGGGTGACTTTGTAAGATCTAGAAAAAGGTAGCCCAGGCCTGAATTCCAAGCTGTCATTCCCTGTCTTGGCTGGAGACCTTTGTGTAGTATGCACAGGACACACACAGGGTGACCCTGCTGGAGAAATCAGCTATTTCAGGGGCCACCCTCTGAATGTTGCTTAGTTCTGACATGTAAGGTTCCTGCTGACTCCAGCCTTCTTTGGTTTCTAGCATAAGAGTTGGCTTGGCAGACTCAAGTCAGCTGAAGGGAGGCTGTGGAAACCAGGTACATACAAGTAAGTAGGTGGTGGTGAAGGCAGGAAAAGGGGGACCAGAGTTCACTTCATTGAGGTCTAAAACCTGAACAGCTCACCTCAAAGCCTTGATGAAAATGTACTCTTCTTCAGAACTTTAAGATGCTCAAAAATGGGGGAAATTATTTAAATTTTAAGTTTCAGGAAGGCGTGTCACTTTAAGAGAAGCAGAGAAAATAATACCCGCCAGTTCCAAAGCCAAACAAAATCATGTTTTTCCACCACGTTTCTATCTCTGTCTCCTAGTCAGAGCCACAATGAAACAGCAGATCAAAGGCAGAGGCAAATACAATTATGTTGCCTGTGAAACCCCTAGCATGAAATTAGAAGTCAAACTCTCCATTCAGGGGTTAGAAGCAAGGATAATGGGAACCTGGGGCCCTGGAGATGTACCCAGCCCCTTTCAGTCACAACACTACCTGTGCAGAGTATTTAAAACTACACGGGGGGGGGGGGGACGGACAGCCACAAACATGAAGCATTCAAGTAATTTTTTTCCCTCCATACTTACTTTAAGAAATGCATTAACTATGTTCCTAGTTTTGTGTCTTATAAAGATATCTTTACACTGGGGTGCCGGGTGATTTGGAAGGCAATAGTGCGAATGTTGGTCATGAACAATGGAGGACTTCTGCATGGTGAAGGAGAGTGGCCAGACATGGGCCGGCTCATCTGTTATCTATTTCCCTTTCAATGCCGAAGTGCCAAAAAGCTGTCTGACCTACCACTCAATTCTTGCCCCATCCATCCTACACTTGACAAGCTTACAGAGAGAACTGTCTTTTGATATTTTCTATTTTTCATAAAAATCCATATTTGCCTTATAGCTGTATTTCTTTTATACTGGCCTAATTTTAGCGCTCTGCTTCCCCCTGCCCACATATAATTTATGAGGTCTCCAGAGGGTATAAGCATCTATTATAACATAGAATATTCTGTTTAGAACCACTGCTAATTAAGCTTAGTTCTCCAGAGTTTCTGCTATGACATCCTCCTCCCCCAGTGCTCCTCCCCCAGTGCTCATAAGTTATTTGCCACTCTCCCTGAGAGGCGGGGGTCTATGTTTCTTCCCCTTGAATCTGTGTGGACTGTGAGCCCAGTTATAACCAGTGAATACTACCCAAGTAGCCCAGTTTGACTTCTAAGGGTGGCATGACTTCAGCCTTATTTGCTGGAGTGCTGGTTTTTTGGTGCCTAAGCTGTTGCTCTGAACTCTGTCTGCTTTATTACTCTCTCCAGCCCTGTGAGGAAGCCCAGGCCACATGGAAGGCCTTGAGTTTGGGCCATGGGATACAGCTCAGGGCCCAGCCAGCAGCCACACATATATAGGTAAAGACCCTTCTGCATGATTGTAGCGCTCCAATTTCTTGAGTCTTTCATTAAATTTCAGACCCACAGAATCTGTGAGCTTCTGCCTTCAGTTCCCTGCAGCTGACATGTTATAAGGAGATCTGTTTTGAAACACATTGCTAAATCCAAGAAGGAAGGCAAGCTGGACTAAAAACAAAAGTGGGGGCCCGCTAGATGGCTCAGTGGGTAAAGGCATCAGTGACCTGAGTTACACCCCCTGGACCCACATAGTGGAAGGAGAGATCCAACCCCAGAAGGTTTTCCTCTGACCTTTATACACACGCCATGTTGCATGTATTGTTCACGCATCCAAACACACACACACACACACACACACACACACACACACAAAACACACACACACACAGAAATAAAGCTAATAAAAATATACAAAATAATGTAGGCACATGCCTTTAATCCCAGCACTCAGGAGGCAGAGGCAGGCAAATCTCTGTGAGTTCAAGGCCAGCCTGGTCTATATAGCGAATTCCAGGCTAGCTGGGGCTACAGGGAGATCCTATCTCAAAAAAAAGTTAAAAAACTTCATCTATCTATCTATCTATCAATCTATCTATCTATCTATCTATCTATCATCTATCTATCAATCTATCTATCGAAATAAAAGCAAAACGGTTTGGGCCAGCAAGATTGCTCTTCAGGTAAGGAAGCACTTGCCAGGAAAGCCTGATGCTGGGAACTCATGGTGAATGGAGAAAACTAATGCCTCAAAGCTGTCCTGTGACTTCCACACTTGAATCATGGCATAGACACATACGCGCGTGTGCACACACACACACGTGCATGCGTGGACACAAAATAGTAAATTAAAAATTTCTTAAAGAATGTTGCAAAGTCAGGTGTGGTAGCACACTACTTTAATCCCAGCACTCAGGAAGCAGAGGCATAGGCAGAGGTAGAAGCAGGCAGATCTCTGTCACTTAGAGGCCAGCCTGGTCTACATAGTGAGTTCTAGGCCAACCCAATCTACCTAACAAGACCTGTCTCAAAAACAAAAACAAAAAAGAGCCACGCATGGTAGCACACCCCTTTAATCCCAGCACTCAGGAAGCAGAGGCATAGGCAGAGGTAGAAGCAGGCAGATCTCTGTCACTTAGAGGCCAGCCTGGTCTACATAGTGAGTTCTAGGCCAACCCAATCTACCTAACAAGACCTGTCTCAAAAACAAAAACAAAAAAGAGCCACGCATGGTAGCACACCCCTTTAATCCCAGCACTCAGGAGGCAGAGGCAGGCAGATATCTGTCAGTTCAAGGCCACCTTGGTCTACATAGTGAGTTCCAAGCCAGCTATAGCTACAGGGAGACCCTGTCTCAAAAAGACAAAAAAAAGTGTTAGGCATGTAGCTCAGTGGTAGTGTGCTTGCCTAGCATGAGCAAAAACCAGGCAGGGTTCCATTTGTAGTACCATAAAAAGACAAATGACAAACAAATCTAAAGGGGAAGGATTTAGGGCATTTTTCATCCTAACTCAAATTCTCCACCTTTGATAATATAGGGTGCTTTTTATTTATTTTTACTATTTTAAAAATATTTTTAAATTTTTATTTATTTTTGATGTATATGAATTGATGCATGTATGAAAGTGCACCAGTTGGGGCTGGAGAGATGGCTCAGCAGTTAAGAGCACTTACTGTTCTTGCAGAGGACCCAGGTTCGATTCCCAGTACCCACATGGCATGGCGCATGCCTTTAATCCTAGCACTGGAGAGGCAGAGGCAGGGGGATCTCTGTGAGTTCAAGGCCAGCCTGGTCTACATAGCAAGTTCCAGGCCAGCTGGGACTAAAGGGAGACCCTGTCTCAAAAAGACCATAAAAAAAAAGAGAGAGAGAGAAAAGAAAGAAAGTGCACCAGTGTTGTGAGGTGCCCTCAGAAGCCAGAAGAGGGCGTCATATTCCCAGGAAGTGGAGCTACCTGCAGTTGTTAGCCACCACTTGGGTGCTGGGAATTAAACCCCAGTCCTCTGCAAGAGCAGTCGGTACTCTTAACCGCTGAGCTATCTCTCCAGCTGTTATTTTCTTAAATGTCTTAAAATTTTACCTATTTTTATTCTATGTATGAGTGTTTTGCCTGCGTATAAGTGCACCACGTGTGTACAGTTACCCGAGGAGGCCAGAAAAAGGCATCAGATGTCCTGGAACTGGAGTTATGGACAGTTCTGTTGTCAGCTGCCATGTGGGTTTTGGGAACATGTCCTCTGCAAACACAGCCAGTGCTCTTAACCCCTGAACCATCTCTCCAGCCCCTTTGTTTGTTTTGAGACAAGGTTTCCATGTGTAACCTAGACTGGAGTCAAATAAATTTGTGAGCCACCTTCCTGTGTGTCCCAAGTTCAGGGATTATAGGCTTAAACCACCACACCCAGTCTGTAGCACTTTGATCTTTAGGAAATCCCTGTAGGATAGTGACTTGTGTCTTCCTCAAAGCAGACATGACGCTATCTCTCCTCCTGAAGGTTGTGCATCAAGGACTCCATCTGTGGTTCCCTCCTGGCTGCTCAGGCAGGCAACAGAGAACAGGCACTTCCACCTGCTAGCTTGGCTCTCCCGTCTCTTCTCTTATGGCTCACATTTTTCTTGCCTCCTGTTGGTTGAAGACACCCACCTCCCATTGAGAAGAATGGAAGGTGTGCCAGGTTCCTCTATTTTCTCCATCACTTTCTTCCTTACTCCTCTACAGATCCTGTTTTATTTCATTCCCTGACCCCAGCAGTCCAACTTGGGCTGCATTGTAGGCACATGAGTTTGCATTCACACCGCTAGACCCACACCTGCTGAAGCATCCCAGGCAGTTTCTGCTCCCTATCCTCTCCTTCCCCCAGGCAGGAAACCCACTGACCATGAAAAACAGGGGAATGTGGGGGCCCTGTTCCTATTTCCCTAAAATATACTACAAGCAGAAGAGCTGGGGAGCAGAAAAGAAGAACCATGTGACTCAGGAGCCTGGGGCAGGAGGATCCCTTGAGGCAAGGAGTTTAAGACCAACCTGGGCTACTTAGAAAGACCCTAGGGGAGAGGGGATGCTAGGGAGATGACTCAGTGGTTAAAGCACTTGCCCTGTAAGTGGTGAGGACTGAAGCTTAGATCCTTAGACTAAATGCCTAGTGTGTATGGCTGCCTGCCTAGAATTCCAGCCTCATGGAGGAGAGGTGATGGGGTTCTCAGAGAGCTAGCTAGCTAGTAAGAAGAGCCGTATCTGCTAGCTCAGGGTTTGATTAAAAGACCCTGCTCAATGAATAAGGTGGAAGAGTGATGGAGGACCAAGGATGATTCCCTACATCAACCTTGGGTCTCCACATGCAAGCACACACACACATGCACATACACCCACACATGTTTATCCACACACTGGAGCATACATATACATGCATATACATGAATATGATGAAAGTAAGCAAGCAAGCAGGCAGGGATGGAACTCAGTGGTACAGCATTTGCCTAACATGCATAAAGTTGGATCCCCCATCACTTCAAAAGAGGAATAGCTCTGAAAGAGCTCTTCTTGCTTGGCATTCACTAGGCCCTGGGTTTGATTCACAGTGTTGCAAGTAAAGCCATGAGGAAAAAATTGACCCACTGTTGTGAATCTGGTGGAGCTACTATAGGGTTGGGGACAGCAAGAAGTGGGGAGTCCCTGAACAAACCGGAATAGGAGGAGCAGTAAAGAGAAAGCAGCCCCCCCCCACACCTTCCCTAATGCTAGGGGGATGGACTTGCCAAAGATAACTACAACCATGATAGACAAGCAGAGGTCAAGACTGAAAGTACACTTCTCCCCTGGACCACAGCTGCTGGCCAGGCCACTCTGGTAGCCTGGCCTCGGTGCACAATCAGGGGTCTTCTCAGGGGGCCTGGCCCCCTTCGCTAGAAACTAAGACCAAAGACTGGCAAGGACCTCTCCAATTGTTCACAGTTTGGGGGCTGCCTGCCTGTGGCTCCAATACATACTTTTTATCGGGGTTGAGACAAGGTCTTATACTGAAGCCCAGGTTGGCCCAGAATTCAGTATATAACCCAGGCTAGTCTCCACGGTACTGTGATTCCATGCTACAGTCATGAGGCAGCGGCTCTTCCTTTTCTTTCTCCTCTGTGGTGCTAGAGACAGAACCCCCAGGGCCTCACACACCTCCAGTCCTCATACAATTCTTTTGATTCAAATCCCAGGCCAATAAAATGTGGACCTAGCTAGGGGTTTACCTTCCTTTGTACAGTACAAACTCTGAACCTTCCTTTCCTTTCTTCAAGACTAAAGGCAAAATATTTACTAAGCTTTTATTATTACCCGCCCCTGGTACTTTTCATGCTATTAGTTTATCTAACCTTTCCCCAATCTTATGAACATAGGCATTTTCATGCCCATTTTACAGTTGAGGAAGGTGAGGCTCAGAAAGGTTAAACACTGTGGAGGCAGAACTGGGGTTTTAAGCCCAGATTTGTCTTGCTCCAGAGCGTTCCACCACAGCTGTTATTTCCCAAACATTTGGATCGTTTGCTTAGTGCCAAGCCCTATGTCAGGCCTGCGAGGATAAATAAAACAATTCTTGCCCCTGGAGAATTAAGAGTTTAGTAGGGGAGACATACAGATTGCAGCACAGTAGCATAAAGGCTTTGATTTGGGCATAGTCCAGGTATCCCGGGAGCTGTTCTAAATATCTCCACCTCACTTTCCAAGTTTCTCAGGTTTCCTCTCCCAAATCTCCCCTTTTAGTCCTTCCTTAGGCACTAGTTGCTGGCTCCCCCAGTGCCTATTTCTTTCTGTGGGGTCTGTACTTAACATTTAACGGAGATCCTGGCACCCCACCTGCCTTGGTTGGAGAGACTTTCTTGGCCTTTGGGGTAGCAGCAGAGGAGCTAGCCCTGAGTGCCTGGCAGCCTCAAGCTGACTCAGTTGGGAAATGGGCTCAAGGGGCCCCGACAGCATGCAGGCTGGTAGGCCCTTCCAAGGCTTTCATTGCAGCCTGTTAAAGGGCTTTGGGCTTCCTCTGATGAAAGGCATTTAAGTGCATCTGGTTATGATTACAGGGGAGGAGAAAGCCAGGCGGTCTCTGGGGGGTTGGAGTCATCTGGCTCTGCCTTCCTCCCAGCAGAGCTGCTGGGGAGGCCAGGAGGCCAGGTGTGGGGGCAGGCAGGAAGCGGAGCCGGTCAAGACCCTCCAACTTTCCAAGGCGCCTGACCCCAGGCCCCTGGCTCCATAAGGCAGGGCTCCCAGAAACAGGATAGTGCCTCACAGATACCAGGCTCCTCTGAGAAAGTCAAGTTCATTGTAGCTGATGCCCATCCCTGCCCAAGGCTCTTCACTGATCTCCACCCACTTCAGTCTACCAACTATCCTGCCAAGTACCCCTGACCAGCTACTTCCCGGACTACTCTTCTCCCTTCAAGAAAGTTCAAACAGCCTTTTGCCTCAAGAGTTTCCTCAAAGTGAATTAAAAAGAAGAAAGAAAAGGGGAAAAAGAAAATCCTCAGGAAACGCACACTTTTCAAAACCTCAACGTTTTTCTCCTTTTCAGCTAAAGATGCCCCACCTCACTGTAACTGACAACCATGCTCAAAGAAAGGAAAAGATTAATATGAAAATAAGCGGCTACACTGGCTGTCTCAAGCCTGTGTCCCTCACCTGTCCCTACACGTGCATAAAAAAAAAGCTCTTGGGGGATCGGATGGGTTAAAAAACATAGTCTTCAGTCCTACAAGCGAAAATGAATTTTCTTCTTCCCGCCCTGATTTAATCCTGCTGCATGTTATTATTGTCAAGTCTCTTCGCACCACCGTTTCTAAAAAGAAAACCCGTGGCTCTGCGCGGCCCTCCGCCGCCTGCTCAGCTTTTATTGTGCACGTAACCGGGCCTGCGTGGATCCACCACGTCGTGACCGTCTCACAGGCTCTCACGGACATCCTGGGATCGGCATTTGGAAAAAACCTAGAAGCATTGTCTCAGCTCTCTCTCTTTCTCTTTCTCTCTCTTTCTCTCTCTCTCTCTCTCTCTCTCTCTCTCTCTCTCTCTCTCTCTCTCTCTGTCTACAGACCCCTGGGCCAACCTTCCTCGCAACCCATAATTAGAGATGACCTTTGCGAAAGGCAATTAAAATATGGTAATGATCGATGCCCTCCCCTCTTTCCAAAAAGGCAAATGCACAGGTGTTGACTTCAGCCGGCTCCACCTGCCCAGGAAGGGGAGACTCCTCTGGCTCATGAATGAACTCTTTCTCCTGGGAAGCCTCGGTCTCTGCTACCTACGCGAGCAAGGGTTCCCCGCCCCCGCCCCCGCCTCTATTTTCCCTCCCCTCCCCCATCCATGCTCTGGCAGCCAGGAGCTTGCCGGCGGCGACGGGGCTTTGTCATCGCAACGCTTACGCAGGCACCCGGCCGCCTCGGGACCAAGGCGACCACAGCGCGAGGTCCTTCCTCGCCGCCTTCTCCCTGCCTCCTCTTTCAAAGAGCTTCTCCAGACCCTTTCTAATGTCTTTTCCGTGGACAGAGTTTTGCAACTAGAGGCTCCTTGGAAAGGGGTGGTTTTCGGGGATGGAGGGGCTTCCCTGCCGGCGCGGGACGCTCAGGGAGAACTCTTGACCAAACAACGGTGGACATGATGGGGGGACATCGCCCCGGCCCAGACGTCGGCAAAACCCCCACGGAGCTGCGGCCCACCGGCGAATTGGCGGGGTAGAACTCCAGCACCTCTCCCGTCACCAGAGTGGAAACTCACTCCGGACTTGCCCTGGCTGGGGCGTATCGCTGGGGGAGGGTCTCCCTGTCCACAAGTGGCTCTCCCCACCCAGACAAATTGTAGTGTCATTATGCTGGCTCCTGTTGCTTGAGGCCTTGAGGGTGCTCAGGCCGCATACGCACCCCACCTCTATACAGCACGCAGGGCAAGGGGGGGGGGCAAAGACTGGGGATCCCCGGGGACTGACTGGAGGAGACACCGCATCCGGCCTTCTTCCTGCTCCTCTCGGGCTGCCTTGCGGGACCCGGAGCGCGGAGCCAGGGCGGCCTCTCGCCTTTCATTACCAGGCCTACGAAAGCAGCAGCCCAGGCAAATATGTAGCTATTAAAATTAATCGCCCTGCGTTGTCAGCTGAACATAATGCAAATTATTTATGGGCTGTCTGCGCAATATTTATCATCGTGCAGGCTCCAGGCGCTTCGTGCCTCCTGGCCTACACCCCCCAACCCCCGCCCTGGACGGCGCAGGCCAAAGCTTCAAGCAGACTGCAGCGAATCGGGGTAGGTCTGGGCACCCGAATGGACTTCCCAGGGCGAGGTTGTACATCAGTCTGCTTTGCAGGCCGGGAGATCACTTTAGTTTCTATCGTTCATTGCCCGTTTATCGGAGGCCTAACATATGCAGAATTCGGAGGCCCAGGAAACCTAAGGGGTGAAAACCAGTTTGGACAAATCTGAACCAAGCAGACAAAGCCGGGTTCCCAGAGGTGATGCACGCTGAGGAATTTGGCTGCTGCAGGGAACCTTCGACTTAGGTCTGTGCTCTAAACTGGGAAATCCAGGTCTACAAAACTTGGATTGGCACTAGGAGAAACTAAGGGTGTGCCCAATAGATCCAGGCTCAATTGGAACAGGAATTCAGTGTCCTGGGAGCCTCAAAAGTTGTTTGCTGATCGAGGATAACAGATTAACTGCTAATGGTCGAATTCAGGAGAGCACTTAATTTATCACTGCTGGGGGCCCCTTGGTATTCGCTGCACTTTTGATATGTAAAAACAGCCTAGCCTCCTCCTAAATGGCTTTTGTTTCTCTTTCAAATACGGTGTTTTAAAAAACAGCAACACGCCACCCCACCCCCTCTCTAACCAAGCCTTCTGGTTTTAAAAACACAAAACAAAACAAAAACCAGGAGAAAAAATAATCTATAGGACAATCCCCCCCTACTGGTCGGCGCTGGCATAGGGGCTTTTTACGTAGATCGGGTCGCCCAGGGCTGCGAAGGTAAACAGGCTTTCCGCACCGCTGCTAAATGAATCAGGAGCGGGAAGAGTCGAGTCTGCAGGGCGAGAGAGGCCTGGAGATCCCGCTGGGCGCCGGGGCGGGGAGGGAGCAGCCCAAGGGGCAGTGCAATGGAGGCTAATTCGCCCTAGCTGGAGGTCCCAGGGCCAGGGAAGCGAAAGGAAAGCCAGTGGAGCCCAAACGGTGTCACTCCGCCCCCAGTCGAAATAAGTGAGGCTGGGTGGAATGTTCGTACTGGGTCTCCAATCCTAGAGCGTCAGGCCACCATTCGAGGCCAGTCCTGTTGTGTGAATCCTGCAGGGAAGGAGGTTGCAGGGCACTCCCTCTCTACCGCAGTTTTAGCAGCTCAAGGCCTTCAAGCCACAGAAGCGGGCCTACATCTTTCTTTTGATATTCATTTTAATCAAGTTATCGCCTTTCTTCACTGCCTTAATCCAGCACACCAACATCGCCTCACGGTTGGACCAAGCTTGTTCAAGGGCCTACTTCCGGGGTTTCGTGTGTGTGTGTGTGTGTGTGTGTGTGTGTGTGTTCGCGCGCGCGTGCGCGCGCGCTCGTTTGCGTGTGCGTACGCCCGTGCTATCTGCGGGCATCTGCTCTCCAGACCAACATTAGGGGACACAGCCAGGAAGCGACTCTGAATTTATATTCTTCCGGTTTTCTTTTTCAAATGTGATTTGACCCATTTTAAAGGCCTCTTTTAGTTCCTATTAACTCGAATTTTAATGGGGGAATTTTCTTAGAACATTCTAAAGATCCATTATTTCAGAAACTTAATTTGAAATGGTGTAAAAGAAAGGTTCACAATATGAGGGTGCTTTGGGATTCACTTTGTCTTCCATAGTTTTGCATGGATTTGAGGAAGGGTTTATGTCTTCTGTGTTTGATCAGCAAATCACTGGCTTGTCCTTGTGAAAGACTGAATACAGACAACAGTGAACCGGGCAGGACAGGCGGCATTTACAAAGTGCTATAACGCTTTGGTTTTCAGAAACCTACCTGAGGGGACAAGGTAGTAATATTCCCATTTTACAGATGAGCACCCCCCCCAAGTTTCAGAGGATTTGTCTTCATCATTAAGTGGGTCCAGAAGCTGATGAAATCCCTCCTGCACCCTACCCTAACGCTAGGTCAGTGTCATTTGCACCTTTTTCTAGGCTCTGTCTGCCACTCTCCCGCTTGAGGTGGCTCTCTTCACAGCCAGCAAACCTCAGTCTGTTTACTCACTTCCCACCACCGGGTCAATTCCGACTCCAGGCCCGGGAAGACCATTTTAAAGTGTTTCTGCAGACAGACCCTCTGGCCGGCGCCGGAAGTGTTTTATGGACCCGAGAGCCCAGTTAATCCCAGGAGGCGAGGAAGGATTAGTCCCGGGTGTGGGTCGGGGAATCCTGTGTTTAGGTTTAAATCATATGGGGGGGGGTGTAAGGTGGGGGTCTCGTGGCTTTGACTCAGATTTGAGCCAAAGCAGATGGAGAGGGAGGCTTGTGGCCTCTGGCCTCCCGCCCTGGATCCACAGCGAGGAGCGGCCTTGGGGGGAGGCGAGGGTATGGCAGGAGACTGCTATGGACCTAGAGAGCCAGGTCGAGAGCGCAGTTACGCCCCCCTCACACACTGTCCCCCATTTATCCTTCCAGCACCGTGGAAAGGAGGAGAACCGCAACTAGGGAGGGAGCCGGAAAGAAACACTTAATCACCGGCGTCTCGCTGCTCGTCACGAGAAAATGGCAGCGGTTCCCCTGGGTTTCAAGGTTCCGGGAAAGGCGTGTGTTCGGCCTTGAGGCGCGCGGACTGTAGCGCTCCCTCCTCCCCAGGGCGGCAGCTGAAATTGCTCTCAAAGCCGGCAAGTGCGCCCCAGCCAGCCCAGTCCCGCGTGGTGGCCGGGGCAGCAAGGCGTCGGTGCCGCCCCACCGAAGATCTACCAGTCCGGCGAAAAGCTCAAAAGCAGAGGCTTGAGAGGGTGGCGACGGGCAGGCAGACGTACACACTTGGCCTGGGGCACGCCGCAGGAGTGTCACGCTGTGGTCAGCACAAACTATGCAGGGCACATTCTTACTAATGATGGCTAGAGGCCGAGCCAGCCTTCTCAGGACAGGGGGTTTATCTGCCGCCGCCCCCCCACCATCACCACCTCACACACACCACTTCCCAATACAGGAGTAGGCCCTAAAGCCAGCTCCCCTCTTTTGGTTCCTGGGTCAGTCCGAAGTGATCAGGGCCAGGCCAGCAGCAGCCACTTCCCAGGCGACGTTGGGGATGCACAGGCCTGGCTTATTTCGCCCCAGGGCTGTCCAGCGACTGCAGATGGGGGGGGGGGTGGCTAGCGAAGTCTCTCCACCAGAACAGCACACAATCGTCGCTGGCTCTCGAAGACTGAGCAGAGAGGAGAGAGGTAAAGTGAAGGTCCCAGACACAGAAGGGCAGCATGCTTGGAATCCCGGTGTATGTGGCATGTGTGATGTGGGGTGTGTGTGTGTGTGTGTGTGTGTGTGTGTGTGTGTGTCACAGAGCGGGGGTGTGGTAGTGAGTGGGCGTTAAAGGGGGGAGAGTCGCAGTCAAGCAACCGGAACCAGCTGTCCCAACCTGGACAGATGAACACGGCTTTTCAGCCGCAGGCTGTGGAGCTTCAAGCTCAGGGCTGGCGCCTACAGCGGAGAGGAGCCCAGAGCTTCGGGAGGCGCCACTCGGCAACTAGCCAGCTCCGTGGGAGGAGCCCAGAGGCGCTTGGAGCCAGGGGACCTGCACCAACCAGTCGCCCCCGCAGGCGTCCGTTTAGCTATGCCGCACAGTACCTCTGACGACCGGTGATAAGGAGTTCCTAGGCAATTGGCTGTCCCCAGCCCTAGTCACCTCCGGCTGATGTGGCCATCGGCCGCTGCAGGATGTTATTAGGCTAGGGTGGGCTAGGGGCCTTCTTATTCTTTATTTTATTTTATTTATTTATTTTTTTAACAAAGTCTCCTGGTAGACCCAGAGAGCCTGGAAACTTGTTATGTAGACTAGGCTGGCCTCAAACTCGTATCAATCCACCTACCTCAGCCTGGGATTAAAGGCCTTCTGAGTGCTAGAATTAAAATCTTCACGGTTGTGTTGACCCCTTCAATGCCACCGAGCCAAGGTAACAAGGTAACACTCTTGTGTACCTCTCCATCGTCCTTTTGCAAAATAGTAGCCAAATGTTGGAACTTTCAATCCCTGGCCACATTTTTCTTTGGAGGATTGGAGCCTTTGAACCACACCCTCCCACTAGGTCACTTTCTGGCTTTGGGCAAGCTGCTTAACAGTTGTGGACCTGTGTCATAAGGAAGGCAAGGAAAGTCAGTCTTAGTGTACACCTCATTATGGAGTTGTTCTGAGGATAACATGTTTCCGTATGTAAGTGCTTAGACCACTGCCTCTGATACAATGTCACTGTGCTTACTGTTATGATCTGGTCCTCCCTTCCTATGGGTGGAGAGAGAGTAAGAAACACCTGAGGTCTATTTGAAGGCAGAGGTTTGGGCAGAGTAGAAGGGCACTGTTATTGTCCACAGAAAAAATTAAGGCAAAATGGCCTCAAACCTGTCTCTCAACACCTTAACCTTAAAGGCCTTCATGACAGTAATGGTATAGATGAACCTCCCCCCAATCCCCACCCTATTAGCCCAGGATGGCCAGGAATTTAAGGCAACCATCTTCCACCTCAGTCCTGCTAGGATTACAGGGATGAGCCAACAGGCTCTGTAAGAGCCCTCTTTAATGGCATTCATTTAGTCTGGATTAATGGAAAGTTCCAGCCAGGACCATTACCCACACTCTTCCTGCAGTCTTAGGGAACAGCACAAGTCCTCCAGCATATTCTTTCAGGCCACCTGTTATTATTTATAGGGGGGGGTGGGAGGTCAGAGGATAACTTGCTGGTGTTGGATCTGTCCTTCCACCACATGGGTTCTGGAGGTTGAATTCAGGCCTTCAGGCTTGGCAGTAAGCAGGCCACACTTTTTGATGGTTCAAGGCTACCTTCTGGTAAGCCAGCTCTTGGAGGGGCTGGGAACAGGTCAAGTCCTCTGCCTTTGGTGGACCACTCAACTGACACTCAAAACTCTAAATACTGTTTATATGCATAGGATCCCGTTGACTTCAAATTTCAGAAAGGTTCCCATTACTATTTATCTGCAGGGTAGAGAGAAGCGTTGGGGAACAACAACAACAACAACAACAAAAGCCTAAAGGGTCAACCAAAATCCATTATGTAAGGATGCTTTTTTTCTTTTCAAGTTAAATGCCTTTTTTTTTTTTTTTTTGTCTTTNTTTTTTTTGTCTTTTTGAGACAGGGTCTCCCTCTAGCCCCAGCTGACCTGGAACTCACTCTGTAGACCAGGCTGGCCTGGAACTCACAAAGATCCGCCTGCCTCTGCCTCCCGAGTGCTAGGATTAAAGGCGTGCGCCACCAAGCCAGGTTTAAATGGCCTTTTTTATATGTGGCAACAGGAGGTAGCCTAAACACTTAAAAGCGCCAGCGATGCGGTGGTGGCTCTTAATAGATTCCTTATCTCAACTGAACGTGCTAGGCTGCCTGCCCCCCCCCCCCTTGCAAAAGACAAAGAACACAGAGCCTCCAAGGTTACTCCCTAGGCCTCGGGTCACCTCTGGGACTTGCCCTGTACAGCCTCTAGTCCCTCACAAGCCGTGGCCCTCGAGCCCCCTCCCAAACAATTCCTCAGCTCTAAACCACAATTCCAGTTCTCGAGCGCCACCCGGAGAGTTCACCATCATCCTCCGTGACCGCGTGGTGCACAAGGTAGAGTTCGAGGGCGGCCACGGCAGCACACAGCACTCAGCTCCGCAGCTGTCTCCTCTCTGCACCCTGCAGCACGTATGCAGGAAAAGAAAAAGGCAAGTACAAACAATCCCAGGCAGTTGTTAGCAAGCAGGAGTAAGCAACCTCAAATAGAAACTACAACTAAAATAATCTCCATGAGTTCTATTAATTAAAGGTTCTCGAAGGTGGAGCTCAAAGGGGACCCCGCCTCCTTAGGGCGCTTGCACATTGGCCATACCCAGGTAATGGTGCTCAGCTCAGCCCCTCGAGAACGCATATTAATGGTAGGTAGTTCGCATCTACAGATTAACCTGGTCTCCTAGGATTTTTAACAGTCGAAGTGTATTTGATGTGGGGGAAGGAGGGCGTCCCTTGAAACATACACAGCGAATCTGTATTTAACTGGGATAAGTTCCCACAGTTGTCCGACCACATTTGTTTGGTCCCTCTGAGAATCCACGTTTTCTAGCCTTGGAGGGGGAAGGCGGCCCTCATGGCTCCTCCTTCGCCGGTTTACAGACGAGGTGCCCATCCTCCTCTAGCACAGTGAACAGAGGCGGCCACATTAATACTCGCGGGCAGCCTGTTCTGACCTATACTGTCATTTTTTCCATCGGTCAGGATCAGGCTGGGGTGGGGGTGGCTCTCCTCCGAGGGGCTCTGCACGGATCGTTGGGTTTTCCCCGGCGAACTCAACACAGAGGCAAAAGGGGCAGATGGAAACCAGGCCTCGGCTGGCCGGGCGCGCGTAAGCGCTGCACACCGCAGCTCGACGCAAAGCCAGGGCTGGATTTTCGCAGGCCCGGCTCGGCGGCTTCCCCGCGCTGGCAAGATCCTCTTCCCCAGGCTGAGCAAACATGCTCTTCTAATTCCGCCCTGGAGACAGCAGCTGTATGGCGGGCGGGGGCGGAGGGGACACACTGTAACTTTTCCACCAGAAAAGTGTGTGGTGCACAGGTGAAGGCCCACCCAGATTCCGTGCACGTACAAAGACAGCATCTAATCAGTGTCACTGCCAGGAATAAGCTTTCGCGGAGGGCGACACCCCCGCCCCCAACAACCTGCTGGAGGGAGGGTGGATGCAAATGGCGTCTCACGTCGCCCCAGACACTGCGCTGCACCCGCTGCTGGGACTGCGAGCAGACAGCAAAGAACTGAGATGCAGCGTCTGGTGATAGGAACACGCGGCGGCCAGAACGCCCCTTGTGCGCCAGGGTCGCAGTTAAAGGAACTAGCACCACCAGTCCCAATTTCAGGAGCATTCCCTCCGCCCTCACCTCCGGAAGAGCCACCCTTCCTCGACGGGGGCTGGTGGGGAAGTGCGGGGAAACTTTGCAAGACAACAGTTCTGCGCCTTCCTTGCAAGAGTAACGTGGGTGGCTTTCTTGTCCCAGGCCAACCCACACTACCCTACTCTTCTCAGGCCTCAGACCTGAGCCTCGTAGACTCTCCAGAAAAGGAAGTACATTTCAGACCACTAGCGGCTGAGGGGGTTGGGGGCACACCAAAATGGGGAGTCCCCAAGGGTTCGGGCAGATGACCAAGTTTGTGTCTTTTCCCTCTCACGCCGGTGTAGCGCGCCACTTTGAGGAAGCATGACACCCACTCCGCTGGCCACGAGGCCATGCCAGTCCTCATAGTGGGTCAGCTGTTTTCTTTCCGGTACCTCTCCGTCTCCCAACACCCCTGGAGAGGCTCTGAGTAGCTCTCATCTTCTTGAATCCCCAGGAGGGGGTGTGAGTGTATCTGGTGCTCCACCGGCTCGCACCCCAACTGGGCCACCTCGGTCGCCCTTCCCGGCCTCAGCGTTGTGCCACGGAGTAGCCCAGCAGGACGCACCTTCCCCACAGGCGTAGTGGGACGCCCCTGGGACTCGGGCAGGGATGGCGGTTCCTGCCGTTCCGGGATTTGCGTACAAGAAGAAAACAAGGCCGGTGACTCTAAGAGCAGCGCCTCCGTGCTCCGGGCTCAGACACCCGCGCAATCACCGGGTGGGTCTCGCTCTCGTCTTGAGGGGGCCAGGCTAGCGTCCCCAGTCCCCCCTCCCCCGGCGATCGTCCTCCTCCCGCCCGGCGCCGCACCACGCGGACCTAGGAGCGCCTGGGCTCCGGCACTGCGCCTCCATAATACGCGCGCCTCCGGGGCTCCGGGCTCCGCTGGCCCCCAGCGCCCCGACTACTCCGCTTCCACCTTGGGCAGCAAAAGCCGCCGCCCCGTGTCACCCCCGCCTGGCCGGGTCCTGGTCCCAGCCCGGTTCCCCCGCCAGCTGCGCGGCTACCGCCGCACGTGACCCGCCCCCGTCGCGGCTTCCGCTGAGCTGCCTGTTCCGTAGCACAAACAATTTCTGCTCTGACTCGGGGTCTCTCGGGTCCTGGCGTCCTCTCCTCCCTGCCCCCCCTTCCGGGTACGAGAACTCAAAACAACTCGCTGACCTTCGGGCGGACCAGCTCCGGCTTCCAGCGACTCCAGCATTCCGTTCAAACCCAGCAGCCTCAGCTTCTAAGATTTCACTGCGCGCCGGGCTGGGGGGAGGGGGTAATTTATCCGGGAGGGGGTGTCTCAGATCGAAAGAGCCACTTCACGCTCTTTCCCTTCCTCCGAAGTGAGTTTTTAGACTCTCCCGAGGCCCTAGGGAAACTCGAGCAGCCGCGCGCAAAGGACCCCTCCCTCCGCGCCCTGCACACGCCGCCTTCTCTTGTGTGACCCGATTTCCAGGGTCAGCGGCAGAGGGCCTAGCTAGCTTCAGAAATCCCACCAAGCGGTGGTCTGTGGGACCCGGCAGGACTGGGATAAGTGTGCTAATACTGGTGGCTCCCACTCCTATGGTTTATGTTAGGTCTTTGCTTTGCAGAGCAGGAAACTGAGGCACAGCAGTTATGCTGCCGAGTTACCCTGCGAGTTAACGGAGAATGTAAACCCAGGTCTCTCAAAATCCAGATTGGTTAAAACGGGCTGTAGCCATCACCTTGATATCCAAAGTACAGACCTAGTGTTCTCCTGATGCCTGTATATTTTGCATGGAGCATTGTGGTTGGCATATAGGAGGCATTCTGTAAGTATTGAGAGGATGTCTGAATAAATGATTGACAAGCTCATTGATGCCAAGTGATTTTACAGAAAACCCTAACCATTGTTCCTAAGAGGATTGTCCTGGTTGAATAAAACCTGTAGCTCTTTTTTTTTTTCTTTAAGTGTTTCCAGGTAACGGCGAGAATCTTATTCAAAAATACATTAACCTCCCATTCCTACCCTTGCCCCCACCCCTACCCAAGTCAATCAACTTGGCAAGCATTTGAATTTGCTAGGGCACATACCCAAAGCATTAGCTACTTGGTCTCAGACATCTCCCACAAACTCTCTCTCTCTCTCTCTCTCTCTCTCTCTCTCTCTCTCTCTCTCTCACACACACACACACACACACACACAC
>VZQC01011795.1:166488-194639 GCA_009823505.1 Rhizomys pruinosus | reverse complement strand
TCTTTCTTTCTTTCTTTCTTTCTTTCTTTCTTTCTTTCTTTCTTTCTTTCTTTCTTTCTTTCTTTCTTTCTTTCTTTCTTTCTTTCTTTCTTTCTTTCTCTTTCCACAGGATCTCTCTGTAGCTTTGACTGTCCTGGAACTCACTAGGCTGGCCTTGAACTCACAAAGATCTGCCTGCCTCTGCCTCCCAAGTGTTGGGATTAAAGATGTGCACAACTACACCTAGCCTGCTTAAATTCTTTTAAGACTCTGAAGCATTTTGATTCATTTTTTCCCCCCGTTTTTCTTTTTGAGACACAGTTTCCTTGTAGTTCCTGCTGGCCTGGAACTTGCTATGTAGACCAGGCTGTCCTCCAACAGAGATCCATCTGCCTCCCAAGTGCTGGTATTAGAGGCATGAACCACCACGCCTCTTCTTTTATTGTGTGTGGTGCTGAGTATGCCGCCCAGGATCTTGCATATATAGTAGACAAGAGCTGTATTGTGGGAGCTTTTCTTGCTACAAACAGGTACAGTGCAGCCCTACTAAGGGAAGTGGGGCACAGGGGACAGTTCCCCTGTAGGGAACTGACCCCTCTGTCCAGAGGTCAGTCGGTTACTTCCGTAACCCAACCTGAGAGGTACTTCCAACTCAGATCCTTAGCCTGGGAGAACAGAACGTTTCCCATCTTGGCCGTGCTTTTCCACCTGCCCGAAGACTGCTGGCCTCTGGACAGGAATTTCAGGCTGATGGCTGATGGCTGATGGCCTATCTTCAGCCTACACTCACTCACAATTCACTTCACAGCTGGCGACCTGATGGATCTCTTTCCAGCCCCACACCAGCTATGCAGGTTGGTGGTCTGATGGACCACCATCCAACCCACTGGTCACCCGAAATTCAGGCTTGTTTCGGCCTATGTGCACACAAAAAATAACGGTCGGGAATTCTGTGTAATGATGGTAATGGAGAATTTGCTTTATTGCCTGCTACAACTCACTTTTATAAGCAAAATGACATCCGCTACCAGAGCCAATCATGGTCCCCCAGTTACATGCCACGGTGCTCTGCCTAGCATCATGTGCCTAGGCCACGTTGCTTGCTCCCTCTTGGGGTGGGGTCAGAGAAATCCCATGACTCCCACATGGTGCCCTGAGGGGTACTAGATGAGAACTAGCCACTAATTCAAACTGGATCTTCCCACACTGTACTAAGTTCATCCATAGCTTTTTTTGGTTTTCTTTTTGTTTTCCCAAGCCTGTTTTGTTTTGTTTTTTTAGATAGGGTCTCAATAAGTTACTCAGGCTGGCCTCAAACTCACTCTATAGCCCAGGCAAAGCTTTGAATTCACAATTGCAAGCAACTGACAAATGCCTTAGTCAAGGAAGCCACCAGGCTTGCTTCCTTGATTAATTTCAACATCCTGTCTGTAATGCTCTGCCCTAATGTGCCTTTCACTTGCATGTTCATCTTTTTCTTAAAATATATATTTTTTCCAGAACTCAGGAGGCAGAGGCAGGCAGTTAGTTCAAGTCCAGCCTGGTCTACATAGAGAGCTCCAGGCCAGCTGGGTCTAAAGAGAGACCCTGTCTCAAAAAGACCAAAATAAAAGTAACATATATTTTATTTATTATTTTTATTTTTATTTCTATGTGTATGAATGCATTGCCTGCATGTATATAAGTGCATCTATGTTGTGCAATGCCTGAGGAGGTTAGAGGAGAGCATCAAATTCCCATGGAACTGGGGTTACAAATGGTTATCTGCCATGGGGATGCTGGGAATCAAACCCAGGTCCTCTGCATGCTCATTTTAATGTGGGTACCTTTAAAAGCTGACACTGACCCAAGGGTTGTGGCATATGAGACATGAGGAGTGACACTAGAAATCAGGAGGGAAGATGGCTACTAAAACATGCATTTATCACCTGCCAGTGAGGCCCCTGGGGCTCGATCTTGCTTCTGAACTTCTGGGATCCTGTGTGTATACGTCTCAGGACTGGGCTGGTGAGGGTCTAGTGGGCTGTTTACCCACTGTTTCCCATTCAGTAGGGAGCTGGAAAACTAGCTTTTAGGGAGATAATAGCCGACAACAAACCCCAGTCTATAGTGCTTGCCCATTGCTGGGGTGTAAGGATTCCCATCACAGCTATCCTCAGGCTACCTGGGGTTTCACACCTTGACTGGCACATTTTCTGAACATTCAACAGTCCAGCTTTCTAGAGTACCCATTGCCCCAGCAGCCTCCTCTTTTCAGTCCTCATATATGCCTGAGGGCATCTCTGGAAGTCACGTGTGGCCAGCTGCATGTGCTTCTGAGCTAAGAGGACAGCCACAGGTGGAGTTGCCTCACGTCCTTCACGTATTTGGAAGGGGGAGTCTTCTCAGGTGTCTTGTAGGGTATGTGGAGGGAGATGTGGGAGGCCAAGACAGCTTCTTTCAGCTCTTTTTTTTTTTTCCTTTTTTAATTTTTTAATTTTTTTTTTTAATCCCAGGCTGGCCTGCAACACCCTAGGTAGCAGAAGATAGCACTGAACTCATCCTCCTGTCCCCACCTCCCAAGTGCGGGAATGACAGGCCACACATCACTATGCCCAGGTTATGTGGTATTCGGGGTGGAGCTAAAAGCTTCCTGCATGCTGGGTCAGCACTTCACCAACTGAGCTACATCTATCCCCCTTGCTTCAAGGGTTTTTATGCAGTCCTCCCTCTGCTCCGAATGTGAATGCGAGCCTTTCTGAGTCCCTTTGCTGAACTCCTTCTTGCGGGTCCTGTACTCCTCAGGTAGAGCATTACCACCTGTGTGAAGTCCTCCTGGATTCCCACAGCCTGCCCTTGTTCTTATAATCGCATGAAAGTGGCTGCTGCCCTGATTACCTACTTCTCCCCACTAGATTGTAAGCTACCAAGGCCAGGAATCTTGTCCATTCCCCCCATCTCCTTTATTTTTTATATCGGGGACCCTCAGAGTTTAGCTTAGTTCCCAGCATAAACACTGGTACTTAGTAAATAACTCACCCCAGCACCCCAGGATATACCTTTTGCAGTCTCTACCTAGGTCTCAATCTCAATCTCTCTCTCTCTCTCCCCTCCTCCCTCTCTCCCACTCTCTCTTTATTGCCTATTCCCAACCATTCTCAAACTAGACTTTAGACAGCAAGCAGGTGCTTTCTTTCCCATGAAGGTGTGAGCGACCATATTTTCTGAAGCAACTATCAGCTCACTGTGATCTGACACATGTTCCAACACAAGTGATATTCTAAATTCCCACCATTGTGCCAGATCAGGACAGCATGGCTCTGTGTGTAGGGCAGGGTCAGGCACCACGGTCTCAATCGTGCACCTCCAGAGTGGTCAGGAACTCTGCTTTTACGGACCTCTGGCACGTGGAGAGCGGCCCTCGAAAACAGCCGAAGAGAGCCGCTGATGTTGGTGGCACACTAGCTGGAGTCATCAGAGGGAACAGAGAAAAATTTGTGGCAGAAACAAGCAGTCATTAAGACCATATGCTCTATTTCTAATCGATGGCTGTTAGAAGTAATTCTCCGACATTTCATTCATTTTTACTGCCTCCCCTTCAGGGGCAGGAAGAACAGCGTTGTTAGGCTGCGTTTCTCGAAACAGAGAGGTTAAATGGCTCAGCCCCAGTCCCCGAGTGAATCAGACACACAGCCAGCCTGGATCCAGAATTCCGACTTGAGCTTCTATGCCAAAATCCCTCGGGGCACATTTCCTCTCTCATTTGCATAAATCATCAACATTTTTTTCCAAGCTTGTGCTGAGAAAGCCCCTTTTCAAACAGCGGAAACTCCCTTTGCCTTCTGTCGCCTTCGTTTTATTTTATGAACCAAATTCTTTTACTTCAACACGGAGACTTGCTATTTTCCCTTCCGTTGAGCCCTTTTCGAAAGAGGTCGTGACCTTTGTTTCTAGATGCAGTGGAAACAGGCAAGCCCAACTGAATGAAACAGATGATCTGGAGTCCGTATCAAGTGTAATTTCAACTAATGTTCAAAATACCATGCAGTTGATTATAAATCCTGCCTCCTGGCAGGTTATCAGAAAACTAAGACTGGCTAAACGATGCTACTAGGTTTGAACCCTGTTGGGCGGAAGGCATGCTTCCAACATGCGGATCGGATTCCTGGGGTTAGAAATCAGAAACTGGACATGCCGGGGCCACACAAGCTCCGAGAGGTTTCTTCAGTTTGGACATCTTTAGGAACTCATACTTGACATGGCTGCTAGACGGACCAGGGCTTCTAATTACCCGCATAATTACATAATTGCCCACAATCCTTCACATCTTGAAGAAATTCCTAGCTTGTGACCTCATGTACCTTGTGGTCCTTAGGTGACTGGGTATTGAGGTTTCTGCGCATGAGCCTGCTTTCTGGGATCCTCGGCAACACTTAGCACATTGCTGACTCCTGGGAAACGGTTGCTAATCCTCTGGGGGAGAAAATCTTTGCAATGTGTTTGGGGAAAGTGTCCAGTCCCACATTCCTTGCGTTAGATAATCAAAATAATTTATGCCTGCTCTGTTTTGCCATGGGGCAGGGGGCAAGGGGGGGGAGTGCAGGGGGCAATTATATTTCTAAGTCTTTTTAAAAAAGATTTGTGTGTATGAGTGTTTTGCCTGCATGCAAGTAAGTGTACCCACGTGCAATGCCTGAAGAGGCCAGAAGCAGGCATCGCATTTTCTAGTTTCTAAGCACTGTGAGGGTGCTGGGAACTGCACCCGGGTCCTCTGGAAGAGTGCCTAGTGCTCTTAGTTGCTGAGCCATCTCTGTAGCCCCTCTCCTGAATCTTTAGTAAGATTCAGTTCGGCCTAGATTTGTCTACATGGCACTCTTACTTTAGGACTTGCCACGTTAGTCAGCTATTACAGCAATAAGACTGTGTAACTAAAGTTTTCAACATAGTCAAACTCAGAGACTTGAGCAAGGTGTGACTGGGGGTTTGCTAAACTCAGCCCTGTGTTCTGCTTGTCTTTTTTCCTTGACCTTAGCCCAGCAGCTTCGTGGAGATCTATCTCTGACTCTCTCTCATTTTCTCTCTTTCTCTCCCTTCTCTCTCTCTCTCCTCTCCATGGTCTTGCTATGTAATCCAGGCTGGTCTCAGATTTACTATGTAGCCCAGGCTGGCATCAAACTCATGATCCTCCTGCCTCAGCCTCTTGTGCTGGAATTACAGGCATCTGCCACCATGACAATTCATTCACTTATGGGAGGTCCCTAGAGAACACAAAGCAGGCCAGATGGCACGAACAAGCATAAAGCTTTTTGCTGCTAACTCACCTGCTCATACTCTATCAGCGAAAGCATGTCATACAGTCAAGGCCAAAGTCTAGGGTCAGGGAAGCACACACCCCAAGAGGGAGGTGAGGGGAGTGACTATTTGCTGAAGTCCTGTCTATCTCGTACAGTTCTCCTTCCCTTGATCTCACAGAGATCCGGCTGCCTCTGCCTCTCAAGTGAAAGTAGCCTCTCACCTCCTGCAGCTTGAGGTACTGAAGCCTTAAACTCAGAATGTGACCTTATTTAGATGTAGAGTGCTGGTGTGTGCTGGGGAGATGCTTCAATGGATAAAGGATGAGGAGTAGACTTGGGACCCCCAGAATACCTGAAAATCCCAGAAAAATGTGTCGTGGCAAGCTGGCTAGTTAGATTATCCACAATTGGTAATTTCAGGGTTCAGCGAGAGACTCTACCTCAATCAATAAAGTGGAGAGCCATTAAGGAAGACAGCCAGTGCCAACTTACGGCTGCCACATGCACACACGTGCATCCACACCTGCATACACCCCCACGCAGGGGAACATACATGCATATACAGGAAAATAAAAATGAAAAGATGGTGAAGCAAATAGAGGTGCATGGATCCTAACCCTAATCACACTGGAGTCCTCATAAAAGGAAGGAATATGGACACACAGACACTAGGAGGTCCTGCGCCCAAAGGAAAGAACGTCTGGGGACCTAGGAAGAAGGCAGCCATCTGTAAGCCAAGGAAAAAGGCTTCAGAAGGAAGCACCCTACTGACTTCCAGCCTCCAGAACCGTGGGAAACAGATACTATACCCTTTAGGTGTCCCAGTTGGTGGCATTTTGTTGCAGCAGGCCATGACATAGTTTCACTTTCTCTCACACCTGCAGGGCATTACCTTGTGTTTGGATGTATGCGTCTTTGTGGAATGAATGCATGAAATCTTCTCTGCATTTCAAACTCCAAGGTTATTTTATCAGGCAGAATTCATGCTTAGAAGTATCAGAAACCTGTCTGGATTTGTCAAACTAAAAGAAAATTTTCACCATTGAGATGGCCCAACAAGTAGAGAAGTGCGCTGTGCAGCCCCAGAGCCCTGAGTGTGATGCATATAGAGACCTGAGTGTGATCCCCAGAGACCTGAATGATGTGATTCCCAGAACCCATGTGAAGGCGGGAGCAGAGAATCGAGTCCACAGCTTGTCCTCTGCCCTTCACACTCATGGTGTGGCACACATGCTCCTCCCTCCCATAATCCCACACGTGCACACACACAAGTATTGTTTTGTTTCGTTTGGTTTGAGACAGGGTCTCCCTGTAGCCCCAGCTGGCCTGAACTCACTATGTAGACCAGACTGGCCTTGATCTCACAGAGATTCTCCTGCCTCTGCCTCCAGAGGGACAATACTTTTTTTTTTTTTAAAGAAACGTCAGCTGGGCATGGTGGCACATTACTTTAATCCCAGCACTTGGAAGGCAGAGGCCAAGGCCATTGTGGTCTACGCAGCAAGTTTCAGGCCAGCTGGGAGTACAGGGAGACCCTGTCTCAAGAATACAAAAAAAAAAAAAAAGAAAAAGAAACTTTAAAAAATGCTTCTTGAGTCCCTTATTTTTATTTTATGTGTAGGAGCATTTTGGCGGAATGTATGTAAGTGAAGCACATGTGTACAAGGCCTGGGGAGGCCTGAAGAGGGCATTGCATCCCAGGGAACTGGAATTAATGGCCATTGCTAGCCCACGTGCTTTTATTTATTTATTTATTTTTTTTGGTCTTTTCGAGACAGGGTCTCTCTGTAGCCCCAGCTGTCCTGGAACTCACTCTGTAGACCAGGCTGGCCTTGAACTCACAAAGATCCACCTGCCTCTGCCTCCCAAGTGCTAGGATTAAAGGCGTGCACCACCACGCCCGGCTCCAAGTGCTTTTAACTGTGGAGCCCTCTCTCCAGCCACAACAGGATGCTAGTACTTCCAGCACTGGGGGAGGGGGGGGCAGGAGAAGGAATTCAAGGCTAGCCTCACCTTAATAGGAAGCTCAAGAAGAGCCTGGGCTATCTGTGATTTTTTTTTTTTTTTGGATTTAGTCTTATTTATTTATTTAGTGGTTCTACAAAATCTTTCCTGGGCAGTTCCTTCCAGGGTGGGACAATTCAGCCATAGGGCCATAGCCAGGCACTACACGGGTGTTCCTGACAGGCCAGGTTGAACCCAGCGTGATGCATGTCCAGCAGAACAGGAGGGTGAGCCCCAGTGGTCAGTTCCCCAGGGGTGCATAGTTGAGCAGCTTTTCAATCAGGTCCACGTGTGCCAGCAGCATGCGGCAACAGCAGTAGCAGGCCCAGGGTGTCCAGGGCATCGGCCTTGGAGTACCGGGCCTGCAGCAACCCCAGGTAGGCTTCCCACTTGTTGCCTGTGAGCTTGCCACAGGTGAAACAGCGCACTGGAATGATCATGGTGCTGTGTCTGTGATTCTTTCTAAAAACAAACTCCACCAAAACCTAAAAGGAAGTCTCTTCTATGAGACAGTTGGGAATGTTCTAAAGTGGTTTTCTTATTTATGATGCTGAGGATGGAACCTGGAGCCTGGTGCTAGGCTAGCACTCCAGTACTGAGCTCTATCTCCAGCTCTAGAATAGCTTCTAATATCTAGGGAGTGACTGCAAGAACCAAGGCTTCAGGAATTGTCATAAGGGACTAAATACCTGCCAGGTCCTCTCTCTAGACCCACTCAACCAGGCTTTGTTCTACTGAGATCATGTCTCCAAAAGAATTGCAACTTACAGTTTTCAAGAGTGTTGACATGATCTCCCAATCCAGAGACTGGAGAGATGGCTCAGCAGTTAAGAGGGCTTGCTGTTCTTGCAGAGGACCCAGGTTCCATTCCCAACACCCATGTTGGGTGACTCACAAGTGCCTGTAACTCCAGCTCTGGGGGATCCAGTGCCCTCTTCTAGCCTCTGTGGGCAGTGCATTCACATGCACATACACAGACACACACACACAAATACACACTAAAATAAAAGTGAATTTTTTTTTTAAATAAGGTTTCCTGTTCTAGAGGTTTACCTCCTCAGGATTTTGACCCTTGTTTCTCAAAAGGAGATGCGGTGCCAGTGTTCTCTGCCCTTCAACCTGGGTGGACCTCTATAGTGGAAGTGACACAATGAGACTTGTGAGACTTGGTCATAAAAGTGGATACACTTCTGCTTTCTTTGCTGGAACAGCGCCTTTGGAATCCCCCTGGCATGCCTGAGGAAGCCCTGCTGTGAAGACCCCAGGCTGCAGAGAGCATCTACCTAACAGTGTTCTGTCCCTAAGCCCCAGCTGAGGTGTCTCCTTAATGATCTCAGCACTGAGTCATGCAACCCCTCCTGGCCTCCCTCTCCTCTCTGTCAACACCCCAGAAATGGGGGTGCAGAAAGAAGTGTTCTCTTTGTGACTTGTCAGGACTCCTGACCCACACCACCTGGGAGCCTGGAGAAGCAACTGTTTCATGCTTCAGAGTTCTGAGAGAACAGCCAGTAGAATCAAGAACTCAGAATGAAGTCTGTATAGCTAACTGTTGAAGTTGCATATTCTTTTTTTTTCTTTTTGGTCTTTTCGAGACAGGGTCTCCCTTTAGCCCCACCTATCCTGGAACTCACTCTGTAGATCAGGCTGGCCTTGAACTCACAAAGATCCGCCTACCTCTGCCTCCCAAGTGCTAGGATTAAAGGCGTGCACCACCACGCCCGGCGAAGTTTCATATTCTATTGCTGTGATAATACTCTTTTTTAAAAATTTTATTTATTTTTGTATGCTTGCCTGGAACTCACAATAGCCGTGTCTCTGCCTTCTCAAGTGCTGAGATTATATGTGGGAATGACCACTTTATTTTCATATCTATGTTAACCAAAAATTTTAAAATTATATTTATTGTGTGTGTGTGTGTGTGTGTGTGTCCACATACTACCACACATGTGGAGGTCAGAGGACAACTGGCAGGAGTTGGTTCTCTCTTTCCAGTCTGTAAGTCTTAGGGATGGAACTGAGGTCACTCAGGTTGTTAGGCTTGACAGCAGGTGCCTTTATCCACTGAGCCATCTCATCGGCCCTAAAGATTTAAAAAAAATTTTTTTAATTTTATTTATTTTGTATGTGTATGAATGTACTGTCTGCATGTAGGTTTGTGCACCTGTGTCATGCAATGCCAAGGAGGTCAGAAGAGGGCGTCAGATTCCCCTGGAACTGGAGTTAAAGATGGTTTGGGTCTCAGCCGCTATGTGGGTGCTGGGGATCAAACCCGAGTCCTCTGTAAGAGCAGTTGGCTCGGCGCTCTTAACTGCTAGGCCATCTCTCTAGCCCCTGCTGTAATAATACTCTTGACCAAAAGCAACTTGGGGAATAAACAGTTTATTTCATCTTAACTTCCAAAGCACAATCCATCTTTGAGGGAAGTAAGGGCAGGAGCTCAAGGTAGGAACGTGGAGGCAGCAACTGAAGTACAGATCACAGAGGAACACTGCTTACTGGCCTGTACTTAGCCTGTTTTCTTTTCTTTTTCTTTCTTTTTTTTTTGGTCTTTTCGAGGCAGGGTCTCCCTGTATCCCCAGCTGTCCTGGAACTCACTCTGTAGACCAGGCTGGCCTTGAACTCACAAACATCCGCCTGCCTCTGCCTCCTGAGTGCTAGGATTAAAGGCATGCACTACCACGCCCAGCTAGCCTGTTTTCTTATAGGACCCAGGACTATCTTCCCAGGAGTGGTAGTATCCACCCTGTGCTTGGCCCTCCCACATCACTCAACAGTCAAGAAAATGCCTCACAGACATACACACAGGCCAATCCAATAGAGGAAATTCCTCAGTTGACATTCCCTCTTCCCAGGTATATCAAGTTGACAACTGAAACCATTTGACACACTAACCCTATAGTTCCTCTTTGGAATATTTTGGAAAAGGGAAGGTGGTTCTTCTGATACTGCTGTACTTGATGTGCCTTTGTAGTGGCTCAATAAACTTTAGCTTTTTTCTTAAGAAAAAATTAAAAACTAAAAACAAAAACAAAAGCAAAATACCCACATTTATTTTGTGTGTGAGCTTATTTGTGCCACACCTGAGTGTGGAGGTCAGAGGACAATTTGTGGGATTTGGGGATCAAACTCAGGCTGTCATACTTGGTAGCAAATACCTTTACTGGCTGAGCCATTTTACCCCTAAAAGAAAATTCTGGAAAAGGTCTTCAACTGCCTAGACTTCGATCATATATCTACCCCTTCAGCCAACATTTTGACTAGGAGGAAGTCGGTGGCTTGATTTCTTTATTTCACATATAGGCTGTATTTAGTGGCTTAAGTTACTTCTTTATTTCACATATAGGCTGTATACAAGTGTACACGTGTGCGTGCACACAAGAGTGCTCCTATGTGCATGTGTTTGAAAGCACAAGGACATTCAATGCTCTATCACTCTCTGCTTTATTCCCTTGAAACAGGGTCTCTCACTGAACCTGAAGCTCATTTTTTGGCTAGGCTCGTGGCTCACAAAGCCCTAGTGATCCTCGAGTTTCTGACCCACCAGCACTCAGGTTCCAAGTGTACATGGCCTCACCTAGTTTTCTTTTTTAAATTTTTTATTTATTTTTTTATGTGTATGAATGTACTGTCTGCATATATGTTTGTGCACCCATGTCATGCAATGCCGTGGAGGTCAGAAGAGGGTGTCGGATTCCCCTGGAACTGGAGTTAAAGACAGTTCTCAGCCACCATGTGGGTGCTGGGAATCAAACCCGGGTTCTCTGGAAGAGCAGTCTGCGCTCTTAACCACTGAGCCATCTCTCCATCCCCGAAACTATTTACAAAAAACAGTCAGCTGGTCATGTTTGGCACACAGGATGCAGCATCATTGCCCAATAGAAACATCATGCCAAGCATATATAGAAACATCATGCCAACATCATGCCAACCATATATATAGCTGCAGGAAGAAGAGGTCTGTCCTCTACACCAGTTCCATACATTTGGGTCCCTTGGTATAGGAGAAACCAAGCAAGCTACTTTGGTAGGTAGAGCAGTGAAATGGGGGTGGTACTAGGCACTAGGGAGTTTATGATTTGCTAGATCAAAACCTGCCTATCCCAAGTTCTCTCTCTCTGGATTTTTAGGCCCTCTAATCAGAATTTGTCCAGCTTTGATGGGGATTTCTGGGTCTTGTAATGGGGAGTATTATAAACTCTTAGGTAGCATGTGCAAGACCCTAAGGGTCCATCCCCAGTACCATAAAACAAGAGAGAAAGGGAAAAAAGAAAAATCCTTGGGAGCCAACTTCTTGTGCCTGGTTGCCACAGATACCTTCTGGGTCTGTGTTGGGTTCTCTTGGAAGTAGACGGGCTATGAGAAGCTAAACTGTAACACTAAGAAACATGAAAATGACTATGTTACATTCCTCCAGGATATTAGCTGTCACCAAATCCTTGTTCCTCATTAAAAAAATGTTCTTTTGTTTCTGCTTCTTGTACTTTGAGGAATGTCCATGCTCCTCTTCCTGGTAGATTACAGCATTGAAGAAACAATCATCACAACTTGTTTCCTTCTGGAAAGTTATCTAAGTGTTAGTACTATTTCCCACTCCTCAATAGAGACAGAAAGTAAAGTCATGTAATTGCTTTTGTGTTGTATAGTTCTTTTTCACTATTTTAGAAAAAAAGAGATGGCTCAATTGAGAAAATGTAGATTTCTACCAAACCTCAAGCATCACCAGCCTTAATGGCAACTACGTATTACTCCATCTCTTGATGGGGAAAGGTTGTGGAAGCGTAGGTGAGTTTATATACCGAGTCAAGCCAACTTGTAGAGCACACTCTGTTACAACCTCTGTCTTTGATAGAATCGACTGTCTGAGCTCTACCTTTGTTTCTAGTCTGTTCCACGGGCTGTGTTTCTCTGTAAACTACCTTTAGCCTCACCTGCCTTGCAGCCTCATTGACTATGACTGCTCCGTGGTTCAGATTCCACGATCCACATGAAGTCTCACTGTGTGATATCCAACTGCCCCTGCTCCCCTCTAATGGAACTCAGTTTTGGGTAGCCATTCCAGCCTCCTCCAATGGAACCCCAGTTACAGGTAGCCATTCCTGCCTTCAGGGAAGGAACATCAACAATGAAAGGCAGCGTGCTCCTACAAGGGACACTTATGGCAAATTGCGCAGAGCCCTGTTTCTTGCATGGCAAACATGTGCTCTCCCACTGAGCTTCATCCTCAGACAATTTCATAGCTTATTTGCCAAAGCCTCTGACATTTGGCCACATCTAAGTGGAGAAGGAGGACTTTATTCCAGCAAACCAAGTGTTCAGTGAAAAATGGGAAGTTCTCAGGGAACAAGAAACTAGGTGTGGAAGCCCAGCACTCACTGAGAAGCTCAGGCAGGTGGATCACCATAGTTTGAGGCCTGCCTGGGTTATCTTGTGAGTTTCAGGCAAGTCTGGACTGCAAAATGAGATCAAACACACAAACACACACACACACACACACACACACACACACACACACACACACACACACAATGTTTGCCAATTCCCAGTTCTCCTTTCTCCTCTCCTGCAGTTCCTGAGGCCTCTCCCAGGTGGGACGGTAGAAGCCATGCAGCTGCAGCCTGTGGGTTGTGAGCAGGACAGGAGGTCACCAACATCCTGTTTCTGTCTTTAAGCCCTAGGATGGTAGCTTCAGAGAGCACAGGCAGGTATTGGGTTTGAGGCCTGCCCCACTTACTTTCCAGCCTTGTTTTCCTTTCTCTTTTTCCCAGTGCAGACTCCAAAGAGAGCAAACTCTAAAGGAAATGGAAAAGACCCTATTGCCATTTGGAAGACTCCCCTGTGGCTAACATGCCTTCTTTGCTTTATCCTGCTTAGTCTTAGAAAAGCAAGCATATGACAACGAGGCTTCAGATTCCTTTTTATTTTTATTCTGCTACATTCAAATACAAAGCAGGCCTCCTGCATGCTAGGCAAATGCTCTTCTACCATTGAGCTACATCACCCCTGGCCTTTAGCTGTTAAAAAACATTTTTTTTTTTTTTTGGTCTTCCCAAGACAGGGTCTCCCTGAGGCCCCAGCTGGCCTGGAACTCACTCTTTAGACCAGGCTGGCCTTGAATTCACAAAGATCCGCCTGCCTCTGCCTCCTGAGTGCTAGGATTAAAGGTGTTTTCATGATGCTGTTTTGTGGGAGGACAGACAGGGTTTCCTGGGTCTCAGGCTGGCCTCAAACTCACTATGTAGCTGAGAACGACCTTGAACTCTCAATCCTCTGTTCTATTACCCACTGTGGGATCCGGGGGGGGGGGGGGGCTTTAGGTGAAGTACTCTACAACTGAGCTACATCACTTAACTCTTATTTTTTATTTATTTGGTCTTTTTTTTTTTTTTTTAATTTTATTTTCTATGTGTATGAATGTACTGTCTGCATGCAGGTTTGTGCACCCGTGTCGTGCAAATGCCGTGGAGGTCAGAAGAGGGTCTCGGATTCCCCTGGAACTGGAGTTCTCCTGGAATTGGAGTTTCAGACGGCTCTCGGCCGCCATGTGGGTGCTGGGGATCGAACCCGGGTCCTCTGTAAGAGCGGTCGGCGCTCTTAACCACTAGGCCATCTCTCCAGCCCCATTTGGTCTTTTCAAGAGACAGGGTCTTCCTGTGGCCCCAGCTGTCCTGGAACCCACTATGTAGACCAGGCTGGCCTTGAACTCACAAAGATCTACCTGACTCTGCCTCCTGAGTGCTGGGATTAAAGGTGTGTGCCACCATACCCAGCCTATTTATTTATTTTTAATTTTTAGATAGGGTCTCACTAAGTTGTCCAGGCTGGCCTTCAAATTTCTTTTTTTCTTTTTTCTTTTTTCTTTTTTCTTCTTTTTTTCTTTTTTTATTTATTTTATGTTTTTTTTAAATTTATATTTTTCTCTATGTGTATGAATGTACTGTCTGCATGCAGTCTGTGCACCCATGTCGTGCAATGCCCGGGAGGTCAGAAGAGGGCGTCAGATTCCCCTGGAACTGGAGTTTTCCTGGAATTGGAGTTTCAGATGGTTCTCAGCCGCCATGTGGGTGCTGGAGATCGAACCCAGGTCCTCTGCAAGAGCAGTCGGCGCTCTTAACCACTAGGCCATCTCTCCAGCCCGGCCTTCAAATTTCAATCTTCCCATGGGGCTGGAGAGATAGCTCAGCAGTTACGAGCACTGACTGTTCTTGCAGAGGACCTGGGTTTAATTCCCAGCACCCACGTGGCAGCTAAGAACCATCTCTAACTCCAGTTCCAGGGGAATCCGACGCCCTCTTCTGACCTCCGCGGCATTGCACAACATGGGTGCACCAACCTACATGCAGACAGTACACTCATACACATAAGAAAATAATAAAAGTTAAAAAAAAATTTCAATCTTCCCGCTTTAGCCTCTCAAGTAGTTGAGATTTCAGGCCCGAATTCTGGCCCCTTTTAACTGAACTGTATACAACTTAATGTGTATTTCTATTCCTGATCTGGGGATTCCTGATTCCAAGGAAACAAAAGACCTGAATACCATCCAACTGCTCAGGCAGCCACCCAAGAGAACCTATGATCAGAGAGCACGATGATGAAGGAAGTTAGGAGTCGTGTGTCTCTGAGCATTCTAGGTTATAGGGATAGCTTCCTTTATCTGACACCAGTCCACAGGTCCTCAGCAGGATCTAGGCACTGTGCTAGGTTTCAGGGCCACAGTGACATATAAGATAGGTAAAGGTATTTGTCCTTTAAGTCCAGTGGGAACAAAGGCACTAACGTCATTATGCCTAGCATCCTAGGCAGAGGGTCTGGCCAAGGTCAAAATCTCACTATGGGAAAGGGGTGGGCTGCAGGGACCTGGGGAGGGAGGATATAAGCTGAGCCTGAGCCTAGACAGAGCGTGATCTAGTGGGCATGCAAAGGTATAGATGAGGGTCACTGTCAAAATCAATCACTTGGGCTGGGTGTGGTGGCGCACGCCTTTAATCCTAGTACTTGGGAGGCAGAGGCAGGCAGATCTCTGTGAGTTCAAGGCCAGCCTGGTCTACAGAGTGAGCTCCAGGACAGGCAAAGCTACAGGGAGACCTTGTCTCAAAAAGACCAAAAAAAAAAAAAAAAAAAAAAATCAATCACTTGGCTAGCATGTTTGGGCTTATTGCGTGCAGACACATGGTGTGTGAGACTTCAAGACCTCCTTCTAAATTCTGTCTTTTGTGTTCCCAATAGCAGCTGGAAGAGATCTAGGGCTGCCCTTCAGGAACCAGGTGACCATCTCCTGCCAGCCACAGGCACGTGGGAAGATTAGCCAAGGAAGATTAAGTTCTCCTTGGCATTTCCCCCAGAACCTTAAGCAATCTCAGGAGTGATTCTTCTTGACTGGGACCCAGCATTCTGGGAGTCAGTGTTGTCCTGCTGTGAAGCAGCTGGGTGCTTCTGAGCCCTGTGAGGAAGAAGAGGGCAAAGCTCCATGACTCAATCATTGCTAGCAGGGAAGAAAAACTGCCCAAGACAAAGAAAGGGCAGCAGTGTTGGCCAACCGGGAGCCCTTCTCTATGGCTAGCAGGGTTGGCCCTCTGGGAGCCCTTCTCCATGGCTAGCAGGGTTGGCCCTCTGGGAGCCCTTCTCCATGGCTAGCAGGGTTGGCCCTCTGGGAGCCCTTCTCCATGGCTAGGGAACTCCAAAGGACACCTGGAGGCAGGGGCCTCAGGAGCGGGCAGCCTTCCTCTTGCTAAGACTGCTTTACAGAGCCAGGCTATACCTGGATGGCAAGGTGATGGGACCCAATGCACCTGGTTCCTCCTCCAGTAATTAGCCAGGCAGAAGCGGGCAGGGCTGTCATGGGCTAGGCTTGGGGACCAAGGTGCTCTCAAAGGGGATGCTAACCATTCTAGTTCCTTTCCATTGCTGAGATAAAAACACTAACCAAACCAACTTGGTGAGGAAAGGGTTTATTTGGCTTACAGCTCACAGTCCATCATCAAGGGAAGCCAAGGCAGGTGCTCAGGGAAGGAACCTGGATGGAGCACAGACCTGTGCTCTTCAGGCCTATGTGCAGGCTGCTTTCTTATGTAACATGGGAGCACCTGCCCATCCATGGCACTGCCCACATTGGTCTGGGCCCTTCCACATCACTCAACAATTAAGAAAATGCTTCACAGACATGGGCACAGGCCAATACAATAAGGGTCATTCTCACTTAGATATGGGGTGTTTGGTTTTGGTTTTATTTCTGCTTTTGAGGTGGAATCTAGCTAGGTTGTTAAGGCTGGCTTTGAAATACTGAACTCAACTGAATCTCCTGTAACAGCCTCCTGAGTAGCTGAGACTGCAGATATGAACCACCTCATCTCCATTAGAGAGCACACCCTCATTTTTCTCGTCTCTCTTATAGTGTTGGGGTTATTTCAATGCTAGGCAAATGCTAGCTCTACCACTGAGCTATATCCCCAGCTCTTTAAATTATTTTCTAGAGGCAAGACAGTTTGAGGTGGCCTGTAGCTTCCTGTAGCCCAGGGTGGTCTGGAACACACTACATAGCCCAGATTGGCTTAAACTCACATTAATCCTCCTACCTCAGCCTGGGATTACAGGTGTGAGCCACTATACCTGGCCTTTAAAGAAGGTAATTCTCCTGCTTTAACCTTTGGAGTATATGAGACTATAAAAGAGTATCACCACATCTGGCTAAAGGGATTTTTTTTTTGGTCTTTTTGAGACAGGGTCTCCCTTTAGTCTCAGCTGACCTGGAGCTCACTGTGTAGACCAGGCTGGCCTTGAAATCATAGAGATCCACCTGCCTCTGCCTCCCAAGTGCTGGGATTAAAGGCGTGCACCACCACGCCTGGAAGGATTAAGTGTGTATGTGTGTATTGCATGTGTGCATGTGTTTATTCCGTTTCTCTCCTGGGTGGGTGCATGTGTGTGTTTGTGCACGTGGAGGCCAGAGATTAAGGTTGGCTGTCTTCTTCCATGACTCTCTACCTTATATATGTACTATTTTTAATTTTATGTGCATGTGTGTACTTGCATGTCTGTATGTGCACATATGGTATACACATACATGTGTACAGGAGTGCATGGAAGCCAGAGGGTGTCAGAGCCCTTCGAACTAGAGTTACAAGAGGTTGTGAGCCACCTGATGTGGGACCTGGGAACCAAACTCAGATTCTCTGCAAGAACAGTAAGTGCTCTTAACCGCCCACCTATCCCTTCAGCCCCCTCTACCTTATATACTGAGGCAGGGTCTGTCACTTGGATTCAACCGATGGATCTGCCTCCCTAGAGCTGGGATTACATTCCTGCCCAGAATTGACATGGGTGTTGAGAATATAAAGTCTGGCTAGAGGATTTTTTTAAATTTTATTTATTTTTGTTTGTGTATGAATGTATTGTCTGCATGTAGGTCTGTGCACCCGTGTCATGCAATGCCGTGGAGGTCAGAAGAGGGTCTCAGATTCCCCTGGAACTGGAGTTCTCCTGGAATTAGTGTTACAGATGGTTCTTAGCTGCCATGTGGGTGCTGGGGTTTGAACCCAGGTCCTCTGCAAGAGCAGTCGGTGCTCTTAACCGCTAGGCTATCTCTCTAGCCCCAGGATTTTTAATAAAACACAAAACCATTGTTTGTGCTGTGTAATGCTTAGTGTTAACTGTCAACATGACAGGATCTGTAATCATCTAGGAAATAGGTCACCAGGCACACCTGTGAGAATTTATTTATACTCTGGACTTGCCTGTGAGGGATTATACTGATTAGGTTAAATCATCTTAAAAATGAGTGGTGTGGTGTATGCCTTTAATCCCAGCACTTGGGAGGCAGAGGCAGGCAGATCTCTGTAAGTTCAAGGCCAGCCTGGTTTACAGAGTGAGCTCCAGGCCAGCTGGGGCTATAGGGAGACCCTGTCTCAAAAAGAACAAAAAAAGTGGCCTTATTTGGTAGGCTTGGATCCTAGACCATATATATCCATATGTGTATATATATATATATATGTATACATAAATATATATATATACATACATATATATGTGAAGTTTTTTGAGTTTTTTGAGACAGGGTTTAGCAAGCAAACACCAACAGAGCTATAATCAGCAACCCTCTCATCATGCATTTACTGGTGATTAGTCATATTAATCATTTGGCTCTTAAATTAACCTTGGACATGGTATTGACCTCACATTGCTTTGCTTCAACCATAAAGTGGGCTAAGTTTCATCTTCCTCCTAGGCAGATGGGCCATCAGATGAGTTAATGGGAAAGTAGCTAGCAGGCATAGTGACAGTGTTAGAGTTGCTTTAGTAGTGTGTTGGCTAATCTTGGTTGTCAACTTGACATACCGAGGAAGACAGAACCTCATTTGAGGAATTTCCCACATAGGGTTGGCCTGTGGCCATGTCTGTGACACATTTTCTAGACTGGTAATTGATGTAGAAGGACCCAACCTATTGTGGGTGGTGCTGTCCCTAGGCTGCAGGTGAGCGGGTGGTGTGGGCTGGACTGTATAAAATAGCTGAGCAAGCCTGGGAAAGCGAGCCAATACGCAGTTTGTCCATGGTCTCTACTTGAGTTCCTGCCTTTGTCTTCCCTTCATGATGCACTCTAACCTGTAAGCCAAATAAACCCTTTCTTCTTCAAGTTGCTTTTGATCATGGTGGGTGTTTTGTTTTGTTTTGTTTTGTTTTGCTGTTTTGAGACAAGGTCTCCCTGTAGCCTCAGCTGGCCTAGAACTCACTATATAGACCACACTGACCTCAGTCTCACAGAGATTTGTCTGTCTCTGCTTCCCAAGTGCTTGGACTAAGGGTATATGCAGCCAAGCCTGGGTTGGTCATGGTGTTTATCACAGTAACAGAAAGGTAATTAGGACAGGTGGTAAGGCTCAAAGATTCAACTGAAAGTGGTTCAAACAGACAATGTAGCACATGCCTGTAATCCCTTCATTCTAGAGGCTAAGGCTATTGATCAGGAGTTTGAGGCCAGCTGGGGCTACATAGTGAAACACACATTTTATATATGTAAATATATATATATTCATAATAAAAATAAAAGTTAAGGGGATTGAGAAATGGGGCAAAAGTTAAGAGCACTTGCTGTTCTTCCAGAGGACTTGAATTCAGCTCTCAGCACCCATGTCAGATGGCTCACAACTACCCATAACCCCAGTTCCAGAGAGGACTAATGCCTTTTCCTAGACTCTGAGGCATCTACACTCACAGGGACACATATCCACACAATATACACATCTAAAAATAAAATTTTTAAACAAAGATAAAATTAATAAAAAGAGGAAAGAAAATTGACCACACCAAAGAAGTGTAGGGCAGAAGAGTTCCCAGATGGGTCTTGCAACCGAGGGTTTCCTGTCTCTGCTCTGCTCACCTGGCTTTTTTTTGGGGGGGGGGCGGGGTGGTGAGACGGGGTCTCCCTATATCCCCAGCTGTCCTGGAACTCACTATGTAGACCAGGCTGGCATTGAACTCACAGAGATCTTCCTGCTTCTGCCTCCAGAGTGCTGGGATTAAAGGTGTGCACCACCATGCCCAGCTCACCTGGCTTTTGGAGGTTATTCCCCTCCTGGCCTAAAAGGGTCCCAGCACTTCTGGTCATTGGGTCAGTAAACGGCCTTTCTTTTTTGAATTCTCAGATTACACTTGAGCTCCTCTAGTCTGGGACTGGGTTGTATGACCACGCTCAGCCCATTCTTTGGTAAAGAACAACATACCTTCATGGTTGACTTAGCCTGCCACTCTAGCAATGTGACCTTCCTTGGGACTCAGAAGGGAATGCCTTTCCATTAGTAGAGAACACCAGAACAGACAATGGGCTTAAGGACTGGAGAAAAGGCTCAGTGCTTAAGAGTGCTTCCTGCTTTCCAAAGAGGATGAGTTTGGTTCCCAGCACCCATGTTAGACATCTCACAACCATCTATAACTTAAGCTCCAGGGGACCCAACA
Source organism: Rhizomys pruinosus (assembly GCA_009823505.1). NCBI lineage: Eukaryota > Metazoa > Chordata > Mammalia > Rodentia > Spalacidae > Rhizomys > Rhizomys pruinosus. The sequence continues at coordinate 174,438 of VZQC01011795.1, read as the reverse complement.
CCCTCTTCTGGCCTCTGAGGGTACTACACTCTCATCCACATATCCCCTCACAGATAAACATATACATATAATTAAAGATTTCAGCTGGGTGTGGTGGCACATTCCTTTTATCCCAGCACTCAGAAGGCAGAGGCAGACAGATCTCTGTGAGTTCAAAGCCCACCTGGTCTACAGAGTGAGTTTCAGGCCAGCTGGGACTAAAAGGGAGAACTTGTCTCAAAAAGACCAAAAAAAAAAAAAAGATTTCAAAAATCTGGGTACATGCTTTTAATTCTACCACTTGGGAGGCAGAGAAAGGTGCATCTCTGTGAGATCAAGGCCTGCTGTGGCTACAGGGAGGCCCTGTCTCAAAACGACCAAAAAAATTTTGGGGGGGTATTTTTTTTTGAGACAGGGTCTCCCTTTAGTCCCAGCTGGACTGGAGCTCACTCTGTAGACCAGGCTAGCCTTAAACTCACAGAGATCTGCCTGCCTCTGCCTCCTGAGTGCTGGGATTAAAGGTGTGTGCCACCAGGCCTGGCCAAAAAAATTTTTTTTTAATTTTTTTTTTTTGTCTTTTTGAGACAGGGTCTCCCTTTAGTCTCAGCTGGCCAGGAACTCTCTATGTAGACCAGGCTGGCCTTGAACTCACAGAGATCCACTTGCCTCTGCCCCTGGAATGCTGGGATTAAAGGCATTCGCCATCATGCCCTGCTTAATTTCTCTATAAAGTTGGATTTAGCCACTGGGGGAAGAGGAGAGCTCAAGTGTATTAAGAGAGAATTTGGGGGCTGGAGAGATAGCCTAGCAGTTAAGAGCGCTGATTGGTCTTACAGAGGACCTGGGTTCGATCCCCAGCACCCACATGGTGGCTGAGAACCATCTTTAACTCCAGTTCCAGGGGAATCCAACACCCTCTTCTGACCTCCGCAGCATTGCACAACATGGGTGCACAAACCTGCATGCAGACAGTACATTCATACACATACAAGAATAAATAAAAAAATAAAAAAAATAAAAAAAGAGAGAATTGGACATTGGGTAGGCAGCTCAAATGTCTAACTTTGAGTCTTGAATGCCCCCAAAGGCTCAATTGTCAACTTGTGGCACAGTTGGAAGGTGTTCGAAAGTTTAGGAGCTGGACTGTAGCAGAAGAAAAGTCATTGGGGGTATGCCAATGCCAATGGGAATTTTGTGTGTATCTGTATCTGTGTATAATATATATGAGTGTGTGTGTGTGCACATGTGTGTGAGGGTATATATGAACATGTGTACCTGTCATGAAAGCCAGAGGTCAAGCCGGTGTGGTGGTGCACACCTTTAATCACAGCACTCAGGAGGCAGAGGCAGGCAGATCTCTGTGAGTTCAAGGCTAGCCTGGTCTACATAGTGAGTTCCAGGCCAGCTGGGACTAAAGGGAGACCCTCCGCGGCATTGCACGACACAGGTGCACACACCTGCATGCAGACAGTACATTCAAAAAAGACCAAAAAAAAAAAAAAAATGAAAGCCAGAGGTCAAGGATGAGCGTCTTCCTCTATTGCTCTCTACCTTATTTTTAAATGCCATTTTATTATTTATGCGTGTGTGTGTGTATGTGTGTGTGTGTGTGTGTATGTGTGTGTGTATGTGTGTGTGTGTATGTGTGTGTGTGTGTGTGTGTGTACTTGTATGTGCAAGTAACACAGTTTGCATGTGAGACCAGAAGACAACTTGTAGGAATTATGTGGGTCCTGGGAATCAAGCTGGCTTGACTTTACTGCCTGAGCCATCCCACCAGCCCTCTGCTGATTGGTTACAGACACACGCCACCACAGCCGGCTTTTTATGTGGATGCTGAGGATCTCAGTTCAGTTCCTCATGCTCCCATGGCAGGCACTTTACCAACTGAACCATCTCACCAGCACTTGAAGTGGACATTGAGGCCCAAGTGTACCCCCTCCTCTCTCTCCATCCCTCCCTCCCCATCCCTCCTTCTACCCGGCTTCTATGAACAGGCCTCTTTGCTACCTGTTTCCACTGTGATGTGCTAGCTCCCCATGGGCCCAAATGCAATGGAACTAACTGACCATGGAGTGAAGCCTCTGAAACCCTGAGCCAAAAGAAACTTTTCCACTTTGTAAGTTGAATGTCTCATGCATTTTTTTTACAGTGCTAGAATCTGGTTAACATTATAGATTTTCTGTTTGCTTTCATTTAGTGTGTGTGAGTTTTGCCTGCATGCCTGTAAGTGCACCATGTGTGTGTCTGGTACCCCTGGAAGCCAAAAGAGGGTGATAGATCCCTTGGAGCTAAGAGTTAAGATGGTTGCTAGCCACCATGTGGGCTCTGGGAACTGAACCAGGGTCCTCTGGAAGAACAACCAGTGCTCTTAACTGCTGAGCCATCTTTCCAGCCCCAACATTATAGTTTTAACTATAGCTACCTACTTGCTTAACTTTTTATTCTTTAGTATAGCTTCTATTTCATTCTTACAAAGTACCCAAACCCTTTATTGAGAAGAAGCCTATTTCTCTACTTCTCAGTCCTAGGACACTGCTATATAGTGATAACATTATATAGAAATCATGGAGCAGGGCTGGAGAGATGGCCTAGCGGTTAAGAGCGCCAAATGCGCACGACACGGGTGCACAGACCTGCACGCAGACAGTACATTCATACGCATAAATAAATAAAAAATTTTAAAAAAAAGAGCGCCAAATGCTCTTGCAGAGGACCCAGGTTTGATCCCCAGCACCCACATGGCGGCTGAGAACCATCTTTAACTCCAGTTCCAGGGGAATCCAACGCCCTCTTCTGACCCCCGCGGCATTGCATGACATGGGTGATCAAACCTACATGCAGACAGTACATTCATACACATAAAAACAAAACCAAAAATAATTAAAAAAAGAAATCATGGAACAATATAATGTATACAGATTGCTCTTTTTGGGGGGAGTACTGTAAGGAAGTGGAGGAAATATAATTTGTGTACGTATATGCATGTTCGCATGTCCATAGATAATATCATTTTGGAAGTGTTACTTGAAGTGTGACTCTGCCCTTCATTGTGAGAGAGAATGAAGAGGTTGAGAATTTAGCTCAGTCATAGAGTATAAGTCTATGAGTCCAGCACCCAGCACTTGAAAAGAAACACTCACTCCCACACACACACAAACACACACACACAGAATAAAGATATACATGGTGGCACACACCTATAATTTCAAAACTCAGCAGGCAGAGGCAGGAAGGACTGTCATAAGTTTGAGGCTAACATGGGCTGCATATCAAGATCTTGTCTTCCAGGGTAGTGGTGGTAGTGGTGGGGGTGGTCATGGTGGCATAGTCCTAGCACTGAGGAGGCAGAGGGAGGAGAATTGCCAGGACCTCAAGACCAGCCTGGTTTATATAGGGAGATTTAAACCAGCCAGGACTACATACTGAGAGTTTCTCCCCACAAATAAAAATAAAGCCAGATGTGGTGAACCAGTGGAATGAACACTCACATTAGAAGGCAGATTTTCAGGGGCTGGAGAGATGGCTCAGCAGTTAAGAGCACTGACTGCTCTTGCAGAGGACCCGGGTTCAATTCTCAGCACCCTCATGGTGGCTAAGAACCATCTTAGGCTGGGCATGGTGATGCATGCCTTTAATCCCAGCACTCAGGAGGCAGAGGCAGGTGGATCTCTGTGAGTTCAAGGCCAGCCAGCCTGGTCTACGTAGCAAGCTCCAGGCAAGAGCGGTCGGCGCTCTTAACCGCTAGGCCATCGCTCCAGCCCCGCATTGCTTTCTTTAAGAAGTAATATGATCTTTGTGAGTTCAAGGCCAGCCTGGTCTACAGAGTGAGTTCCAGGACAGCTGGGACTACAGGGAGACCCTGTCTCGAAAAGACCAAAAAAAAGAATTAAAGCATTTTTTTTTGGGCTGGAGAGATGGCCTAGCGGTTAAGAGCGCCGACCGCTCTTGCAGAGGACCCGGGTTCGATCCCCAGCACCCACATGGCGGCTGAGAACCATCTGAAACTCCAATTCCAGGAGAACTCCAGCTCCAGGGGAATCCGAGACCCTCTTCTGACCTCCGCGGCATTGCACGACACGGGTGCACAGACTTGCATGCAGACAGTACATTCGTACACATACAGAAATTAATAAAAAAAATTAAAAAAAAGAAAGAATTAAAGCCCTTCAAAGGTTCAAATTAGTTTAACTTTATCTTAAACTGTTACCTAGTAATAATAATTCATAGGGCCAGGTGTGGTGGTGTAGGTCTTTGATCCCAGCGCTAAAGAGACAGAGGCAGGCAGATCTCTGTGAGTTCAAGACTAGTCTGGTCTGTATAGATAGTTCCAGGCCAGCTGGGGCTACAGGGAGACCCTGTCTCAAAAGGACATAAATAAATAAATAAGTAAGTAAATAAGTAAGTAAATAAATAAGTAAATAAAGGAATACTTTATTCACATAGATACAGCCTGTGCTTATCCTTGTTTTTTGTTGTTGTTGTTGTTGTTTGTTTGTTTGAGAAAGGGTCACCCTGTGTCCCCAGTTGCCTTATATAACAGGCTCTCCTCAATCTCACAGAGATGGTCTTGCCTCTGTCTTCAGGGTGCTGGGATCCAAGGTGTGTGCCGCCACACGTGGCAGTCCATAATTATTCATCAGCCTTCTTCCAGTCCTTAGCACTTGATCTGTGTGACCTGTGTGTATTGTGTTATCATTCATTAGCAAACATTATCAAAGGCTAGAGCTCAGTGTGGTGGCTCACACCTGTAATAATAACACTCCAAGAAGCTGAGATAGGAAGATTTTCCTGACTTCAAATCTAGCCCAGACTACAGAATGAAACCCAGTCTCAAAACAACAGCAGCAACAAAAAACAAACAAACAAATAACAACAACAAAAAACCCACAAAGATCCAAGTGTGGTAGAACATGCCTTTAATCCCAGCACTTGGGAGGCAGAAGTAGGTAGATTACTATGAGGTCAAGACTAGCCTGATCTACATAGGGAGTTGCAGGCCAGCCAGTGCTACATAGTGAGACCCCGTCTTCCGAAACAAAACAAAACAAAAACAAAATCAAAGTAAAGATCAAAAGAAAAACAGTGCGATGGATCAAGGAGTAGGTGCTACAGAGAAATAGAAGTGTGTGCTTGTCTGCTGCAATGGTTGATCTTCACTCTCGATTTGACTGAACTTGGAATCACTATGGAAACACCTCCAGTTTTGTCTGTGAGGACATTTCCGTAGAGGTTTAACTTGGGAGGGAAGACCCATCCTGAATGTGGGCAGCAGCATCATTGCCTGGGCTAGGGCTCAGAATAAAGCGGCGAGAACAAGCTGAACAGCAGCATCCATCACTCTCTGATTCCTGACTGCGGATGTGATGTGAACAGCTGACTGTGCTCCTGCTGTCATTCCTCCCTCACCATGATGGACTTCAGTCCTCTCCAAAATCGATCCTTCTTTCCTTACATGGCTTTCTGTCAGATATTTGATTGCAGCACCAAGAAAAGTAGCTAATAGGTCTGCTGAGCTGAGACTAGGTTAGGAGAAAGAAGCTAAGGGAATATTTAGAAACATAGGCTTTTTAATTTGTCTCTCTCAAGCTTTTACTTCCTGCTTTTCCTATGTTATTTACAAACAACTCCCTAACTCTACCCTACAGTCAAACACTTTTGCCCTTTGAGTGATCCAAGGTGTCAAGGCTCTAAGGGTTAATAGGGACCATCAATTTATCTCTTTGTTTATGTTTTTTTGAGACAGGATCTCACTAAGTAGCCTTGGCTGGCCTGGAACTCACTATGTAGACCAGGCTGGCCTTGAAGTCACAGACATCTGCCTCCTGAATGCTGGGATTAAAGACATGTGTTACCACACCCAGGCAGAGACTGGCCATTTTTCTTTGTGTCTCTGCTCTAGAAACCCTGATGAATTAAAAAAACGAAACCATGGAATCAGTCATTTGACAAAAATGTCTATTTGGCCTTCAACTCCCAGCAACAATAGCCAGTCTGGTAGGCTGGCTGTGGTAGTGTAAGCCTTTGATCCAAGCACTCAGATGTAGAGGCAGGTTAAGACTTCCAGGTTAGCCAGAAGTACATAGTGAGACCCTGTCAAAAAATAAAAAAGCCAAAACAATAAACCCACACCTGTCTAGTGACTTTTCGTTTTCTGTTTAGCCACAGCGTCCACAAAGGAACTGGAGCTGTTGGAGCATAATGACAATGAGTTGATTATGGTCACAAGAGTATTAAAAGCTTATTTATCCTGTGTCCTCTCTAAACAGAGCAAATGCAATTCCTTGCACTGCTGGAGTTCTAGGTCTTTCCTCAAGAGCTCATCCCCCAGAGTTGCTGACACCTGCTCCTTACCAGATTTCAGGAGGCAACTGAGCCAGAGGGAACCAAAACCTCTGCCAGCTCACGGGCTAGACATTAAGCAAACCAATGAGAGGGAACAGGAAAATGCCCAGGCTTGGTTTCTGATTCTCAGCTGGATCCTTCCAGCGTAGTGTGAATACAAAGAACATGCGACTCGGGCTAGACCAGTAATTACTCCATCCCCAGGGTTTGCAAGGCTCTAAATCTGATTTATTAAACTGTGTGGACTGCCTCTGACTCATAAGAAAAAACAAGCACAAGTTATACTCAGACACAAGGAATGAAAGTGTTTCTTATTCCCCCAAAGCTGGAAGATCCTGTGGCACAGACTGCTAGTTGCTCCTAGATACCTGACCCCCAACCCTCAGCATTCGCAGTAATAGAATTTTAGCCGGGTACATGTCTTCATGGAAAAAAGATGGGCTATATTTCTGAGCTTTGTTTGCAGCTGGATGTGGCTATGTGATTAAGTTCCAGCTGATGGAATAGAAGTGGAAGTCTAGCTTGCAACTTCTTGGACATAGGAAGTGTTCTTTGTGGTACTGGGGATGGATCCCCAGGACCTCACACATAGGTAGCAAGCACTCTGCCACTGAGTCCTGGAATACCTCTAGCTCAGGAAGTATTCTTTTGTTTGTTTGCTTGTTTATTTTAAGACAGGGTCTCCCTATATGCCCTTTGCTGGCCTGGAACTTACTACGTAGAATAGGCTGGCTTTGAACTCACAGGCTTGCTGGGATCAAAGGCCTGGGCCACCATGTCAGGCAATGGAAGTATTCTTTTTTATTAATTAATTAATTAATTAATTTATTATATTTTAAGGGATTCACAATATAAGAGCACAGTTGTTTTCAGATCACATTGACGTTGCTCAGTTTGCCATACAATTAGGCAAATGGCACTAGCATCCACAGATGAGGGATACCATTCGTCGTTTGTTTTTCTGGGACTGTGTTACTTCACTCAGCATGATATCTTCTAGCTCCAACCATTTACCTGCAAAGTTCATGATGTCATCTTTCTTTACTGCTGCATAGAACTCCATTGTGTATATGTACCACATTTTCTCTATCCACTCGTCAGTTGAGGAGCACTTGGGTTGGTTCCAGCTCCTTGCTATTGTGAAGAGAGCTGAAATAAACATGGCTGTGCATGTATCTCTGTGGTAAGATGAGTTTTGTGGGTACATGCCCAGGAGTGGTATGGCTGGGTCAGGTGGCAAGTTCATTCCAAGTCTTCCAAGGGTTCTCCACACTGCTTTCCCTAGTGGCTGTGTGAGTTTACATTCCCACCAGCAGTGGATGAGTGTTCCTCTTTCCCCACAACCTCTCCAGCACTTGGTATCATTTGTTTTCTTCATCTTAGCCAGTCTTATTGGAGTGAGATGATACCTTAAAGTGGTTTTGATTTGCATTTCCTTAATGATTAATGATGTTGAACACTTCTTAAGATGTTTCTCAGCCATCTCTAATTCCTCACTTGTGAAGTCTCTGTTCAGCTCTTTGCTCCATCTATTGAGTGGGTCATTTGTTTTCTTTCTTCTTTGTTTTTTGAGTTTATATATTCTGGAAATCAATGCTTTGTCAGATGTTTCTGCTGTGAAAGTTT
>VZQC01011795.1:150368-160368 GCA_009823505.1 Rhizomys pruinosus | reverse complement strand
CTGTAAACTATGATGTGTCACAATATGCTGACAGTGGAGGAGGAGGGAGCAGGCCACCTCTTCTCAGGGTAGCTATGACTCATAGTCATCTTGGCCAGCAGAGACTTTTCCTGAGTGGCAATCAACATGGTAGTCACCATGGACACTATTCCCATTGATTTCATGGTATGAAGAAAAAGTAAATCAATCACAATTAATATTAACATTACAACTCCACATGTAATTTTTTTTTTTTGGTGTTTTTGAGACAGGGTCTCCCTGTAGCCCCAGCTGGCCTAGACTCACTCTGTAAAACCAGTCTGGTCTTGAACTCACAGACATCTGCCTTCTTCTGCTTCCCAAGTGCTGGGATTAAAGGTGTGTACCACCACAACCAGCCCATATAGTTTTTATTCTCAAGAACAAGATAGAAATTAAAGTTGTACATTGACATTGCACCCCACCGGACAGTGCGGTTATATGCATTTGGCCTTAACATTTGAGGGCAGTCATATGACACACCAAAATCACGTGGCATTTACTAAAGCCCTTAGGTCATATTTGTTCACTCATTTATTCTTTTCACTCATTGATTCATTCAGTCTACAAGTATTTTTTTACGTGTTGTTCCATGCTCTATGCTAGAGCTTACATACAAAAACAGTCAACATTCTCATGTAGATCGTGGTGCACACCTGTAATACAGGCACTTAGGAAGCTAAGCCAGGAGGATTTTGAGTTCAAGTTCAGCCCTGGTGACATAGTGATAAACTGTTTAAAAATAAAATTCAGCACATGAAAGACTAAGGCATAAGGATTAGGAGCTCAAGGCTAGGCTTTTCTATATAGTGAGAATCTGTCTCAAAAAGGGGTCATGATGCTAGAGACAGCTCAGCAGTTAAGAGCACTTCCTGCTCTTGCAGAGAACCTGGGTTCTGTTCCCAGCACCAACATCAGGCAGCTCCCAATTGTAACTCCAGTTCCAGGGGATCCAATACCCTCTTCGGGCTTCCCTGGGCACCAGGCACACACATGGTGTACAGACATACATGCACGCATTCATACATACATATAAAATAAATTGAAAGCTGAAATGTGGTGGTGCATGCCTTTAATGTCAGCACTAAGGAGGCAAAGGCAGGTGGACCTCTGTGAGTTCAAGGCAAGCTTGGTCTACATAGAGCGTTCTAGGCCAGCCAGGGCTATACAGTAAAACCTCGCCTCAAAAAATTTTTTTAAAGGAGTGGAAGGAAGAGGAGGAGGAGGAGGAGGAGGAGGAGGAGGAGGAAGAGGTGGAAGAGGAAGAAGCAGAGGAAGAGGAGGAGGAGGAGGAGGACCAGGAGGAGGAGGAAGAAGAGAAGCCATCATCTACCTATTCCAAGGGGGGATGAACAGGGAAGAGTGGGGACTTGGGAAAGGAGGGCCCGGATCAAGGTGCTAAGGGGAGGAAGCTGTTGGCTAGGCATGGGTTCGGCCTGATTTGGATGGAAAAAGATACTTTTGAGGTGGGGTGGAGAAATTGTAAGGGTCTTCAAGCCTTAAGTGCTTCTGATGGATGTTGGCGCCCGTAAGTAAGAGGAAGCAGGGCACAGCAAAACGTGGGCCCTAAAGCCTTGCTCTATGGACAACTCCACATTATATCATGGAGCAATGGGCTGGATCTGTTTGCTTGCTTCCCTGCTGTGTTAGCAACCAAATGCAGAGCCTCCCACAATGCTTTGTAAGCTCTCTACTACTGAATTATATCCCAGCTCCCAAGAAGGATTTTTGGTGTAATTTGTGTGTGTGGTGTGTGTGTGTGTGTCCACAAACACGACTTGTTACTTATTTAAACCTGTCAAGGTATTGTGCCTTATCCTGGCAAGTGCTATGTTTTACACTAGAAAAAGGATTGGAGAGCCGGGCGTGGTGTTGCACGCCTTTAATCCTAGAACTCGGGAGGCAGAGACAGGCGGATCTTTGTGAGTTCAAGGCCAGCCTGGTCTACAGAGTGAGTTCCAGGACAGCTGGGGCTGCAGGGAGACCCTGTCTCGAAAAGACCAAAAAAATAAAAAAAATAAAAAATAAAAAATAAATAAATAAAATAAAATAAAATCAAGTCCAAGCAGGGTGTGGTGGCATGTGCCTTTAATCCCGGCACTCAGGAGGTAGAGGTAGGCGGATCTCTGTGAGTTCAAGGCCAGCCTGGTCTACAGAGCGAGCTCCAGGACAGCTGGTACTAAAAGGGAGACCCTGCCTACCAAAAAAAAAAAAAAAAATTCAAGTCCTTTAGGGCGTGGTGGTACACACCTTTAATCCCAGCACTAAGGAGGCAGAGACAAGTAGTAGATCTCTGTGAGTTCAACACCAGCCTGGTCTACATAGTGAGTTCCAGACCAGCTGGGGCTACAGAAAACTTTGTCTCAAAAAGACCAATCAATCAATCAATCAATCAATCAATCCATGTCCTATCTAGAAAAACACAAGAAAGCAAGATTACCTGTGGAGTGAGATTGTGAAGAACCAGCCAGTAACTAGGACGAACAGAGCCACCATCACTCCAGGTAGAAGCTGTAAGCAACCAGAGGAAGGATTAAGGAAGAATGATTTAAACAAGCACGTGTGCTCACATACATACTCAGATTAAAAACCACTCAAGAAACCACAGAGGTGAAATATTTTCATGTAGATCACCTGTCTCTTTTCTCCTTTTATTTTTTATTTTATTTTTTTTAACTTCTAAAAAATGTTTTGTTTTTTTATTTATTTTTTTTATGTGTATGAATGTACTGTCTGCATGTAGGTTTGTGCACCCAATTCGTGCAATACCGTGGAGGTCAGAATGGGGTGTTGGATTCCCCTGGAACCGGAGTTAAAGATGGCTCTCAGCAACCATGTGGGTGCTAGGGATCGAACCTGGGTCTTCTGCAAGAGCAGTCGGTGCTCTTAACTGCTAGGCCATCTCTCCAGCCCACTTTTCTCCTTTTATAATCTCCTACCTGACCCTGGTCTTCAAAGTCTCTTCTCTTAGTCCTTCAATCCTTCGAACTCTTCTGCTTATTTGTAGGACTCTCCTCACATGATGAGTGGTTAGAGAAAATGTGTACATCTACACAATGGAAGTTCTATGCAGCAGTAAAGAAAGATGACATATGAACCTTTCAGGGGCAAATGGCCTGGAGGCTACAGGACATTCAGGCTGAGTTGAAGTAACACAGTCCCAGGAAAACCAAACGACGAATGGTTATCCTCATCTGTGGATGCTCGTGCCAATTACATAGCTGTAAGTTCTTTCTTGTCACGGCCCCTTGAGCTTTGTTCCAAAGCAGTCTGGAGTGATGCATCTTGGAGAAAACCACAACAACAAAAAAAAACGGCAAGAACAGAAAGGACTGCATCAACGAACTGAATGAAACAGTGAACTTCTGCTCAAAACGGTCAACTTACACATGGAGAATCTTGAGCAAGATGAAGGAAGAGATGAAAAGCATGTTTGGCAGAATGCATGAGCTTTCGGGGGGGGCAGGGAATTCGGGGGACAGGATCATCATTTGAGAAAAAAATCAAAAAAATTTTTTTTATTTAAAAAAAAAAAGAACCTGTTGAAACTCCCAATTCAGGGTAGACTCTAGCGCCAAGTGGAATCCGTGGACCCTCTTCTGACCTCCGTGGCATTGCACGACCACGGGTGCACCCGACCTGCATGCAGGACAGTACATGCGTTTACACTACAAAAAAAAAAAATACTGTTTTCAGGAGGCTAGGATGTGGCTCAGTGGTTGAGCTTAGCATACATGAAGCCCTGTGTTCACTCCCCAGCATTCTGTAAAAGCCAGGATTGTAGCACATACGTGTAACACAAGTGCTAGGAGGTGGAGGCAGGAGGATCAGAAGCTCAAAGTCATCCTCGGCCATCCCGACATACATGACACTGTTTATTTTCATGGTGAGTACTTGTTCAGTAAAAAAAAGACCATCAGCAATCACCAGGCTCTGGCTCACAGGTTCCCCAGTGAGACACTGCCAAGTCCCCATGCAGGCCCCTCATGTGCAGAATGACCTTTAGTGATGTGCATCAAGCACTGAAATCAATCCAATCCTTCTTTCTTTTTTTTTAAGACTTTTTTTTTTTTTTTTTTTTTTGGTCTTTTCGAGACAGGGTCTCCCTTGCAGCCCCGTGTCCTGGAACTCCCTCTTTTTTTTTTTTTTTTTTTTGAACTCACAAAGATCCTGTCTCTGCCTCCCGCGTTCTAGGATTAAAGCGTGCAACACCACGCCCGGCTCTCCAATCCTTTTTCTAGTGTAAAACATAGCACTTGCCAGGATAAGGCACAATACCTTGACAGGTTTAAATAAGTAACAAGTCGTGTTTGTGGACACACACACACCACCACACACACAAAATACACCAAAAATCCTTCTTGGGAGCTGGGATATAATTCAGTAGTAGAGAGCTTACAAAGCATTGTGGGAGGCTCTGCATTTGGTTGCTAACACAGCAGGGAAGCAAGCAAACAGATCCAGCCCATTGCTCCATGATATAATGTGGAGTTGTCCATAGAGCAAGGCTTTAGGGCCCACGTTTTGCTGTGCCCTGCTTCCTCTTACTTACGGGCGCCAACATCCATCAGAAGCACTTAAGGCTTGAAGACCCTTACAATTTCTCCACCCCACCTCAAAAGTATCTTTTTCCATCCAAATCAGGCCGAACCCATGCCTAGCCAACAGCTTCCTCCCCTTAGCACCTTGATCCGGGCCCTCCTTTCCCAAGTCCCCACTCTTCCCTGTTCATCCCCCCTTGGAATAGGTAGATGATGGCTTCTCTTCTTCCTCCTAATCGGGTAAGCCTCTCCTACTCATCCTTCCTCGCAGTATTCTCTTAACCGCTTACCTCCGCCCTCAGCCCTCATCCTCCTCCTCCTCTTCTTCCTTCCACTCCTTAAAAAAAATTTTTCGAGACGACGGTTTTTACTGTATAGCCTGGCTGCATAGAACGCTTATGTAGACCAAGCTTGCCTTGAATTCACAGAGGTCACAGAGATCTGCCTACCCATGCCTCTCAAGTGCTGACATTAAAGGGCATGCACCACCACAATTTCAGCTTTTCAATTTTTTTATATTTATGTATGAAATGCGTGCATGTATGTCTGTACACCACGGTGTTTGCCTGGTGCCCAGGGAAGCCCGAAGAGGGATTGGATCCCCCGGAACTGGAGTTAAAATTTGGGAGCTGCCTGATGTGGTACTGGGAACAGAACCAGTTTTCTCTGAAAGAGCAGAAGTGCTCTTAAAACTGTGAGCTGTCTCTACATCATGACCCTTTTTGGAGACCGATTCTCATATCTAGAAAAGCCTAGCCTGCGCTCTCAATCCTTATGCCCTTAGTCTTTTCATGTGCTGATTTTCTTTTTTTAAAACAGTTTATTCACTATGTCAACCAGGCTGAACTTTGAAATCAAAATCCTCCTGGCTTCCTTCCTGAGTCCTTGTATTACAGGTGTGCACACGGAATCTTACTTGAGACTGTTGATGTTTTTGTATGGCAGCTCTAGCCTAGAGCATGGACAACACGTAACAAAAGACATATTTGATGAATGAATCAATGAGTGAAAAGAATAAATGAGTGAACAAATATGACCTAAGGGCTTTAGTAAATGCCACGTGATTTTGGTGTGTCATATGACTGCCCTCAAATGTTAAGGCCAAATGCATATAACCGCACTGTCCGGTGGGGTGCAATGTCAATGTACAACTTTAATTTCTATCTTGTTCTTGAGAATAAAAACTATATGGGCTGGTTGTGGTGGTACACACCTTTAACTCCAGCACTTGGGAAGCAGAAGAAGGCAGATGTCTGTGAGTTCAAGACCAGACTGGTTTTACAGAGTGAGTTCTAGGCCAGTGGGGCTACAGGGAGACCCGTCTCAAAAAAACACCAAAAAAAAAATATTTTTTTTTTTTTTTTAATTATATTTTTTAAAACATTTTGATTGATTTACTTTTTTTCATACCATGAAATCAATGGGAATAGTGTCCATGGTGAACGACATGTTGATTGCCACTCAGGAAAAGTCTCTGCTGGCCAAGATGACTATGAGTCATAGCTACCCTGAGAAGAGGTGGCCTGCTCCCTCCTCCTCCACTGTCAGCATATTGTGACACATCATAGTTTACAGGTGCCCAACAAGACGGATTTACCGATCATATGACCTACTTTTAACAACTCCCCAATGAGCCATAGAGCTTAAAAAGAGTTCTGAGCGAGACCACGTGCTAGAAATAATACTGATAATGCAACCTCCCCAAACAAGGAGGCAGAGCAAATGTTTTGTTTTTGTTTGGTCTGAGCCGTATTATGAGGCAAAACAACCGTAATCTAATCAGATCTGAGATAAAGCTGGCTTTCAAATATTGAAAAAAAACAAAAAACCACCCCACATCCGGAGGTTAATTTGAACCTCGGGGCTCCTGATCACTCCTCATTTCCCTCGCACGCCCGGCCTGAATGTACATTGTCTATTTGGACTTCTTGTGATGGCAGAAGCCTACACAACAGTCCTTAACCACACAAATAGACATATCGAATCGCCAAGGAAGGCAAGGACACAGAAATCATTATTAACTATTAAAGTACATTTGTGATACAGGAATTGATGCACTCATTAGATAACAAGGTGCTGCGGGCCGGTCTAATGATGGCCATCATTTCATGGTGGTGACGAGAATAGATGATCTTGCCAGTCGTCTGCAACACTGTGAATGTGATGATGACTGGTGACAAAGTCACAGGTAGCGCTGATACTGCTGTGGTTGTTGTCTACATTCATAATTGTAGGAAATGCTAAATGTCAGGAAGAAGCTGTAAAGCATGAAGCTGTCATTTTTATCCCCACCAGACTCCCAGACTCTGTAAATTCTATCTGAACCCCAAGTTAAGAGTTCTTAGTCTGGAGCAGAGTAAGGAGTATTGGTCCTGTCCCTCATGACCTCATTAGTGGGTTGTGCTGGTCCAAGTATTCCTTTTTCAGTTGCGTGTTGGTGGTGTTGTCCCTCTCTCCTCCCCGCCTTCGGGCGCCGCGCCCGGCTCGCTCACACGCTGCCGGCCCGTTGGTCTCCCGACTGAGTTCGGTCCGCTGGGGCTCCGGAAGGACCCTGGTCTCCACATTCCTTCCTTCTTACTCCGTCACCCCCTAAACGTACAACCTCATCAATAACACTAATCCTCTCACAGTGTCAGCCGCTGGTTCGGAGCGTCCCGGTGCTTGCTCCTCAGCTGCCGCCCTGCATTCAATCTCAGGACCCCATGTGAAGGAGAAGAAACTGACTCCCCCACCTGTCCTCTCGTTTCCTTGTCCCCCTTCCCCCACATCCCTCCCTCGGTAACTCCGTTCCTTCGTGTAACTTTTCACAAAGTACCATAATAGGGCTCGGAGATAGCTTCCGCCAGTAACCTCGTTTGCTGTGTCGGACATGCGGGCCCTGCGTTGGCTCCTCCGCTTCCCCCTTTCTTCCCCCCCTCCAGCGGGCCGCTGGATCTCTGTTGTGAGATTGAGCCAGCCTGGTTCTACCATAGCAGATTCCAGGCCAGGCAGGAGGACCCTGTCCTAAAAATCAAGGCAGACATCATCTAAGGAAGAACAACATCCAAGTTTGTCCTCTGCACACACACAAACACACAACACCCCCCGCCCCACACACACACCCCAACACACCCACACCACACACACACACCCAACACACACACCAGAATTAAAACATTGGACGGTGCCTAAGGAACAAAATCTGCAGTTGTCCTCTGGCCTTCAACACTCACATTCAACCACAGAAATACATAGGCACAAAAAATAATAACATAATTGATAAAAATTTGAAGGTTTAAAAGGATCTGGAATGTACTTCCAGTGAAAAGGCCCTGGGTTCCGTCCCTAGCTGCACAAATAATAATAAGTTTTCAAATCCTAACCAGCCTCCAGTGGAACCAGGAGTCACACGTTTATTACAAGCAGGCATAAAAACAGTTATGCAACCTACTCTTGTAACTCAGTGAGGTGCCAAGTCTCTGCCCTTAGGCATGCCAAGAAGGACTTTGCATGAAAAGTACACCAAGCATAGATGTGACAATATTTAAGGGCCAGGATTCAACCAACCCCCCAGTTAGAACAGACATGGTGTCCTCTGTTGAGTTGGAGGCAATGGGAACTGAGAATGAACAAAACATGTAGCCCGAGGCAGTGGAGCATGCAGGGACATTTGTCCTGCCAGGCCTGTGGCTCTCTCTCAGGCAGCGGAGCATGCAGGGACATTTGTCCTGCCAGGCCGGTGGCTCTCTCTCAGGCAGTGGCACAAGCGCTGGTATGATAATCCCCATGTCCTTGCTTCTTTGTTGTTTNGAGGAGCATTTGGGTTGGTTCCAGCTCCTTGCTATTGTGAAGAGAGCGGAAATAAACATGGCCGCCGTGCATGTATCTCTGCGGTGGGGTGAGTCTTGAGGTATAGACTGTTCTTAGCTGCCATGTGGGCGCTGGGGATTGAACCTCGGTCCTCTGCAAGAGCAGTCAGTGCTCTTAACCGCTAGGCTCTCTCTCCAGCCTGTGAAAGCCGTATTTTTACTGCTGTTAAAATTATGCTTGGTAAGCCGGGCGTGGTGGCACATGCCTTTAATCCTAGCACTTAGGAGGCAGAGGCAGGTGGATCTTTGTGAGTTCAAGCCAGCCTGATCTACAGAGTGAGTTCCAGGACAGCTGGGGCTACAGGGAGACCCTGTCTCGAAAAGATAAAAAAAAAATAATGCTTAGTAGGTGGGCTGTGTGTATGTGTGTGCCTGCTCTCGGCATGTAGTTTACATTCCTCGGCGCAGTCCGCTCCCTCCTGGCTGCTTGATCTGTCTGCCCCTGTCTTGGTTGCTCAGGTTTTCCTTTTTTTTTTTCTTTTTTAAATTTTTTTCTTTTTGTATGTGTGTGAATATACTGTCTGCATGTAGGTTTGTGCAACCGTGTCGTGCAATGCCGCAGAGGTCAGAAGAGGGTCTCGGATTCCCCTGGAACTGGAGTTCTTCTGGAATTGGGGTTACAGACGGTTCTTAGCTGCCATATGGGTGCTGGGGATCGAACCCCGGTCCTCTGCAAGAGCAGTTGGTGCTCTTAACGGCTAGGCTATCTCTCCAGCCCCTCAGGTTTTCCTTAGATGCCTGCTAATCCCTAGTCCACACTTTACAGCAGAGAACTAACAAGCTGATGGAAGTTCTACATGTGTGGATGGCACTTGCCAACAGCTGGCTTCCCTTTCTAGTGGTTATTTACAAGGAAGGATCCCTAAATCAGCAACAGAGCTATTCCTGAGAAAATCGGCCTCACAGTTCCTGGATTAGAAATCTTGAACATCATCAGGCCAGCAAGATGGCTCAGTGGGTAAAGGCTCCTGCTGCCAAACTTGACGATCTGAGTTCGATCCCAGGTCCCACATGATGGAAGGTGAGAACATACTCCTGCATGTTGTCCTCTGATCTCCACATACAAGCTGTGGCATCTGTGTGCTTGTGTGTGTATGTCACACACAGAACGAAATAAATGTGACAGAAACTCTGTCAACTGGGAAGGGAAGTTCGGCTGGAATGCAAGGGTCCTTGTGAGAACCTGGCTGCGCCCTCGTTTCAGTAGGACATCTTACCGTCAGTTACACCCGCTGTCTGTCCAAGGACCTCCTTTTCAAACCCCTTCTGATCTTAAACTCTACTCCTCTCTCTCTCTCTCCTCTGTCTGCCTGTCTCTCTCACACACACATTTTTTCATCTTAATTTATTCATGCGTGTTTGTGTGTGTGTGTGTGTGTGTGTATGTGTGTGTGTGTGTATGCACAAACATGCATATACAGAGAGGTCAGAGGACAACTTGCAGGAGTCAGTTGTCTCCTTCCACTGTGCAGGTACAAGGGATTGAATTCAGGCCATCAGGCTTGTCCACAAGCACCTTTACCTATTGGACCATCTTGTCAGCTTTATTTATTTGTTTCTGAGACTGGTTCTCATATTTTTTTTTTTTTTTTT
>VZQC01011795.1:117240-150024 GCA_009823505.1 Rhizomys pruinosus | reverse complement strand
TTTAGCTGCCTTGTGGGTGCTGGGAACTAAGCCTGTGTCCTCCTCTGCGAGAGCAGTATTCTTGGCTGCTGAACCATCTCTCCAGTCCTGTAACTTTTAATGTTTAATTGTTCACCCATTCCTGTCGCTGTGGTGATGTGTAATTTGTCACTCCTCAAGTCTGCAAAGGTTTCTTGTGTGTTTCTACCTTTCCCCATCCACACTCCATTGGTATTCACCCACATTCCTTCCAGATCCCCAACACTGCAGTCACGTGATGGCTATTTTTTCTTACATCCCTGTGGACCTGTGTAGGAATTTACCTGGGATAAAAATCTTTCTGTTTTCGGAGCTGGAGAGATGGTTCAGCAGTTAAGAGCACCAACTGCTCTTGCAGAGGACCCGGGTTCGATTCCCAGAACCCACATGGCGGGTAAGAATCATCTTTAAGCCGGCTGTGGTGGCACATGCCTTTAATCCCAGTGCTTGGGAGGCAGAGGCAGGCAGATCTCTGTGAGTTCAAGGCCAGCCTGGTCTACAGGGCTAGTTCCAGGACAACTGGGGCTACAGGGAGACCCTGTCTCAAAAAAACCAAAAAAAAAAAAAAAAAAGTGAAGGACCCGGGTTTGATTCCCAGCACCCACATGGTGGCTAAGAACTGTCTTTACTTCCAGTTCCAGGGGAATCTGACGCCCTCTTCTGACCTCCTCGGCATTGCACAGCTCGGATACACCAACCTATATGCAGACAGTATACTCATACACATAAAAAAAAAAAGAGCAGTCACAGTCAGGTGCGGTGGTGCACATCTTTAATCTCAGCACTGAGGAGGCAGAGGCAGGCAGATCTCTGTGAGTTCTAAGGCAGCCTGGTTTAAACAGTGAGTTCTAGAACAGCCGGGGTTGCAGGGAGACCCTGTCTCAAAAAGACAAAAAAAAAAGAAAAAAGTGAACAGTCATATTTTCAGCTTCTCTTTATGGTTTTTCACCATATGTCCTAGGACAGGCCAGAGCTGTGGCTCTAGTCCATTAACAATTGTTTCTTTTCTTTTCTTTTTTTTTTTTTATCTTTTGAGACAGGGTTTCCCTGTAGCTCCAGCTATCCTGGAACTCGCTCTGTAGACCAGGCTGGCCTTGAACTCACAAAGATCTGCCTGCCTCTGCCTCCTGAGTGGCTAGGATTAAAGGTGTGGGCCACCATGCCTGGCTAATTGTTTCTTATAATAGCTTTTCTTTCTGACGAGTTTTCCTTAAACACATTAAAAAAATGTATCACACAAACTGAGCAATGTTTTGTTTTTCTTCTCAGAAATCAAAATGAATTCACCCACAGTCCCTTCCCTGTAATGCATTAAACAGTTTTTCTATTTCCATGTTCCCTTTCAACTCCTTCCTAATTCACTGTTTAATAAATGGAAGCCAAATTCTTACAAATTAGCCATTTTAAAGGGAACACTTCAGTGGCACTAGTGCATTCACACCACTGTGCAAACCCCACTTCAATCTAGTTCCAGAACATTTCATCTCCCTAAATTAGACCCTGTTCCCTGAAGCTGGTACTCTCTAGTCCCTTTCTCTCAGCCAGGAAGCCTGATCCACATTTGAAAAGATTTAATTTTATTACAAAACATGTTGAACATCAAGTTTACTAGGTTAGCCTCTGTTCATTTGTTTGTTTGTTTTGAGACACGCTCTTTCTATGCAGTCCCAGCTGGCCTGGAACTCGTACTGGTCTTTCTGCCTCTGCTTCCAGAGGGCCAGGATGACAGATATGCACCATCGTGCCAGGCCTGCTTTATCCCTTATTAAGTACACAGCGGAGCAGTGTTGCGTGCGTGTGCATTACACAACCATCACCGCCGTCCATCTACAGGACTTTTTTCATCTTTTCCAGCTGAACTTTTTCCTATTTAGTATTAATTTCCCATTTTCCACCCCCGGACACTCCTATTCTGTTTTCTTTTTTATTTATATTTATTTATTATTTTTATTTCATGTGTATGAGTGTATTGCCTGCATGTGTATAAGTGCACCTGTATCATACAATGCCCTTGGAGGTCAGAAGAGGGAGTCAGATCCCCTGGAACTGGAGTTAGGACAGTTGCTAGTCACCACATGAGTGCTGGGAATTGAACCCAGGTCCTCTGCTAGAGCAGTCAGTGCTCTTAACCACTTTGCCAACTCTCCAGCCCGTTTTCTGCCTGTGTGAATTTGCTTGTTCTAGGTACCTCATCTGAGTGGGACCATATAGTATTTGTCGTTTTTGTCTGGCTCATATCACTTTAGCATAAAGTCCTCAAGGTTCAGTAGGGTAGCATGTGTCAGATGTTCCTTTTAAAAATTATTTATTTCAGCCAGGCATGGTGGTGCACACCTTTAATCCCAGCACCAGTGAGGCAAAGGCAGGCAGATGTCTGTGAGATTCAGGCCAGCTTATCTTGTGTGTGTGTGTGTGTGTGTGTTTGTCTATCTGTGTGTGTCTGTGTGTGTCAGGCACACTTTGTGAATGTCAGAGGGACAGCTTGTGAGAGTTGGTTCCCACCTTTCTCTGTGTGGGATCTGGGGATCAGACTCCTGTCTTCACGCTTGGTGGCAAGCACCTTTACCCACTGAGCTGCCTCACTGGCCCATAATTTGACTCATATGTGATTATGCAATTACTGCAGGTTTTGCTTGTCCATTCTTCTCCTGGTAGACACTTGGGTTTTTCCACCTGTGGGAGATTGTGAATGATCTGTCGTGAACAAGAACATGGATGCACTGTGTCTGTTTAAACAGTCCAGTTTTAGCCAGGTGTGGTGGCGCACGCCTTTAATCCTAGCACTCAGGAGGCAGAGGCAGGTGGATCTTTGTGAGTTCAAGGACAGCCTGGTCTACAGAGCAAGTTCCAGGACAGATGGAGCTACAGGGAGACCCTGTCTCAAAAAGACCAAAATAAAAATAAAAAATAAACAGTCCAGTTTTACTTCAATTTTTTTTTTGGTCTTTTTGAGATAGGGTCTCCCTTTAGACCCAGCTGGCCTAGAACTTGATATGTAGACCAGGCTGGCCTTGAACTCACAGAGATCCGCTTGCTAGGATTAAAGGCATGTGCTACCACGCCCAGACTTACTTCAACTTTTTTTGAGATAAGAACTCACATTGTAGCTCAGGCTGGCCTGGAACTTACTAGGGCCTAGGGTGGCCTTGGTCTCATGACAAGCCATCTGCCCTAGCCTCCCCAGTGCTAGATTACAGACATGAACCACTATGCTGGGGTTCTAGACCACTTAAAACATTTTTTTTAGACAGGGTCCCACTATGTAACCCTGGATGGCTTCAGACTCACAAAGATCCACCTGCCTCTGCTCCCTGGGTACTGGGACTGTGTTCACAGCTGTGCCCGCATTGCCCACAGTTTGGAGATGTGATCTACTCATTTAAGTTTCCAGTCTATCTGTATGTATCTGTGTGCTGCCACTTGCCACACAGTCTTTCTGATTTTTCTCAATAGCTGTTTAATAGTCCATCAGAGAGTAGAGAGGGCCTTTGAAAAACTCTCTCTGGGAGACATGTTCTGAACCTACAGGTCAGACATCCTTGGCCTCCCTTCCTGTGGACCCCCCCCCCATTGTAAAGAAATGGAAAGCAGGAGGGGAGACAGAAAACCAACCTCCTGGCTTTAGGGAATCCAGAGGAGAGTGAACCCTCCCTTACAGGCTTAGGGTTTTTCTATTTTTCACCCTTGGGGAGGGGGAAAGAGGTTTGCAGCTAAGGCTATATCATGTTGGCCAAGGGGAGGGTAGGTCGTCTCATTAAGAGGGTCAGAGAAAGCAGTTTAGCTATGCAAGACTTCAGTTCAGGGAGGGAATGCCCTGTGATTAGAATCCAGCCATGCCGGGCGTGGTGGCACACGCCTTTAATCCTAGCACTTGGGAGGCAGAGGCAGGCGGATCTTTGTGAGTTCAAGACCAACCTGGTCTACAAAGTGAGTTCCAGGACAGCTGGGGCTACAGGGAGACCCTGTTTCGAAAAGACCAAAAAAAAAAAAAAAAAAGAATCCAGCCATAGCTGAAGGGTGTGTGTGTGTGTGTGTGCGTGCGTGCGCGCGCGCGCCTGTGTATGTGTGTGTGTTGCTGGGTGGAGATTATGAGACACAGCCTTCCAGGAAAGCTGCCAGGGAGTGGTGACCACTGGAGAAGTATTCAGTATTCAAGACCTAAGATTTCTCTTTCACTCATTCTCATCAAAGCTTGCAGAGAGCCACAGGGCACCAGTATGGGAGCAGAAGCACAGTGGCTCAGTCCTGTGATTGCGGCTCCTCAGGAGGCAGAGCCAAGAGGGTTGCAAGCTGAAGTCCTGCCTGGGCTACAGAGTGAATCCAAGGTTAGCTTGAGTAACTTAGCCAAACTTTCTCAAAACAAAATAAAACAACAGAGGGCTAGGGATGTAACTCAGTAGTAGAGCTCTTGGCTGGTATATAGTTTCAAACCCAAGTACCAAACAACACGAAACAAAAATAACCCCCCACCAAAAAAACAACAAACAATCAAACAACAACAACCAAAACCCCAAAATTAAACATGCAAACAAATTCTGGGTGCATGCCTGTAGTTCCAGTACTCAGAAGACAACAAGACAGAGGCAGGTAAACTCTCTCTGAGTTTGAGACCAGCTTGGTTTACATGGCAAGTTTCAGATCAGCCTGAGCTACATAGTGAGACCTTGTTTCAAAAAGACCAAAACCAAACAAACAAGTGGACAAACAAAAATTTGCTATTATGGGCTGGTGATAGGGCTCAATGGATAAAAGCACTTGCTGCCAAAACAGAGGACTTGAGTTTGATCCCCAGAACCTACTTGGTGGAAGGAGAGCACCAACTCCTGCAAGTTGCCTTCTGACCTTCGTACATGCTCTGTGGTGCATGTGGTGTGTGCGTGTGTGTGTGTGTGTGTGTGTGCTTGTTTGCACACACGAAATAAATAAATGTAAAAAATTAGAGTGCGCACTCACAAATACCTGCTTTAGTGGACTCGGGGACTCCTTGACAACTGTCCTGGGTGTCTTGGCTTTCTTGTGCTCACAGCATCTCTTCTCCTTTGCCCTTCCCCTTTCCAGCCTCACTGGAAGCAGTTTGATTATGGCGCTTTTGAAATTTTGAACTAGGCAGGCTCAATTTCTTGTGCTAAAATCCCTTTCCCTCCTTTCAGAGCTAAAATAGCTCGCTGCGCAGCCTGGTTTTAAAACCCTCATGCCAAGCATGGAAAATTCTATAAATACCAAATGCAAACGTGGAGTTTAACCTTTAATTATTCTAGCCTCCAGCTTAACCTCCCCTTTCCACTATTTTTTTTTTTCTATCTGCACACCCTCCTTAAACTCTGTCCGAAGGTTGATCAACACTAAGAAAAAAAAATCTCAGGCAGATTTTGAGGGTGGCTTGAGGAAAAGAAATTGTCAACTTGAGTGTGACCTTTGGAGAAGTGCTCCTCCGGTAGCCTGGAGCCATGCACTGGTAGCCAGAGTCTGGTCCAGTGTGATGTTCTGAAACAACTGGAAGCTTCCACAAAATAGATAAAGCTGGCATATACTGACAACTTCACTTCTGTCCAGGTGGTCTCCTGAATGAATTCATTTTGGGAACCTCCTCTCTGTCCTCTATTGCTACATAATAAACCACTCCAGAAGAGTGGCAAGAAACACTACCATCCCTTCTGGTGGTTCCCTGATCTGCTCCGTTGTTCCCAATCTGGATAAGGCCAATGACTTCGACTTGCCTCTGTTCCCTCTAGAAAACATTCTCTGTGGTAGATTTAAAAACCTGGGGCTGGGACTGGAAAGATGGCCTAGCGGTTAAGAGCGCCGACCGCTCTTACAGAGGACTCAGGTTCGATCCCCAGCACCCACATGGCCGCCGAGAACCGTCTGAAACTCCAATTCCAGGAGAACTCCAGTTCCAGGGGAATCCGACACCCTCTTCTGACCTCCGCGGCATTGCACGACACGGGTGCACAAACCTGCATGCAGACAGTACATTCATACACATACAGAAATAAATTAAAAAAAAATGGGGCTATGGACCAGTGAGATGGCTCAGTGGGCTGGGGGCTCCTGCTGCCAAGCCTCAGGTTCTGAGTTCAATCTCCAGGATCCACATGGTGGAAAGGATCCACAGGCTGAAAGGAGAGAATTGACTCCCACAGGTGGTTCTCTGATCTCCATGTTTGCCAGTCCATGTACACCCATACACATGCACTCACACATGTATATAAGCGTGCCTGCAAGCACACGCACATGCATGCATACACACACGCACACAAATGAATGTATAAATGTAATTTAAAACAAAGATGGGGCTACTTGATATTTGGGAATCAGAATCATCAAAGCCTCATTAGCTTACAAGTGGCTGTTTGCTAAGACTGAGGTTGTTGACAGTGGCTTCTCCTTGTGAATTTTCCAAATGACTTCTTTGTAGCACAGCAGTTGGATCCTAAAATGGAGTGTCTTAAGGGAACAAGTTATCTGTGATTGGCACTCTCCCCGTTAGCCTTAGAAGTCACCTGGCTTCTGAGCTGGAGAGATGCCTTAGTGGTTAAGAGCACATACTTTCTTCCAGAGGACCTGGGTTAGGTTCCCAGGACCTATGTTATGTTGGGTAGCCTGTACCTCCAGCTCCAGGGATATCCTCCCACATGTTTGTCTGTGTGTACGTGTGTCTGTGTGTACATGTGTGGACGCCAGAGGTTGATGTTAGGTGTTTTCCTCAATCAATCTCCACTTTTTTGTTTGTTTGTTTGTTTTGAAGACAGGGTCTCCCTGTAGCCCCAGCTGTCCTGGAACTCATTATGTAGACCAGACTAGCCTTAAACTCAGAAATCTGCCTGCCTCTGCTTCCCAAGTGCTGGGATTAAAGGCGTGCACCACCATGCCTGGCCTATTTTACTGTTTTTTTGTTTTGTTTTGTTTTTGGTCTTTTTTGAGATGGAGTCTCCCTTTAGTTCCAGCTGGCTTGGAGCTCGATGTGTAGACCAGGCTGGCCTTGAACTCACAGAGATCTGCCTACCTCAGCCTCCCAAGTGCTGGGATTAAAAGTGTGTGCCACCAAGCCCGGCCCCACTTTACTGTTTTAAAGATGTTTTTATTTTGACTTTATATACATGAACATTTTGCCTGTATGTATGTATGTATGTATGTATGTATGTATGTATGTATGTATGTATTGCACATGCAGACCAGGTGCTCTCCTAGGCCAGAAGAGGGCATCAGATTCCTTGTAACAGACAGGTGTTAACTACTATGTAAGTGCTGGTAACTGAACTTGGGTCCTCTGCAAGATCAGCAAGTACTCTTAGCCACTGAGCCATCTCTCCAGCCCCTAATTTGGAACGTTTTAAGATGTACACCTTGACAAAGCTGGTGAGCCAGTCCTTGCTACATAGAGTGTGACTTACACAGTTCTCATGTGGATAACGTGGCTTCTGCCTGAGTTTCGTTTGCCTATGCTGGTGTCCCTACCTTCTGCCATGTTTTTTGAAAAGAACTGTGCTAATCCCTTTGCCCATTTTTGGATGATTAATCTAGTTAGATATTATCAGTTACAAATCTGCTCAACACAGCACTAATAACAGCAATTTACTGAAAGTGGAAAAATCGTGTCAGGGGTTCCTATAAACACTAGAACTTGGGCCAGAGGCTTAACAAGATTCCTTGCCTGGTGTTCTAGATGCTGAGTACTGACATAGCTTGAATGAGGGACCAGGGCCATTTGCCTGGTTCATATTGGTGACTCTAATAGTCAACAGTTGCTTTAATAATGCTGTGTAACAAACCCTCTAAAGTTTAGTGGCTCATAACAGCCCATACCTTCTCTTGGTATAGTCCTAAAAAGCTGTGGAGATTTGACTGATCATGACCTGGCTTGGCTATTTCAGGGTGCTGGGCTTAGCCCCTGAAAGCACAAGAAGACAAATCATACCATGTTACATAATTTATTTTATTTTTGTTTTTTTGGTTTTTTTGGTCTTTTTGAGACAGGGTCTCCCTGTAGTCCCAGCTGTCCTGGAACTCACTCTGTAGACCAGGCTGGCCTTGAACTCACAAAGATCCGCCTGCCTCTGCCTCCCAAGTGCTAGGATTAAAGGCGTGCACCGCCATGCCTCGCAAATATTTTATTATTTTTATTTTATGTGTATGAGTGTACTGTCTACATGTATATAAGTGCACCTGTGTCACACAGTACCCACAGGGCATCAGATTCCCTAGAACTGGAGTTGTCTGCCATATGGGTGCCGGGAATTGAACCGAGTTCCTCTGCAAGAGCAGCCAGTTCTCTTAACCACTTAGCCAGCTCTCCAGCCCCATGTCACACAATTTAAAATGTCTGCTTGGGGCTGGAGAGATGGCTCAGCAGTTCAGAGCACTGACTGCTCTTGCAGAAGACCTGGGTTTGATTCCCAGCACCCACATGGTGGCTAAGAACCGTCTTTAACTCCAGTTCCAGGGGAATCTGACTCTTTCTTCTGACCTCCGTGGCATTGCAGGACACGGGTGTACCAACCTACATGCAGACAGTACACTCATACACATAAAAAAATAATAAATTAAAAAAAGCTTGCTTATGGGGCTAGAGAGATGGCTCAATTGTTAAGAGAGCTCGTTGCTTAAATAAGAACCCACTTCAGTTCCCAACACCCTTGCTGAACAGCTCACAACCACCTGCAATTCAAGGTCCAGGGGATCAGATTCTCTCTCTCTCTCTCTCTCTCTCTCTCTCTCTCTCTCTCTCACACACACACACACACACACACAATTAAAAATGAAATAGATCCTTAAAGATCTTTAAACAAAATGCCTACTCATAAGCCATGTCTGCCAGTGTCCCAAAAGGCACATGATCGAGGCTAATTTCTGTGAGATGAGGAGGTGAATCCCACTCGGAGTGGAGTCACCACAGATGTGCAGGTGAGTGAGACTCCCAGGATGAGCCAGCCAGCTGGCCACAGTGATACTGTGGTCGGAAGTGGTGAGATTCTCTTCCCATCTTCACTGGTTCATGAGAGCTGCTGTGATAAAGTACCATAGGCTGGGTGGCTTCAAACACAGCCACTAGCACACACTTTTGAGCCCAGCACTTGGGAAGCAGAAGCAGATGGATCTCTATGAGTTCAAGGTCATCCTCGGCTTTATAGTGAAACTTAGTCTCAAAACAAAAACTAAAAAACAGATGAAGGAAAAACAGCTACTGCACTTGGTTTGAGGTTGGTTCCTTCTGGGGGCTCTGAGAGGAAGGTCTGTCCTGGCCTTTCTTGCTTGTAGATGGCTCTTTCTCCTTGTAGCTCTTTACCTCCCCTTCTGTCTACGCATAATCAAACCACATTCCTCCTTCTGATAAGAACAGCAGTCAGATTGGCTTGAGGCCCAGTCTATTGAGCATTTTAACTGAATCACCTCTTTAAGGTCTGATCTTTGAATGAGACGTTCTGAGATGCTTGCAATATGACTTGTGTGTGTGTGTGTTTATGTGTTTGCGTGCGTGTTTGCATGTGTGTGCATGTGTGTAGGGGAGCTCAGCCCATAATATTATCGCTCAAAGGATTGTCTTGTGGAGCTGGGAATGCCACTCCATTGGTAGAGTGCTTGCTTAGAGCACACAAAACCCTGGGTTCAATTCCCAGCATCCCATAAATTGGGCATGGTGGTATCTCCTTGTAATCTTAGCACTTGGGATGTGGAGACAGGAAGACCAGCATTTCAACATCATCCTCTGCTATGTAGCAACTTTGAAGCTGGCCTGCATGAGGCCTTGCCACAAAATTTTTAAAAAGTGGGAGGGGAGTTGTTTTGTGTACCAGTAAGGGCATATGTGTGCACTTTGGTGGTTTTTGGCATAGAGACCAGTGAAGAAACTTCTCTTACCTGTACTTCCTGGGCTTCTGGCCACGATGGATTTGCTTTTCCCCATTATCAAGCAGAAGCTAAACCCCAGACTTTAAGAACCCCAAGATGTTCAGGACCAGCCCCAACCTCCCTGGCCACACCATCACACAGCTCCTGGTTATATACACCAGGCCAGTTCACACTACCAGCTGCTGAGAGGCAAAACCCATCCTGATGGTTGTACTGTGTCAGGGATGCTAACCCTGTTCACCACCCACCTGGTATCAGAACAAGTGAAGTGAATACTCTGCCCTCTCCTTTAATAAGGTACAGACAGTGATGGGTAATGTTAGCCAGAAGAGCCCCAAGGAAAGAGAATAAACCCCACTGACAGTTTCATGGCACAACGTGATTTTCTTACTCTCGCTGCTGGGTGGGCCTGGGAGAAATGCTTGCACACACAGAAGTTTGCCTTTTCGATGAATAGGGTTGAATGGGCTAACACGTAGGCATGCAGTAAACATCTTTAACACTTTAGAGGAGGCAGTTCTCTGAGCAGGCTCCCTTGCAACGCTGCTCCCGTTCCTTCCTGACTGATGTGGCCCACATGTGTTCCCTACCGCAGCAGAAACAAGTGGCCTTTGTGCCCTGTCAGTGTTTTGTGTCCTGGCGTAAATTAGGCACATGGCAGCCTTTCATTAAGAAATATATCTTTGAAGTGACGTGTCAGGTTTCCAGAGGCGGACAGGAAAGCCTGCTTGGGTCTGGGGACAGCCATTTCCCCTGATTGCAACGCTGGCTCCTAGGCCGGCTGGCTGTGGAGGAGACACGCCACGCAAATGCCGCCTCCCTGTGGGATGAGACTGTGACCGAATTATCAGCAGCTTCGTTGTCTCCCTCCCTGCCCCCATGCCTGGCACTGAAATCTTACAGACATCTGGAATTATGACTGGGTAAATGCAGTCAAACACAGATTTCTTTTTGTGGAAATATTCCCATCTCAGCCCCAGGAGGCCAGGGATATTGGGTAATTGACATACTTGCAATAAACATTATGGAAGTTTATAAACTTGGCCTATCTCTTGGCTGGTTTAGGCTTCTGGTGTGCCTGGGATGGCTTTGATTTTGAAAGGACTTAGCTGATAGGCAGGCTTTTCCGTTCCTCAGCTTTGCAGAGCAATCTGATAAACACATCTTCGGTGAGTCCTGCTTTGCCTAGCTTGGGACATGGCAAGGGACGGGCACTTTTGTTTTGTTTTGTTTTGTTTTTGTTTTGTAAAACAAAGATCTAAAGCATTTCTGTGACCCAACCAGAATTGTGGATAATGGAAAATACCACAAGATATTCAGTATACATGATATCTAATCTCCCTTCATACAGAAGAAATTCAAATGAGCTTCTGCCATTAGAACTTTGATGATCAGAAACTTCGTTTTAATCAGAGCTTGCCATAAACTCTGCGTGCCGAGCTGACTCGCGTATTTAACATTCTTGATATTATATGCTCTTCCAATTATCCAAATTTTTCTCAAACTCAATTTTCCAAAGCCCCATGGTTAATCAAACTTTAATTTTTTTTTTTTTGAGACAAGGTCTCTCTATAGCCCCAGCTGGCCTGGAACTCACTCTGTAGACCAGGCTGACCTTGAACTCACAGAGATCCACCTGCCTCTAAGCTTTAACTTTTTTTTTTAATTTTAAAAATTGATTTATTATTTTTTATGTGTATGAGTGTACTGTCTGCATGTAGGTTGGTGCACCCATGTCATGCAATGCTCCGGAGGTCAGAAGAGGGCATTGGATTCTCCTGGAACTGGAGTTAAAGACGGTTCTTAGCCACCATGTGGATGCTGGTAATTGAACCCGGATCCTCTGCAAGAGCAGTCGGTGCTCTTAACCGCTGAGTCATCTCTCCGGCCCCAGCTTTAACTTTTTAAACAAGTGTTTATCTCTCTTTCTCTCCATGCATATACCAGAGCTGGGAAGATGTTGGGGTTTTTTTTACATTTATTTATTTATTTATTTATTTATTTATTTATTTATTTATTTTATATGTGTGTGTCTTTGTGGATCTGCACACAATGTATGCGTGTCCTGACACATGTATGGAAGTCAGGGGACAGCTGGCAGGAGTCAGCTCTCTCCTTCTACCACTTGGGTTCTGGGACAGAACTCAGTTGTCAGGTGTGGCAGCAAGCATCTTCTCTCAGACTCCATTGTCTTTTTTGTTTTGTTTTGTTTTGTTTTGTTTGTCTTTTGGGGACAGGGTCTCCGTGTAGCCCCAGCTGTCCTGGAACTCATTATGTAGACCAGGCTGGCCTTGAACTCACAGAGATCCACCTGCCTCTGCCTCCTGAGTGCTGAAATAGATTACAGGCATGTGTCACCCTGCCTGGCTTCAGGCTCCATTTTTTAGGCACATCTGAGGGTAACACTTTGTTGAAGGCGGGGAAACCCGGGGACTGTCAGGATTCATTGCTACTACCCCCCACCTCTGGAGCCCTACCTGAACTGGTTTCATTTCCACTGCCTCATTGTACCACCCCACACTGTCCTGTGCTTCTGGTCCTGACTACCAGAGGCAGATCTGGGAATATGTACTATGTGGGTCACTGGCTTTCCTCTGCCCTCTTTGCCCTCACTCAGAAAGATCAGACTTCAAGAATGTGGTTAGCACACCTGGCACTCAGACCTCAGAGCAGTATGTCACAGAGTCACAATCACCAGTCACAAGAAATACCACACATCATTACAATATGCATGTTCACGCAGCAGTCGACCACCTACGCCAAACTCAATGGCATGTACATACACATATTGCATTCAGGCACGTACCCTGAAATCCTGCGCACATAGCTTTTGACTCAGGCTCTGTATACTTGGGCCAAAGCAATCAGATAGAGGGCTATCAGTGTTATCTATTTAATATGCATGTGCGTGTGTGTGTGTGTGTGTGTGTGTGTGTGTGTGTGTGTGCACGCACTCTGGTACTCACTTGTATACAAGTACTTGTAGAGGCCAGAGGACAACCTTGAGTGTTATCCTCTAGAATGTTGTCCACCACCTTTGAAGGCACCAATTAGGCTGGGTTGGCTGACTAGCCCAGCCCTAAGGATCCTTCCATCTCTTCCTCCCTGGTGCCGGGATAACAAGTGTGTGCTACCATTCCCAGCTTTTTATGTGGATCCCGGGGATTGAACTCATGCCCTCATGCTTGCGAAGCAAGCACCTTACCCACTGATGCATCTCGCCAGCACTATTATTATTATTCTCTCACTGACTACTTTGCTCCCTATTACAGGCTTGATATAGGGTCAAGAATTGTTAAGAGTTCATGGGCCAGTCGAGATGGCTTACGCAGGGTTCAGGGAGTTGCCACCAAACCCCAAGATCTGAGTTTGATCCCTGGAATCCACATGGTGGAAGGTGAAAACTCCTGCAAGTTTTCCTGTGACCTGCACGGCCTGCGTGTATGTGTGTATGGGTGTGTGTGCTTGCTCACAGGGCCTCTAGCCAGTTCTGTACACTAGAGAGTTTGGACCCCAGGACTAGGCTCTGTCCTAGGAGAGGGGAGTGTGCCGGTGCTGGTCCTGCTGTGCTTCATGGTATCCCACAGACTCTAAGCAAGTGACATCTACTCAGCCTCCTGTACACATGCCTACTAAAGCGCCTCTGCCCTTCCATTGGAGCTCTTTTCTACCATTGCCCCCTTTTTTTCTTTCTATTGAATTCTCCCTTTCTCAAAACTTAGCTGCAATGCTACCGCCTTTCCAGAGGCCAGCTGGAAAGTATCTGTCTCATTTCAACTCCTTAAAGTCCCCATTGTCTACAGCCCTCATTGAATCCACAGTAAACATGGCAGTGGGCATTTGACTGGCTCTCCCTCTCTCTTCTTTTTTCTCTTTTCTTCCTTTCTGTCTTCTTTTCTCTCCTTTTGCTCTTCCTTTTCTTGCCTTCTTTTTTCTCTCTGCTATTTCTTTTTCCTTTCTCTTTCTTCCTTTCCCTTTTCTTTCTTTTCCTTCCTTCCTTTCTTTTGACAATTAAGAACGAGAGCATTGTCTCGTATTTCTCTCCCTTCCGATGGAGTCTAAGTGTGACTTGAACATAATAGACACTCAGTAAATGCTTGAGGATGGTAATAATATTTCTTTTTTCTTTCTTTTTTTTAAATTTCTGTATGTGTATGAATGTACTGTCTGCATGCAGGTTTGTGCACCCGTGTCGTGCAATGCCGCAATCAGAAGATGGTGTCGGATTCCCTTGGAACTGGAGTTCTCCTGGAATTGGAGTTTCAGATGGTTCTCGGCTGCCATGTGGGTGCTGAGGATCGAACCCGGGTCCTCTGTAAGAGCGGTCGGCGCTCTTAACTGCTAGCCCATCTCTCCACCCCTATTTCTTTTTTCAGTAGCTTTTTTTGTGTACATGAGTGTATTGCCTGTATATATGTAAGTGTACCCATGTTGTACAATGCCTGTAGAGGAAAGAAGAGGGTGTTGGATTCTCCTGGAACTG
This sequence comes from Rhizomys pruinosus, assembly GCA_009823505.1. Lineage (NCBI taxonomy): Eukaryota > Metazoa > Chordata > Mammalia > Rodentia > Spalacidae > Rhizomys > Rhizomys pruinosus. The sequence continues at coordinate 135,674 of VZQC01011795.1, read as the reverse complement.
GAGTTACCAACAGTTGTTAGCAGCCATGGGGGTGCTGGGAATCGAACCCAGATCCTCCACAAGAGTAACCAGTGCTCTTAACCACTGACCCATCTCTCCAGCCCCAAGTAATAATATTTCTAACATCTTTTGTTAATTAAGAACCTACTGTGGCTGGGCGCGGTGGTACACGCCTTTAATCCTGGCACTTGGGAAGCAGAGGCAGGTGGATCTCTGTGAGTTCAAGGCCAGCCTGGTCTACATAGTGAGCTCCAGGCTAGCTGGGACTAAAGGTAGACCCTGTCTCAAAAAGACAAAAAAAAAAAAAAGAACGTACTGTGTCCTAGGCACTTTCAATAAATGACTCTATTTGAATTTTTTTTGTTTTGGATTAGGAATTTTTATGTATGTGATAGTTTAATATGCTCTCCTTAGACAGTTAAAATTGAGTGCACAGGGCAGGGGATGTAGCTCAGTTGGTAGAGTACTTGCTTCACATGCATGAGAGACGTTGACTTCCATCTCTTGAACCACATAAACATGCATACCATACATACACACAATAAATAAATAAATAAATAAATAAATAAATAAATAAATAAAAGACCCCCACATAACCACACACACACAAACATACATATACGCACTCATAAAGAAAAGAAACAGCAGGTAGGCAGAATGGAAGACCCCCAAGTGGAACCTATAGAGGCATCTGGAAAGTCCAGAGCCCTAGAACCCCTTCCATCTGCCTGTTGCCATGGAAGGTGAGTGGGGAAGGCTTCCACTCCAGCGGGTGTGCTTGTAAGCAGTTACAAGTAGGGTGTCTGGGCAGGTGCCTTCCAAAAAGACCGAATCTGAAGATGTCCCTGAGAACCACAGCTTGTGACCTCGCTGTCAAAAGCTGGTCTGAGAGACCTCAGGGATTCCCCGGAAAGCTTCCAGAAGTAGGTTAGCTTTAATAACAGCAGCAAGGAAAGAGGTTACTCTGCCAAGTGCCATTCTGAATGCTGAACGTCTCATTTAATCCTCACAACAACCCTCAAGTGAGGTGTCCCCATTTTATAGATGGGGAGACTGAGGCCATGAGGTTGCTCAATTTGCTCAAGTTACACAGCTAGAAGCAACAGGGCCAGGCTTTGAACTTAAGTGGTCTAATTTACAAGAGCAAAGCCACCAATCTTCCTACTTGCCTTTTTATTGCTGTGATAAAATACCTTGACAAAAGTAACTTAGGGGCAAAGGAGTTTATTTTAGCTCACATTTCCCAGTCCATTAGTGCAGAAGAGTCACAGTGGCAGGATCCCCAGTGAAAAGCAGAGAGAATGCATGCATTCTCCAGTTCACACAGTGCAGGGCTGAGCAGAGAACGGTGCTGCCCACGCTGAGTCTTCACACTCCAATTAACCCAGTTAAGGAAATTCCTTACAGACATGCCCACAGGCCAGTCTAATGTAGACAATTCCTCCTTGAGACTCTCTTCTCAGGCTTCTAGATTGTGTCTAGTTGACAACTTAAACTAACCATACCTGTTGACGCGGTAGCACACACCTTTAATCCTAGCATTCGGGAGGCAGAGGCAGGCAGATCTCTGGGAGGTCAAGGCCAGCCTGGTCTACAAAGCGAATTTCGGGACAGCTGGGACTAACAGGAAAACCCTGTCTCAAAAAAAAAAAAAAGACATTTCCCCCCAAAAAATTAACAATCACATGACCTGGTGAGATGGGTCAGTGGGTAACAGTGCTTGCCTTGAGACCCTAGGACATGAGTTTGATCCCCAGGACACACATGGTGGGGAAGAGAACTGACTCCCACAGGTTGTTCTCTGACCTACACACACACACACACACACACATACACACACACAGAACCACATATCACACTGTAGCATGTGTACACACATTCACTCATCAATCAGAATTTAAAAAGCCAGCCATCCATGTTGGGTATGCAGCATAGGGTGGGTCATGTAGACAGGGGCTGGGAGGCAAGACACTACGTTGGATGTGTTTTGGAATACGGTTTTCATGAACCACATACATCAGAATCACCTATGCCTGACGATCTCCAGCCTCCTCCAGAACCTAGTGATTCGAATCCGCTGGCCAAGAGGCATCAAATACATTTCGCACATGTGACCTTGGAAACACAAGCTAAACTTTCAGCCTTATTTAAAAAAAGTCTTTCAGGCCAGGCATGGTGGTCTATACCTTTAGACAGGCAGATCTCCATGAAATCAAGGCAAGCCAAATTTACACAGGGCATTCCCTGCAAGCTAGAGCTGCAGAAAGACCCTGTCAAAATAAACACAAACAAAAAACAACAACAAATAATAGCTGGGTGTGGTGACACATTCCCAGCACTTGGGAGGCAGGGGCAGGAGGATCTCTGAGAGTTCAAGGCCAGCCTGGACTACGTAGTAAGTTCCAGGACAGCTGGGGCTATAGGGAGACCCTATCTCAAAAAGACCAAAATAAAACAAACAAAACAAAATAAAACAAAAAATAATACCTCCCTTAAGATTTCAGTGAAATTTAGTGCCAGCAAGCTGGTAGAGGAGAACTGACCACCATGGTTTCCACACACATGTGTCATGGCAAGTATAGACACACATGCACACACATACATAAATATTAAAAAAAGATTTCCATGAAATTAAAATGGTGACTCACTATATGTATGGCATATTTCCACATATACTTGAAAATTCTTCATACATCCCTGAGTTAAGATGGTTTGAGAGTATTTTTAAAATTTTATTTGTTTTTGTATGTGTACTGTCTGCATGTAGGTTGGTGCACTTGTGTCATGCAATGCCGCGGAGGTCAGAAGAGGGTGTCGGATATCCCTGCAACTGGAGTTAAAGACGGTTCTCAGCCGCCATGTGGGTGCTGGGGATCGAACCCGGGTCCTCTGCAAGAACAGTCGGCGCTAGGCCATCTCTCCAGCCCCAAGAGTAGTTTTTTACTTCACAAGGGTGCAACACGAGAAACTGTTTCAAGTGCTGAATTATGACTTTTTTCTGGGCTAGTGATTTGAAGTCCCAGACTCTCTGGAGATTCAGGATAGCAGCAGTGAGCTGTGGTCCCCAGTCAGTCCCTCCATCGAAATCATGACAGGCATGACCAATATTCTGTAGTGCACTGTGTTGCTAAACTGTCACAGGCTGTGGGTACATATAGTAAATGCATTTTATANGGCGTGTGCCACCACGCCCGGCCCTATTTTTGGTATTTTTAATACAGGGTGTCTCTGTAGCCTCAGCTGGCCTGGAACTCAGCCAATTCTCCAACCCCTCTTTTTCCTTTTGTGATACTGGAGATGGAATTCAAGGCTTAGCATACATGGGCTAGATAAATGGTCTACCTTTGAGCTATACCCTCAGCCCTTTTGTTGTTGTTTATTATTTTGAGTTTGTGTGTGTGTGAGAGAGACAGAGACAGAGACAGAGAGACAGAGAGAGAGAGTCTCAGCTGGTCTGGAACTTGCTATGTAGACCAAGCCGGCTGGCCTTCAGCTGAGAATGATTTGCCTGCCTCTGCCTCCTGAGCAGAGTCTAAAGGTGTGCCCCATCAGGCCCTGGCTCAATCCTTTTAGGAACTTCAGGCTGGCCTTGAACTCACAGAGATCTTCCTGCCTACGCCTCCTGAATGCTGGGATTAAAGGCATGCTCTACCATTCCTGGCCTTTTTAGGAACTTAAAAAAAATATATTTTGTATGTGTATGAGTGTCTTGCCTGCACATATGTAACTGCACCCGTGTTGTACAATGCCTGTGGAGGCCAGAAGATGATGTTGGATCCCCCTGGAAGTAGGGTTATGGGTACTTGTTAACGGTCATGTGGGTGCTAGGAATTAAACCCAGGTTCTCTGCAAGAGCACCCAGTGCCCTTAACTGCTGAGCCATCTCCCCATCCCTTAGCCCTTCTTTTTTGGAGAAGGGTTCTGACTGTGTAGTCTTGGCTACAAGTTTCTTGTAAACTCAAGATCCTCTTGCCTCTCGTACTGAGTGTCAGGATTGTAGGCATGCACCACCCTGTCTGTCAGCCCAGCTGCTGTTTCTGAGCAGCTCTGCATGAACATGTTGATGGTCAGCCAGGTACCCTGGAGCCATGGCCACTGCCACTTCCCCAGATGAATAACTTTTAGCCCAAGCTTTCACTCTGTGATCACTGTCTACCTAGAACAGTCTCATGTAGAACTGATGAACTGTGGCTCACATGTTTCCTGGTCCTTGGGGGTACAATCAATTACTAACTCATATGGGGGGGCACAAGGCACCCCCACCTCTTGATTGTGCTTCTTTCTGCTCAACTTTGGCTTTTCCTCCAGAAAGCCACCCTCCAGTCAGGTGAGTGGATCTCTTTGAGTTTGAGGCTGGCCTGGTCTACATAGCATGTTCCAGGCTAGCCAGGGTTACATAGTGAGAGTCTGTCTCAGAACAAAACAAAACAAAACAAAACAAAACAACAACAAAAAAAGACCCTGCCTCCAACCAGTTGGTGTCCCTAGAATCCCTTTCTGGAGTTTTGTTCCCAGGGAACCTGACACCGCTGGTCACCTGGGCCTGCAGTAATAACCCAGTGGTACAGGAAGGCTGTTACCAAGCCATTCCTTGGCCTGCCTCTCGGTCCCCCACTTAAGTAATTAGTTCCCTCTCAAGGCTTGTTTTCTAGCCCTCTAATCAGAAGCTGGCATCAGAGCGAAAGGATGATAAATGAATGGGGTGGTAGTGGTGCAGTGCGCAGTGAGCCAGCCAGTCACCTGCGAGGCAGGAAGAGCAGGAAGCCCCCTCTCAAAGGCAGCATCAGGATCCCCGGGCTTGGGGGGCACTAATTTGCCTCTCCTTGCTACACTCTGAGGTCAAGAGCTTTAATAACTACTAAGTAGCATTAGTCAGTGCTGTGTGCTGTAGATTCTACAAAGCCATCCTGGAGAAGGCCCAGTGCACTGGGAAACAGAAAAGAGACGTAAACTTGTTGCTGCCTTGGGTTCTAGGTGAAGAAGAGTGGGAAGGTGCTGATGTGTGGCTGCCCCTGTCCTTTGTGGGAACAAACCAGCTGCCAGGAACAGCTGTCCAACTCCACTGCCTTTTGGTCAAGCTGTTTCTTGATAAATATCCCTTGGCAGCCAAGCTCTTGTGTTCTCTCTGCAGTGCGGCTCCCTGGATGCTCTCCACAAGCTTTTTTGCAGGCAGGGGATACTGCTGTCTGGTGCACAAGGGGTTTAAGTGTGGTTCCTAATTCTCCAAGGAGGCCAAAACACCCACACATTCGGCCTGCAGAGGTCAAGGCTCCTTTGTAAAAACTATTTAAACTAGCCGGGCGTGGTGGTGCATGCCTTTAATCCTAGCACTTGGGAGGCAGAGGCAGGCGGATCTTTGTGAGTTCAAGGCCAGCCTGGTCTACAGAGTGAGTTCCAGGACAGCTGGGGATACAAGGAGACCCTGTCTCAAAAAGACCAAAAAAAACCCCAACTATTTAAACTAGCAAGATATGGGGACGCAGGCCTGTAATCCCAGCTCTCTAGGGGTGCGGCAGGAAGACTGTGACAAGTTCCAGCCAGTCTAGACTACAAAGAGAATTAAGAGCATCCTGGACTATTCAAGGGTAGCCTGGGCTACATAGCAAGACTCTGTCTCAAACAACCAAGGGCCAGGGGGTGCCACTCAGTGGTAGAATGCTTACCTAGCATGCTCAAGACCCTGGATTTGGTATTTGGTTCCTAGAACAGGGGGAGGGGTGCAGGGTGGGGGGGCGGCTGTTAAAAAAACAGATATGGGCTGTTGTGTTGACACAAGCCTTTAATCCCAGCCCAGCATTTGGGAGGCAGAGGCAGGTGGATCTCTGTGAGATCGGGACCAGCCTGATCTACATAGTGAGCTCCAGGCCAGGTGGGACTATAGGGCTACAGGGCTACAGGGAGTCCCTGTCTCATACACACACACAAAAAAGCAAAAGCACATGCCTATGATCCTACCACTCAGGACTTTGAAACAGGAGGATCACCACTTCCAGGCCAGCCTGGGCTAATAGTGAGACCTTGTCTCAAAAACGAAAGAAATGGACCATCAAGATCACTCAGCTAATTACAAAAAACAGGGATAACAGCAACAGAAAACCCTGTACAAAACAAAAACTATACATATGATTAAATATAAAATAGAGTGGAGAGGGCAAAATAGATATAAATCTAGAAAGTTCCTCAGTAAATTTAACTTAACTTCTATTTAACTTGTGTTCTATTTTTTTTTTTTCTTCTTTGGCCTCAGGAAAAACCTTTAATTTATTCCCAACTAGATTTCGGTGAGTTTTGAGAACTATCCAGTCTTACCAAATCATGTGAATGGTCTAACCTGTACTCTGTTTACCTCTCTGGGAATCTCTTGGTTTCTGTCTCTCTCTATGTATATGCATATGAGTATATATAATTAATAGATTTTATTTCTTAAGGCAGTTTCAGATTTATAAGAAAGCTGGGCACAATTTCTACTAGCATTAATATCTTGCATTAAAATATTGCTTCAGGGTTGAAGATGTAGCTCAGTTGGTATAGAGCTGTCTAACATGCCCAAAGCCCTGGGTTTGGTCCTCAGCACCATGTAAAACCAGATGTGGAAGTGCATCCTTGAAATCACAGCACTTAGAAGGTGAAGGCCAGAGGATCAGAAGTTCAAGCCCACAGAGAAAGCTTCGTTAGCCCTGCCGGTGTCCCGGTCACCATCTTTGGCCTCTTTACTTCTTTTTTTTCCTCTCTCCTTCCNTTAGGGATGACAAAGGAAGCCCAGCAGTCAGGCATGGAGGGTGGGGCTGTCCCCACTACTCTGAAGGCTGAGGCTGCAAGGTGGTTTGAGTGCAGTCTGGACAACCTAGAGGACTCCATCTCTTTAAAGAGAGAAGATTCCAGGCTGGAGATATGTTAAGAGCACTGACTGCTCTTGCAGAGGACTCAGGTTTAATTCCCAGCACCCACATGGTGGCTAAGAACCATCTGTAACTCCAGTTTCAGGGCAATCGAACAGCTTTTCCTGACTCCAAGAGCATTGCCCGACATGGGTCCACTTACACACTCGTACACATAAAATACAAATGATAAACATATTAAAAAGAGAGAGGATTTTGCAGTTGTCCATGCTGATTGTCCTCGGTTTTCCTTGTAGATCCAGAATAGAAATCATGTTACAGGCCATGGGGCAAGAGCTTCAGCGTAGAGTGCTGGACTAGCACACTGTGGCCCTGTGCTCAACTCCAGCAGCCTCAACCATAATCAAGATCGGGTGGGAGGAAGCTTTCTTAAAGCTAAATAAATAAATCTTAATTCTTTACCAGCAAGAGCTCTGAAAAGGTGATAATTATGAATATTAAAGAAGAAGAAGAAGGGGGCTGGAGAGATGGCTCAGCCTTTAAGAGCACTGATTGCTCTTGCAGAAGACCCAGGTTCAGTCCCTAGCACATGGCGGCTAACAACCATTTGTAACTTCAGTTCCAATGGATCCAATGCCCCTTCTGGTCTCCACAGCCTTTGCATGACATGGGTGCACTTACACACATGCAGGCAAAACACTCTTACACATAAAATTAAAAAAATTATTTTTATTTTTATGTGTATGAGCATATTTATTATCTGCATGTATGTAAGTACACCCATGTCATGCAGTGCTTGTGGAGTTCAGAAGGGGGCATCAAATTCCCCTGGAAGTGGAGTTATGGATGATTGTTAACTGCCATGTGGGTGCTGGGAATTGAACCCTGGTCCTGTGCAAGAACTGCCAGTGCTCTTAATTGCTGAGCCATCTCTGTAGCCCTCTTCTAAAAAATTTTTTTTAAATGACAAAGAAACTGAAAATACAAGGGATTAGTCCCAGTTCATTTCTGGTTTTTGTGCTAGGATCCTAAGCATATAACACCTAGGATTTTCATGCACTTCACATTTCTGGAGGTGGAAGGTCGTAGTGCTTGGCTTCTGCTGAGAGCCTCAGGCTGCATCACAACATGGTGAAGCACTGGGAAGAGGACGGGAGTCTGTTTGGAGGAAGTATGTGTGCAAGATGCGGGAGGCTGGGGGCCACAAGGTAGCTCAGTGAGGAAGGCACCTGCTGCACAAGCCTGGCGGCTCCAGTTCAATTCCTGGAGCCCATGTACATGGTGGAAGCAGAGAAATGACTCCACAAAGTGGTGCCATTCATGATCCTCCACATCATGCACATTAATAATAATAATAATAATAATAATAATGATGATAATAATGATAGAGGAGGAGAGTTGTGGTGGTTTGAATGAGAAATACTCCCCATAAGCTCAAGTATTTGAATACTTATTCAGTTGGTGGTACTGTGGGGGAGGGTTATAGAACCTTTAAGAGGTGTGGCCTTGCTGGAGGAAGCACGTCATGGGGGGCAGATTTTGAGAGTTTGTACCCTTGCCTCACTTCCAGCTTCACCCTCTCTCCGCTTCCCGGAAGATTTGAGTGCTTCATTTTCTTTCTTTCTTTTTTTTTGAGACAGGGTCTCCCTGTAGCTCTGGCTGTCCTGGAATTCGCTCTGTAGACCAGGCTGGCCTCGAACTCACAGTGATCCGCGTGCCTCTGCCTCCCAAGTGCTAGGATTAAAGGCGTGTGCCACCACACCTGGCATTTATTTATTTCTGTATGTGTATCAATGTCCTGTCTGCATGCAAGTTTGTGCAGCCGTGTCGTGCAATGCCTCGGAAGTCAGAAGAGGGTGTGGGATTCCCCTGGAACTGGAGTTCTCCTGGAATTGGAGTTTCAGACGGTTCTCAGCTGCCATGTGGGTGCTGGGGATCGAACCCGGGTCCTCTGCAAGAGCGGTCGGCGCTCTTAACCACTAGGCCATCTCTCCAGCCCCAGAGTGCTCCGTTTTCTACTCTGGTGTCCTCTGTCATCATGCCTTTCCACCATGATGGACACTTATTTATTCCTCTGCAACTGTAAATGCCCCCAAACTCTTCCTTCTATAAGTTACCTTGGTCATGGTGTTTTATCACAGCCACCGAAAGCAAACCAGAAGAGGCTGATCTGAAGTGTAATAGCCCACTCTTGTGAGTAGTTACCCACTCACTCTTACAAGGTTAATCCCACTTTAAGAGGACCAAGCCAGTCTCTCAAGAGGAATAAATTTATTCATTAGAGTCGGGGGGCCTGTGACCTAATCGCCTTCCACTACGCCCCTCATCTTAAGGGTCACATCACTTTTCAATGTCATTACATTGAGGACCAAGCTTTCTGCCTGTGAGCCTCTGTTTCTTTTTTCAGTGCTGAAGACTGAACCCAGGTCCCCGTGTGTGCCAGGCCAGCTTACCTCTGAGCCATATCCCTAGCTCTGTTTCTACACTGTTCGTTTGTCTGAGACAGGGTTTCACTATGTAGTGCTGGCTAGCCTGGAACTCACTATGTAGAGATATGCCTGTCTCTGCTTCCCAAGTACTGGGATTAAAGCCATGCACTGCCACACTCAACTCTACATGTCATTCTGAAAGGCTTCACTGAGTGGCCCAGGCAGGCCTTGAACTTGCAATCCTCCTGCTTCAGAACAGTTATATCCAACTCATAGTAGAACTCAAACCCAGATTGGAAGAACAAGGTAAGTCTGGCTAAAGAGGGGTGCTGGAGGGGTGGGGATGTGGAGTTGGGAGCCCACCTTCTTTTTTTTTTTTTTGGTCTTTTTGAGACAAATTCTCTGTTTTAGTCCAAGCTGGCCTGGAGCTCGCTATGTAGACCAGGCTAGCCTTGAACTCGCAGAGATCTGCTTGCCTCTGCCTCCTTAGTGCTAGGATGAAAGGCGTGCCATCATGCCCAGCAGCCCACCTTCTTTTATTTTCTCCTATCACTTTTAGCAAATTTTGTATTTGTTTGTTTGTTTTGAGACTAGAGTTTCATACTGTGGCCTAGGCTGGCCTTGACCTTGTAAGAATCCTCCTGTTTCAGCTTCCTGAGTGCTAGGATCAAGGTCAGAAGCTACCATGCTTAGCTTTGTTTTGTTTTGCAGTATATTACTGTGTTGACTGTCCCCAGGTGCAGGCCTGGATGATTTGGTGTCACCACAGTGGGCCAGTCTTGGCTTTGGATTGCTTGTTGCTGACAGAAACAGTGAGACTGAGCCATGCTACCCTCCGCACTCACATTCTGAAGCCCTACACCCCCAAACCTCAGAATGCAGCTGTATTTGAAGACAGGGCTTAAAATGTTGTTAAAATATGGTCATGAAGCTGGATGTCGTGGCACCAATAATATTAAGTATAAAAAAGCACGAAAACCAGGTCACTCTAGGAACATGCTTTACTTTCATGTGGGACTGCCAGCGTGAGCCACCTGTGGACATGTGTTGGGACTGGGCAGCATGGCAGGGGGGGGTGGGGACAGAGAGAGAGAGAGAGAGAGAGAGAGAGAGAGAGAGAGAGAGAGATTTACAGAGAGAGTTATGGCAGCTGGGGTCTACCTTTTATACCCATGGGGCGGGACCTCAGGTAAGTGGGAAGGGGTCAGAGGATTGGCAGCTTCTGGAGGAAGTGGGCACCTGTGTGCCCCTTAGAATTCTGGGAAGCCTGGACCTAACACACACACACACACACACACACACACACACACATATATATATAAATTCGAGAGTGTAGGTCCCAATCCCACGTGACTGGTGTCCTTGTAAGAGGAGACACAGACTGGCACACAGGGAAGTACGTATGAGGACATAGGGAGAAAATGACAGTGCCTAAGGACAGGACACAGGACTGGGACAGATCCTGGCCATCAGAGGAAAGCAATGCTGCTACATATTTGTGTGCGTGTGTGTGTGTGTGTGTGTGTGTGTACAAGTTTGTACTAGTTCATGTGCACATGTGTGCAGGTGCACATGCACGTGTATGTGCATGTACATGTGCCATTCTATCCCAGGGTATCTGTCACCAGCTTTGTGTATACTGAGAGATGCTGTGCTAAGCATAGCTTTGAAAGGTTTAATGCACACCTATTATTCACCAGCAGTTTTAATTTGTACATTTATAGTCTCTCTCCTCGTGTGCGTGTGTGTGTGTGTGTGTGTGTGTGTGTGTGTGTGTGTGTGTGTGTGTGTACTAGAAGACAACTTGTGGGCTTAATGGGAGTTGGTTCTTTCCTTCCGTTATGCATGTGGGTCCTGGGGATCAAACTCATGTCACCAGGCTTGGTGACAAGCACCTTTACCTGCTGATCCATCTGGACAGCCTCATTTTAATCTTTTGGAATTTAGTTTTAAAACGGGATCACACTGTGCATGCTTCTTCAGGGCAGTGCCTTGGTGCCCAGTACTCTGGTTCGCAGCTACACAAGTGTGCCCTCGAGGGCAGCGCTTCCATTAGAGGACCCTATTCCCACCTCATGTTGTCTTCCTCACGCAGGCAGAGGTAACTCAGGAGGTGAGCCAGTAAGAAGGTTATTGTACCTTTGATGTCAATGGGCAATGGCCATGGTGGCTTTGTACATTGTGGCAGTGGTGAGCAGAATGTATAAGCTATGGAATGAGGCGTGCCGGATGCATGTAAAATCCCACCCCTCTTCTTCCCCTCGCATTGCCTTCTGGAACTCATGTGAAAAATCCTTTTGTATAGCAAATGCATACAAATACTCATGTATGCAGACTTGCATACCTTGGGTTATTTGCAAACTAGAGTTAGAATCACACTACATCTCTTGAAGTGTTTTATTTTGCTTTGTTTTGAGACAGAGGGTCTCTCTGTACTCATTGGCCAACATCCTCCTGCCTCAGTCTCCAGAATGCTGGGATTACAAGTGTGCACTTCCACACACAGACCTAAAGTCACTTTCTTTTTCATTTGAAGCTTTGGGACCAGAATATACCAGCACTCTTCATCCCCCCTTTTGCCAGCTCTATACTATTCCAAGAGGTATTATTATTATTATTATTATTATTATTATTATTGAGACAGGCTCTCAGTATGTAGTCCTGGCTGGCGTGAAACTCACTATGTAGACCAGGCTGGTCTCAAACTCAGAGACCCCCCTGCCTTTGCTTCCCAACAGCTAGGATTAAAGATGTGCTTCAGCATGCCCAGCAAGGTATGCTTTTAAGGATAGTACTATGTAAGACCACAGAGGAAGGCTCCATGCTCTAACATTACCATAAATACCTTTAGACATGTATTCTTTTGCTTGCAAGTATTTCTGCAAGACAGATCCTTAGAGAGAAAGTGCTGTCAAAAAGGCCTACACCTAGAGGAAATGTGTTTCCATGGCCACCAAAGACACAGTGACACTGGGAGGCACAGAAAGGAGGATCAAGAACTTGGGCTACCTTGTGAGTTCAAGGCTAACCTGAACTACATAGTAAGACCCTGTCTCAAATAACCAATGATTGGGGATGGAGCTCAGTGGAAATGGACTGAGTTCTACCCCCAGCTCTTTGCAATGTTGTCTGTATAGACCTAACCTGGAAACCAATTATTCTTTCTTTCTCTCTCTGTTGGGGGATAGATTCAGGCCCTCATGTGTGTCAAGCAAGCACTCCTCTGAGTTACATTCCCAGCTTCCAAAGTTCTTCATCAATACAAAGGACTAGTGAAGTTCGATCCATTTACACAGAATCTGTGTTCTTTTCAACAGGCCTGTTAAACTGCAGTCAACAGCCTGAACACATTCTTTAAAGGTATTTGTACTTGTTTTGTTTCATTGTTTTAATTTTTTTAAAAAAAGTTACTATTTTTTTTGCCTTTTTGAGACAGGGTCTCCTTGTAGCCCACCTGGCCTGGAATTCATTATGTAGATCAGGCTGGCCTTGAACTCACAGGGATTTGCCTGCCTCTGCCTCCCAAGTGTGCTGGGATTAAAGATGTGCACCACCATGCCCAGCACTGTATTACATTTTTTTTTTTCCTTTTTTTTTTTTTTTTTTTTTTCCACTCAGACTGCATTCTCTCCCTCTACTCTCTGGAGAGAGAGAAGAACGATCATCAATGGCAAAAGGCAGTTGCAGCAAAGCAACACCTAGAGCCGGCTTCATGCTCAGGAGAGAATGCTACGTCTCCTCCTCGTGGTTTCTGGTACTCTACACAGTCAGAGAAACTTCTCTAGTAACATACTATAGAAATGATCCCTGAAAGTATAGTCTTGTATTACATTTTTAAAAATTTAATGTTTCTGTGTGTCTGTGTGTGTGTGTGTGTGAGTGTGTGTGTGTGTGTATGTGTGTGTGTGTGTGTGTGTGTGTATGTGTGTGTGTGTGTGTGTATGTACCCAGGTGCCACAGAACACATGTGGAGGTCAGAGGACAACTTGTAGGAGTCAATTCTTTCTTTCTACTCTGTGGATTTCGAGAATCAAATTCGGGTCATCAGGCTTGGCAGCAAAGGCCTTTATCCACTGAGCCACCCCACATGCCCTGCCTGATTTGGGCGGCCTTGAACTGGCTATGGAGCTGAGAATGTTCTTGAACTCCACCTCCCAAATTCAGGGATTACACACATGCACCGCCACTCCTGGTTAAAAGATATGTATATTTAAGGTAATGATTGGCTGGGTGAGGTGGCACATGCCTTTAATCCCAGTATTTGCAAGACAGGCAAGCAAATCTCTGTGAGTTCAAGGCCAGCCTGGCCTACTTAGCCAGTTCTAGGAATGCTGGGCCATACCTTTGTATGTACGTTGTAAATCTAACGTGCGGGAGGTGGAAGAAGGAGGATCTCAAGTTCAAAGCCTTCCTGGTCTACATACAGAGATCCTGTCTCAAAAAAGTAAATGACTTGGGGGCCAGGGAGGTGGCTTAGTAGGTAAAGACACTTGATGGCAAGGCTGACAAACTACATTTAATCCCCGAGATCCACACAGTGGAAGGAGAGAACTGACTCCTGAGATTTGTCCTCTGACCTCCACATATACCACACACTGCCACACACAGACACACACACACACATACACACAGACACACACACATACACACAAATAAACAAATGGAATTTTATTTTTTTTAACTTTTAAAAAATATTTATTTATTTATTTTTTTAATTTTATTTTTTTTTTATGTGTCTGAATGTACTGTCTGCATTGCAGGTCTGTGTACCCATGTCATGCAATGCCACAGAGGTCAGAAGAGGGTGTTGGATTCCCCTGGAACTGGAGTTAAATACGGCTCTCAGCTGCCATGTGGGTGCTGGGGATTGAACCCGGGTCCTCTGCAAGAGCAGAGTTGGTGCTCTTAACTGCTAGGCCATCTCTCCAGCCCCTCAAATGGAATTTTATAAAGTTAAAAAATGACTTGGGAAGTGTAGACAGGAGAATCAGGAAGTCAAGGCTATGTTTGACTACATAGCAAGTTTGAAGCCAGTCTGGGCCACCTGAGACCCTGTTGCAAAAACACCAATAAGCGGCTTGAGACGGTTCAGCTGCTAAGAGCACCAGCTGCTCCTGCAGAGGACCCAGGTTCAGTTCCTAATACCCGCATGGTGGCTAACAGCCATCTTTAATGCCAGTTCCGGGGAAATCTAACACCCTCTTCTGACCTTTTTAGCATTGCACGACACAGGTCCACGTACATACATGTGAGCAATACATTCTTACCATAAAATAAAAAAATTTAAAAAACACTAATAAATAGTTGGGTGTGGTAGCACATGCCTTTAATCCCAGCACTGGGGAGGCAGAAGCAGGCAGATCTCTGTGAGTTCAAGGCCAGCCTGGTCTACATTGTGAGTTCCAGGACAGCTGGGGCTACAGGGGGGACCTTGTCTCAAAAAGATCCCCCCAACAAAACAACCCACTAATAAATAAATAAGCAAGCGAAGGAAATAATGAAGGGCCAGAGCACTCCTAGAAAGGCTGCACAGTCTATATGCTCAACAAGAGTACTCACGAGCTCTTCCTGAACCCCCTTTACCAACCAACAGCAGGTGACAGAAAACTTCGTGATTTTGTACCATTTCATGGCCTCAAAAAAAGTATCTTATTTTCCCTTGCTTCTTCCAGATTTCCAGGAAGTTTTTCTGCCCCTCTGCTAGGATGTACCTGTTTCTACTCCACCACCACCCCTTCGCACACCACCTCTGCTAGGACGCACCTGTTTCTACTCCACCACCACCCCTTCGCACACCACCTCTGCTAGGACGCACCTGTTTCTATTCCACCACCCCCCCCTTCGCACACCACCTCTGCTAGGACGTACCTGTTTCTACTCCACCACCCCTTCGCACACCGCCTTTCTATTAAATTGTTGCTCTTTCGTTTACAGATAACAGAGGAACTTTTGGCTGGGAGTTCTGGAAGTCAATATCTTTTGTCTTTTTCTTTTGTTGATGGTAAACCTTGGTGCCTGCTGAGGCTAGGGAGGCAGGGTGAGCAAGTGAAACAGGCTCTCTAAGATTGGCAGCCCTGCTGGCTGCCAGCCAACTGCTCCTGCCTGCCAACATGGGAGCGCCACTTTACTAGGTCGGCTGGTTTTTATGGGAAAAGTCCTAGTTTTTTTCTTTCCTTTCTTTCTTTTTTCTTTCTTTCTTTCTTTTTCTTTCTTTCTTTCTTTCTTTCTTTCTTTCTTTCTTTCTTTCTTTCTTTCTTTCTTTCTTTCTTCCTTCCTTCCTTCCTTCCTTCCTTCCTTCCTTCCTTTCTTTCTTTCTTTTTGTTGTTGGTTGCTTTGTTTTTGTTTTTTTGTTTTGTTTAAATAGAGTCTCATGTAATCCAGGCTAGCCTTGAACTCACTAGGTACCAAGGCTGTCCTTGAACTTTTGATCCTCCTTTCTCCGGCTACCACAGCAGGTTTATACTGAGCATTGAGCCCAGGGCTTTGTGCATGCTAAGTGAGCATTCTACCTCAGGGGCTTTATCTCCAGTCTCCATAGGAAGAATTTAACTTTGTAAAAGATAACACCTGTCTAGGCTGTGTTGGAGGTGTAAGACAGCAGTTCGCAGCCTCCGCCCCTGACTGTGTTTTACTACAAAGGTGTTTAGAATTGTCACAGAGTTCCATTTTTCCCTTTTTAATTCTGGGGTTCTGTATCATGTTTTCCTTTGGCCAGTTTGTCACACTGGTTCCCATTTACTCTCTAAATCCTTCTATTTTAAGGCTACAAAGAGAAAATGTTCATACTTTTTATTTGTGTGTCTTTAATGACACATAAATGGCACTACATTACTGGCCTTAGAGGGCAGGAGAAGGTCTGACCTTAGGGACCTGGGTGGACCAGAATTAGAACTCCTCACCAGCTTACTTACCATTTATTCATTTAACAACGTCAAGGACCTCCAACATGCTGAGATTCCTGGGAAAGAGGATAAAGTGTTCTATTCAGTGATATAGAGGTCCTGGGAGTATTTACATTCATACTAAAGTATAAATGACTTGCCTCAAACCCCTTCCTTGGGATAACTGTGAATCAGGATAGAGAGAAACTGGGCAGTGAGCCTGAAGGAAGAGTAGAACCACTCAACTCCAGCCTCCTTGCCCTGAGAACTCCACCATTCCCAACCATGTGGGGGCCCTCTCTGCATACTTGGCTCCCATTCTGGCTGGGGGTGCTGGCAGAGCTCCAAAGAGAGTGCACGGGAAGCAAAACAAACACCCTCAACCATCTGGTGGCATCATGTGGGCATCCCTTCCCTGTGCTAACTGGAGGCTAGCTTTCACCCAAGTAGCACATCCTAGAAACTACTCCAGGGGTGGGAAAATGTGCCTGGCATTGTAGACATCAGGCTGGCTGTGAGCAAGGCGCAGTGAGGTACATTTCTGGCTCAGGATAAGAGAGGTTCTGGGCTCCCCTGAAGAGGGTGCTGGTGGGAGGCATTTACCAAAACCGCACACACTGAGTTCCCAGGGGGTGTCAAGAGAGTGCTAAGCCCAGCACCTGTGCCTGCTCACTTCCATTCATATGTAGCATCAGAGGTAGGGCTGTTCCTGGAAGTGATGGGTCCCAATGCGAACCAGGATGCGTTCCAGATCTGGCCTTCACACTACCCTGCAGTCCTAGGCTTCCTGTTTTTCACCCTGGCCCCTATTCATTCCTCTCCAACAGCACGTGGAACACAGCCCCCCAGACCACAGGCCCACTGCATGCTGACCCTTTCTGTCTTGTTCTCTACCCTACTCCCCTTAAACCTCACTTCCTTGGCCCCACCTTTCAGTCTCAGGTGTTGCCTGTCCCTTCCCATCTCTCCCTCAAGAGGAAAAATGTATCCTAGAGTCACAGACCTGTGACTTGAGGTATGAACTGGGTATGACCCCAAATGAAGGCATTCACAGAAAGATAGCTTTTCTAAGACTTTTGCGTTAATTGAAACTGGCCCACAGGACTGGGGAGATGGCTCAGTGGGAAAAGTGCTTCCATGGCGAGCACCAGGACCTGAGTTCAGATCCTCAGCACTCATGCATAAAGTCGGACTTCATGCAGCCATGACCCCAGTGCTGGAGGAGTGGAGACAGGTGGATCAAGCCAGTCTGTGAGCTTCAGGTTCAGAGACAGTTTCAAAAAGTAAGGTGCAGATTGGTAGAGGTGGAGGAGACCTGCTGTTGATCTCTGGCCTCCACATACATGGGCACACATGCATACACAAGGTGCAAATAGCACAGTTTGTTTTCTGACTATGCAACAAATTCATGTCCTTCACACAGAAGGAGAAGGGGGCAGGGCAGAGTGGTGCACACCTTTAATCCCAGAATTTGGGAAGCAGAGGCAGGTGGAGCTCTCTGTGAGTTCAGTGCCAGCCTGGTCAACATAGTGGGTTCCAGACTGTCCAGAGCTACATAGTAAGACCCTGTCTGAGAGAGAAAGAGAGAGAGAGAGATAGAGAGAGAGAGAGAGAGAGAGAGAGAGAGAGAGAGAGAGAAGGAGGGAGACAGACAGAGACAGAGAGCATGCAGGGACTGGAGAGATGGCTCAGCAGTTAAGAGCACTGGCTGCTCTTGCAGAGAACCCAAATTTGGTTTCCAGCCCTGACCTGGCAACTAACGGCCACCAAGAACTCCAGCTCCGGGGTATCTGACACCCTCTTTTGGCCTCCACAGGCATTTTGAGCACATAGTGCACTTGTATATATGCAGACAAGGCACTGATACACATAAAAATTTTAAAATATATATATTTTTTAAGCCATGCGCCACCACGCCCGGCTTGTTCTCTACTTTTTTAAAAATTTTATTTATTTTTTTATGTGTATGAATGTACTGTCTGCATGTAGGTTTGTGCACCCGTGTCATGTAAAGCCGCGGAGGTCAGAAGAGGGTGCCGAATTCCCCCAGAACTGGAGTTAAAGATGGTTCTCAGCTGACATGTGGGTGCTGGGGATCGAACCCTGGTCCTCTGCAAGAGCGGTTGCCACTCTTAACCACTAGGCCATCTCTCCAACCCCTTAAAAAATATTTTTTTAGAGGCAGAGGCAGGCGGATCTTTGTGAGTTCAAGGCCAGCCTGGTCTACAGAGCGAGTTCCAGGACAGCTGGGGCTATAGGGAGACCCTGTCTCGAAAAGACCAAAA
>VZQC01011795.1:104980-116093 GCA_009823505.1 Rhizomys pruinosus | reverse complement strand
ATTCCGGGAGAACTCCAGTTCCAGGGGAATCTGAGACCCTCTTCTGACCTCCGTGGCATTGCACAAAACGGGTGCACAAACCTACATGCAGACAGACAGTACATTCATACACATACAAAAATAAATAAAATTTAGCCGGGCGTCGTGGCGCACGCCTTTAATCCTAGCACTTGGGAGGCAGAGGCAGGCGGATCTTTGTGAGTTCAAGGCCAGCCTGGTCTACAGAGTGAGTTCCAGGACAGCTGAGGCTACAGGGAGACCCTGTCTTGAAAAGACCAAAAAAAAAAAAAATTTGTTCCTGGAGAGAAAGGCTCGCTGCTGAGTCAGATGGTACAGCCAGAGAAAGGAGGGGGGCCTGGCCAGAAGGCTTTGTTCATCTGGGGTTTTCTGGCCCCACTTGGGCTTTTGCCTGGGGTGAAAAGGGACACTGTCAGCTTGGCTTGAGGGAAGAGCTCTCTGACAGGTTCTTCAGTGTCACTACTTTGTGGGGAGATGGGGAATCTCCAGTAGCACCTGCCTGTGGGTCACAAACTCTACTCATGCCTTACCTGTATGTACCTCACTCTGTGTTGGGTCTACTGGCTGCCCCTTTGCCTGGGGTTCGTGTGTGTGTGTGTGTGTGTGTGTGTGTGTGTATGTGTAGTTGGAGCTACAAAGGGTCTAGCCTCTGGCTCCTTGAGATCCTCTGGAGGTAAGGTGAGAGCAGGGCCCCCTTGCCAGAAGCACCTCCTACCTCTAGAGCAATCAGCTGTCTTTCAACTCTGACCTCCATTAGCTGTGTTCCTAGAAGTGAAAATAGACTTGCTCCAAGTTCTGTCATTTCTTGAGATCCAGGAACCAGGGAAGCTGAGCGAAGAGCACAGGCCTGACCGCCAAGCAGAGCTCCCCTCAAGGGACATGGATTCCTGCTCAGGTTGGCTTCATTTTTTTTTCTTTTTTAATTTTTTGGTCGTTTTGAGACAGGGTCTCCCTGTAGCCCCTGCTGTCCTGGAACTCACAATGTAGACCAGGCTGGCCTCAAACTCACATTGATCTACCTACCTCTGCTTCCCAAGTGCAGAGATTATAGGCGTGTGCCACCACGCCCAGCGCATGTTGTCTTTTTGAGCGTGCCATACGCCTCCTGAAGAACAAGCTCTAGAAGCATGTGGTACTTGATATTTACCTGGGAGTCCTGCTATTCACTGGGGCCAGTGGAGGAGGTCCTGTATAGCCATATTAGTTAGATCCTGGAGACCTGATTGACAGTCTTAGCTCTGGCCTTAGCTGGACCACCCAGGGCAAGTGTGATGGTTAATCATGACTGCCACCTTGACTGGCTTAAAGACTTTAGATTAGTAGAGCCCATGTCTAGGTCTATCTGTGAAGTGTTACGATTAAATCCTTGTGCTCTGACCTAAGCAACAGATTAATCCCTTGATGGGTTCATAATATGAAAGTGTTATTGGGAGGTGCTGAGAAGTAAGACCTATGGCCTAGTTAGAGGAAGTAGGTGGCTAAGGTCATGTCTTTGGAGCCTGTCCTTGTCCCTTCCTGCTACTGCTCTGCTTCCTGTCCACCAAGAGGTGAGCAGCCTCTGCCACATGCTCCCACTGCCTGGACGTTCACCACGAGTTCACCACAAGCTTGGAGCATGGACTGAAACTGAGCTCAAATACATATTTTCTTCTTTTAGCTTATTCTCTCCAGTATTTTGGTCACAGTGATGAAAAGTCTAACACAGCTTAACTAACACGTTACTTAACCTCTCTGAATTCTGCTTTAAATTACATACATGATACATTTTCTACAGTGACTTGCCTGAGACACTTGCCCAGTAAATGACCATTGTTATTGTACCCTAACTTTTTTTGAGACAGGGTCTCCCTTTAGTCCCAGCTGGCCTGGAGCTCACTATGTAGACCAGGTTGGCCTTGAACTCACAGCGATCTGCCTGCCTCTGCCTCCCAAGTGCTGGGATTAAAAGAGTGCTGGGATTAAAGGCATGTGCCACCACGCCCAGCCCATACTCTAACTTTTGTGTGTATATGTGTCTGTGCATGTGTGTGCACCTCTGTGTAAAGGTGCACATACATGTGTGTGGAGGTCAGAGAACAACCTCCCATTATTTCTCAGGCACTGTCCTCTTTCTTTCTTTCTTTCTTTCTTTCTTTCTTTCTTTCTTTCTTTCTTTCTTCCTCTCTTTCTCTTTCATTCTTTCTTCTTTAAAAAAATTACATGTCACCGTGCGTGGTGGCGCACACCTTTAATCCCAGCACTCAGGAGGCAGAAGCAGGCAGATCCCTGTGAGTTCAAGGCCAGCCTGGTCTACGTAGTGAGCTCCAGGCCCGCTAGGACTAAAGGGAGACCCTGCCTTGAAACAACCAATAAATAAATAAATAAATAAATAAATAACATGTATTTATTCTGTGTCTATTGGGTTGGGACATGGGTCCTTGGATGTTGCCCTTATATCAAATTACCCTAAAAGGCTTGCCCAGAATCCCATACCTATTGACTAGCATAGCTGAGATTCAAACCCAGCCTGGTCTAATTCCCAAGTCCACTCTATTTCTCAAGGCATGGTGGTAGCCGGTATTTGGAGCTCCCCCATTTGGGTCTAGTGGGAAGTCCAGTCCCACACCCCTCTCCTATCTCTTTCTTTCTTTCTTTCTTTCTTTCTTTCTTTCTTTCTTTCTTTCTTTCTTTCTAACAAAAGATTTATTGGGGTTGGAGAGATGGCTCAGTGGTTAAGAATACAGGCTGTTCTTGCAGAAGACCCAAGTTCAGTTCCCAGCACCCACATGGCAGCTAACAACTACCCCATCATCTCCTCCAGTTCCAGGGGATTCGGTGCCTTCTTCTTCTTCTTTTTTTTTTTTTTTTTGGTCTTTTCAAGACTGGGTCTCCCTGTAGCTCTGGCTGTCCTGGAATTCGTTCTGTAGACCAGGAACTCACTCTGTAGACCAGGCTGGCCATGAACTCACAAAGATCCGCCGACCTCTGCCTCCCAAGTGCTAGGATTAAAGGTGTGCACCAGCTGAACTTTTTTTTTAATGCCTTCTTATCTCTGAAAGCATTTCATGACACTGGTGCTCTTGCATAATGCATACAATACACTCATACGCATAAAATAAAAATAAAAGCTTTATTTATCTTTATGTGTACAAGTGCTTTGCCTACATGTCTGGATGCATTCTGTGGCTGCAGTACCTGAGGAGGCCTGCCTGAAGAAGGCCTCCTGGAACTAGAGTCACAGAAGCTCGTGAGTTGCCTGATGTGGATGCTGGGAACTGAACCTGGGTCCTCTGTACAAGCAGCAGGTGCTTTTTCTTTTTTAGATAGGGTCTCCCTTAGTCCCATCTGGCCTGGAGCTTGCTATGTAGACCAGGCTGGACTTGAACTCACAGAGATCTGCCTGCCTCTGCCTCTGCCTCCCGAGTGCTGGGGTTAAAGGAGTGCTGAGATTAAAGGCATGCGCCACCCTATCCAGCCTAATACCATTCTTAGCTGCCATGTGGGTGCTGGGAATCGAACCTGGGTCCTCTGCAAGACCTGTCAGTGCTCTTAACCGCTGAGCCATCTCTCCAGCTCTAGCATTTTTCTTCTGTGGGATTCCTTGCCTTCCTCTCATCCACCTGGATTGTAAAAAGTTGTTCCTGTTATCTCCAGGATGCTGCTGACTCTATCACCATGGCCTCTGGGAGCACAGCAGGACCAGCAGCCTGACTGCTGGCTTCAGGCCACAGGCTCTTCTTTGGGTCTCAGCTTAGTTTTTCTTTTTCCTTCTCTCTCTCTCTCTCTCTCTCTCTCTCTCTCTCTCTCTCTCTCTCTCTCTGCATTCACATTTATGGGCATATGGGGATACCAGAAGTCAACCTTGGTGTTGTTCCTTGGGAATCCTCCATCTTGGTTTTATACACAGGCTCTCACTTCGCCTAGAAACTCTCCCATTACTATAGGCTGGCTGGCCAGTAAGCCCCAGAAATGTACCTGAATTTACCTGAATTTCTACCTGCCCAGTGCTGGGAAGTGCTTTTGCACCAGGGTTCCAGGAATCAAGCTCAGGTCTTTATTCATGGTCAGCAGGCACATTACCAACTGAACTATCTCCTCATTCCCCTGGGTTTGTTTTTGGCTTTGGAGTCAAGGTCTTAAGTAATTCAGGCTGGCCTCAAACTCTCTAGTAGCAGAGGATGAACTTGACCTTCTGAATCTCCTACCTTTGTCTCCTGAGGGCAGGGATTACAGGTATGCACTGCCACACCTGCCTTTCTGTTCAGTTTTCAGGGGAATTTTAGTAGGAAAACAAGGATCATGGGAACAGACAGGTTCACAGAGATAAGTCCAAGTTTGTAGTACACTGCTGTCATCTCAGTGGACTTCTAGCCTGCCCACAGGCTGGGCTGTTTCTCAAGATGGGCCCCTACACTGACCCCTGTCCACACTCAGCCAGAGGCTGTTTTGAGCTGGCTCCTGGGTGAAAACCTCAGGTCTTTCCTGCTTTCAGCCTCTGGCCAGGAGAAGCCTAGGGCAATTCTGCCTGGGGGTGGAACCTGGAGGGAGGCTGGCATTTAGGTGAGGCATGGTTAAACTCGAATGTCAACTTGACAAGACCTAGAACCATTTAGAAGACGAACCTTTGCCCTACCGCGCCATCCACACGAGCTCTCTTGGCATCAGTTCGACAAGCCAAGGTCCTGGGACCTGGAGCCTTCAGGAAGTGGATTGTGATACTGGAGGTATCTAGGAATTAGTGGTATTCTGTGTGCTCTCACTGAGGGAAGAAGCCAGGCAAAACTTGGCGACTCAGCTGTAACTGCCAGGGCTCTTGGCTCCAAGCAACAGGCAATTCTGACTTACTTAAGCAGAAAAGGACTAAATCAAAAGGATCTTGGAGAACTTGAAAAATAACCAGGAGGGCTGGGGAATGGTTTGGCAAGCAGAGCAGACAAAGGAGGCTGTGCGGTGACCACGGCCAAAGTCAGGCCAATCTGGTGACAACTCTGTTGCTGAGTCCACAAAGCCATGGCTTGCACTGCTGCCACCTCTGGACACGGAGATGGTTCCTGTTGCCCAGGGACAAAGGATATCACTGCTATGGGGATTGCCGCCCTCTATCACAACGGACCAAGGCATCGGCGTTGGTCCTCTCCTTCTATGCCACAACCCCCTGACCTCAGGTCTTACATGGGGGGCATCTAGTTGGCTGAGCCTAAGTCAAGGACCCATGGCAGCTGCACTGGTAGCTGAGAAAGTGCTTCTCTGGCAGTTTGAGCTCTTCTGATGGGAAGGAGGCAAGAAGGAAGGTTCCCCACACGGCAGGAAGGGCTGGATGCTGATCTCCTGTCCACCTATGTCCCCTGGAACAATGGGGCATAGCTGTCCCCAGTGAGTGTTAGATACCTGTGTGTCTCCAGGGACAGCCTGAACTGGCTTCCCCATCTTCCCCATGGGGATCTCCCCTCCCCCTCCCCCCATGTGAGTCTCATGAATATGAGTACATTTAGAAACTACATGATGTGGGATTAGGAGCCCTGAGTTTGACTTTTCAGTCCCCTCTGACTGTCACCCCTAGACAGGCTGTTCATGGTCTTTGGGCCTCAAATTTTACTTCATCAGCTGCCACCCAACTCTAGGCTATGGAGGGTGTACAGTGGCCTCCGTTCTATTCTGGGCCATTTGACAGAAATGGGCTCCAAGACTGCCAAAGTTTCAAATGCAGGGAAGCTGTTGGTTCAGTGTAATGGTTAAGAGTGTGCATTTTGTAGTTGTAGAGACTGGGCTTCACCAGCCACATGATCCTGGTATATTCCTTCATTTCTAGGAACCTCAGCTTCCTTACCTGTCCTAGGGAACCTCCTTACATTGCCGAGCCTGGAAGGCTAAAAACTACATCTCCCAGACACCTCTGCAGCTGGGGCTGTAGGTGAGAATTTAGTATGGACTTGTGCTGGATAGCTTTAGTGTCAGCTTGACACACCTGGGTTGAGGGAACCTCAGTTGGGGAATTGGCTTCATTGGACTGGCCTTTAGGCACCTCTGTGGAGTATTTTCTTGATTGTTGAGTGATGTGGGAGGGCCCAGCCCACTGTGGGTGGTGCCACCCCTGGGCAGGCTGGGCCAGGGGAGCAAGCCAGTAAGCAGCATTCCTCCATGGCCTGTGCTTCAGCTCCTGCCTCCAGGTTCCTGTCCTGAGTTCCTACCTTGGGCTCCCTCAGTGAGGAACTGTGACCTAGGAGCCAAATAAACCCTTTCTGGGCTGGAGAGATAGCCTTTCAGTTAAGAGCGCCGACTGCTCTTGCAGAGGACCTGGGTTCTATCCCCAGCACCCACATGGCGGCTGAGAACCGTCTTTAACTCCAGTTCCACGGGAATCCGACACCCTCCTCTGACCTCCAAGGCATTGCATGACATGGGTGCACACACCTACATGCAGACAGTACATTCATGCACATAAAACATAAATAAATAAAAAAAAATAAACCCTTTCCTCCCCAAGTTGGTATTGATCAGAGTGATTTGTCAAAGCAATTAAAAACAAACTAGAACAGGACTATTAGATGCATTTGTGTGAGATCGGAAGGAAGTTGTGAGGCTGACTGCTTGTCTCCCTCTCTGGCTGTAGTTGCTGGATACCTTGTGTGTGGTCAGGATGGCAGTGGGGTGTGCCTACATTCTAGCCAGTTGCTAGGTCACTGGCTCTTGAGGGTATAGAGAGGGATTGTGGTGGCAGTGGCTTCCCAGTCCTTGCCTCTTCTCACCTCCCTGCTAGAGGCAGAGTGCAGCAATCTTGGGGACCAAGCCTTCCAAGAATTTTGTAAGCACCTAATTTCCTGGAGTAATTTCCTCTTCTTGCTTAAAATAGCTAGAGACATCTCTCTTCCTTGGAATTGAACTCTAGCTGCTGAGTGAATGGTGGCTCTCCAGTGCTCACACGGGTGTTGACGGAATGACACAAGACGGTGGGTGTCACCTAGCTTTGTACATTGTTTATAAAGCCCTTTGTAGTATGCCTTTTTGCACCAAAGACTAAATGTGAAGAGAAATTCTTGTGATCTGCCACTCTGAATTTTACGAGCTTCCATTCAGTTGTTTTACAAAGTCATTGGGGTAGGAAACAAATCTGAAAGAATGGAGGCTCTCCCTGGGCCTGAACTGGGTGCTTGCACATATGGGAAGGAGGATCCTGTCTCTCTGTCTTTGGTTAGAGCAATGAGTGGCACCTGGGAATTGCCACAGACACCCAAAGTCAGCTGCCACCCATGACTACAGTTAATGCTTTTCCATTAAATATTTGTACTTGTGAAACCTTCCCTTCCCTATCCCCAGGCATCAGGAGGATCTTTGGGGGTGGGGGGGAGAACACACTCAGGGCTATAACTTTGGCCCTGTGAATGAACTGATATGTGACATTTGCCTGTGATCCCAGAGCCTGGGAGGCCAAACAGGAGGATCAGAAGTTCTGGGTCACTATAGATGGTTCAAAGCCACCGTGGGCTACATAAGACTCTGTCTCAACCAAACCAAATGTAACCAGTTTCCAGTGAAAAACCTGGAGAAAATGACAAATATGCTAGAGTCTTGCCTGGGAAGAGGTTCAAAATACAACGCCGGGCTTGGGGAGATTGGAAAAAGGGTCTGGGAATAGAGCAGGGTCTTGGAGCCTCACTCTCTTCTGGACAGATTGCTCCATTCCCTACAGGGACCCAAACCCCTTTCTGGCCCTTTCATGGCCGGTTCTTCATCCCGCTCCTATCCACGAGGTGGGGGACTCATAGTAGAGTGAAAGGCCCACCAGGTGGCCCTCACATCCCCTAGTGGGGTCGAAGCTGGGCAGGGCTAGGTTTCCAGAAAATCCAGTTTCTCCTGTAGACCGTAGCTGCGGAGGCGAGGGGTTGGGCCAGGGCTGGGGAGGGGGGGCCCCCCGTTTGAGGCTGGGTGGGCGGGGTAAAAAGTGTTCAAGTGTTCGGGGTTTTTCAGCGGTCCTAATCAATTGCAAGGCCTGGAGGCCCTTCGGGACAAATAAAGCTTTGCCCGCATGCCCAATTGGAGTTGGTGCGGTTTGAAGTTTTGTCCGGTCTGTCCAAGTTCCCCAGGCTTTTCTGTCCCGGAGCGGCAGCAGCACTCAGTGGCAAAGGTCACTGGTCCCATACGAGCCACCTTTGAAATGTGTGGCCAATCTTGTCTCCTACAAGGTTTCACAGGCTCAGGACTTAAGAGAGGGGGCACAGGTCCCGGCCGCCGGCAGAGCTCTCAGATCCTGCCCACAGGGCCAGAGTGTGACAGGCGACACCATCCTCACGCTGGCAAGCCGCTCTGCGACAGCCGGGAGGGTCGAGCCCTGCTCCTCCACTGGAGAGATGAACGTCTGCCTAAGATTCCATGTTCCACCGCGTGCCGCCACCCAGTGCCGAGGAAGCCCGCGACACTGGGGACACCGCCTGGAGCCTGCGCGCATAGCACCGGGCGGCCTGTCCTCTAGTCTGAGGCTTCCCATTTAACCTCTGAAGTGCTGGGAGATCTGGAACCCTAGAGGGCTGGCCTTCCATTAGCATCTGGAGAGGTTGAGTCCCCTGATGGCAAGGTGGACCCCATGGGGGACCCATCTAATAATGCCGGGTCCCTTGGGAAACTTGTGCAAGGTAGAGGGGGTGGGGGTAGGGCAGCGAAATAGAACTAGGGATCTGTGCTGCTTGGGAGGGAAACCAGGGCTCCTGGCAATTCTGGGGACAGGGGGTATGGGTGCTTATGCCCTCCAGGGACAGTTCTGCCTGCACCGAGGGTGGGCACAGAGGATGCCAGCCAAGAGAAAGGGAAGTGGGAAGACACTGGTCATAGAGCAGGCTATTTTTATTCTTTTTTACAGCTGCGTGTGTTTTTCTGACTAGACCGGGACAATTGGTCTGGCTAAAAACAGTCTAAACTTTCCAAGGGATGGTGGTGGGGGTGCGGGGAAGGTGATGTGGGGGCGGGAGGGGGAGCAGGAACGGGAAATGGATGGAGAAGGGGTGATCCTGAGGATTCTTCTCACCTGTGTCCCAGAAGTCCTCCCTGGTAGAACAAGGTCCTCAGACCTCCCCACCTCAAGTGTCTCAGCCTTCACCATGGTCTCGGTGGTGGCCATCCTCTCCCTCAGTGGGATATCTTCGACAAGACAGACACTGCAGAGACGGAGACTAGGGACTTGTTCACCAGTGTCTTCTGTTCTTAGTTTTGGGTGGAGACAAGGCCACGTCAGTCACCACTATTGAACAATAAACATCTCCAACAGGAAATCCAAACTGGGAGTTAAAAGCTGTAAAGCCCGAATCTTCTAGGGTCCTGTGTAGATCAGTTCCCACAGTGTGGTCCCAGAATCCTCCAGGACCTTCTGAGAAGTCTTGTAACTGCAGAGCTCTGGGAGGCTGATTTTTCATCACCAAAAACCTCCAGTCTGTATGCCTAAGCAGCTGTGAAGAAGAGGAGAAGGAGGAGGAGGAGGAAGAGGAGGAGGAAGAAGCAGGAGGAGGAAGAGGAGGAGGAAGAAGCAGGAGGAGGAGGAGGAGGAGGAAGAGGACGAGGAGGAGGAGGCAGGTGAGATGGCTCATTCAAGTCAAGGCGCTTGCCACCAAGCTGGAGAACGGGAGTTCAAGTCCTCAGACCCACATGATAGGAGAAAACTGGCTCTGCAAATTGTCCTCCACAACTACCACATGAGTATTCACACACACACACACACACACACACACACACACACACACAAAAGAAATAAATGAAGCTGGGTATGGTGGAGCATGCCTTTAATCCCAGCACTCTGGAGGCAGAGGCAGGCAGTTTTCCATTGAAGTTTTCCATTTCATAAACTACTTTAATGCTTGGATTACTTATTTATTTATTGCTGTACTGAGAACTGAACCCAGGCTTCACACCTGCTAGGCAAACATTCTTCCATTGAGCCAGATCTCCAGTTCCCTATTTTTTCTTTTCTTTTTTAATTAAAAAAATTACATTTATTTCCTTTTTTAACTTTTTTTTGGTCTTTTTGAGACAGGGTCTCCTTTTAGTTCCAACTTGTTGTGGAGCTCACTATGTAGACCAGGCTGGCCTTGAACTCACAATAGCCATGTCTCTACCTTCTCAAGTGCTGAGATTATATGTGGGAATGACCACTTTAACTATTTTCATATCTATGTTAACCAAAAATTTTAAAATTATATTTATTTTGTGTGTGTGTGTGTGTGTGTGTGTGTGTGTCCACATACTACCACGCATGTGGAGGTCAGAGGACATCTGGCAGGAGTTGGTTCTCTCTTTCCTCTCTGTAAGTCTTAGGGATGGAACTTAGGTCAGTCAGGTTGTTAGGCTTGACAGCAGGTGCCTTTATCCACCAAGCCATCTCATCGGCACTAAAGATTTTTTAAATTTTTTTTTAAATTTTATTTATTTTTGTATGTGTATGAATGTACTGTCTGCATGTAGGTTTGTGCACCCGTGTCGTGCAATGCCATGGAGGTCAGAAGAGGATGTCGGATTCCCTTGGAACTGGAGTTCTCCTGGAATTGGAGTTACAAACAGTTCTCAGCTACCATGTGGGTGCTGGGGATCGAACCTGGGTCCTCTGCAAGAGCAGTTGGTGCTCTTAACTGCTAGGCCATCTCTCCAGCCTGGCCCTAAAGATTTTTATTTATTTTTAATTTTTTAAAAATTTTATTTATTTTTGTATGTGTATGAATGTACTGTCTGCATGTAGTTGGTGCACCTATGTCATGCAATGCTGTGGAGGTCAGAAGAGGGTGCCGGATTCCCCTGGAACTGGAGATAAAGACAGTTCTCAGCCGCCATGTGGGTGCTGGGGATCGAACCTGGGTCCTCTGCAAGAGCAGTCAGTGCTCTTAACCACTAGGCAATTTCTCTAGCCCCAGATTTTTATTTTTAATGTATGTATTTGTGTGGAGCATATGTGTACATATGAGTATATGTGCCTTTGGAATCCAGAAGACGGCATCAGATGCTCCGGAGCTGAAGTTATAAGTGGTTGTGAACCTCCCAACATGGGTGCTTGGAGCCAAACTTGAGTCCTCTGGAAGAGCAGCAAATGCTCTTAACTGTTGAGCCATCTTTCCAGCCTCTTATTTACTTTTTTTTTTTTTTT
>VZQC01011795.1:91166-104423 GCA_009823505.1 Rhizomys pruinosus | reverse complement strand
AAAAGAGAAAAAGAGAGAGAGAGAGAGAGAGAGAGAGAGAGAGAGAGAGAGAGAGAGAGAGAAAGGAAGGAAGGAAGGAAGGAAGAAAGAAAGAAAGAAAGAAAGAAAGAAAGAAAGAAAGAAAGAAAGAAAGAAAGAAAAGAAAGAAAGAGAAAGAAAGGGAGTGGTCAATTAAACCTGCTGCTGTTTGCAGCAGGAAAGACACCCCTGGCCTCCTGATATGCTCTCAAGCCTGGTAACTGTCCCTCATGGAGTCTTCCTCACAGGTTGGCCTTCTCTCTGGGTTGGACTTCTGTCTTCTCCTAGCGGGTGACCAGTCTAAACGTCTAAGGCAACAGAGAAAAGCTGACAAAAGAGCCCAGTCATCTTGTATTTGGGGGTTGGAGGTTGAGCACTTCCGTGAACCCTAACGTTTTTCCTGGGGAATCTCCAACAATAGGATTGGCACAAGGAGTCTCTAGGACAAAGCAAGAGCCAGCCCACAGCAGCTCAGACCCAGGAGATCCTCCTTCAAGAAAAGAGAGACTGAAGAGAGGTAACACAGCCAGCATGAGTTTCATCTTCTTTTTACTTGAGTGTGTCTCTCACCCAGAGCCCCACAGCCAACCTGGGCCTAGTCCAAAAACAAGGCTAGGTGAATCACCCCAGGGCTGGCCTAGAGACTTGGAGGTTGTACTGTTATGAAAGACTTAAAGCACGATGAACCTGAAACATACCAGATCTTTCTGGTTCACCAGGGCCTCATTCTTGTCTGACCGCAACTGGAAAATATACCCTTCTCTCCAGACCCCACAGGCTGGGCTAACTCACCCCACTCCCGGTCCCCGCCACCTTTGATGTCATTTCCTCCAATTTGAAATTATCTACTTCCCTAGAAGTTATCATAACCTCAAGTTATTGGTTTGGGTGTTTTTGTTTTTGTTTTGTTTTGAAGTTATTGTTCTTAATTTTATCTTATTTACTTGTAAATTGTGCTGTCAGTTAAAACGTGTTGGCCAGCCTTTAATTCTAGCACTTGAAAGGCAGAGGCAGGTGGATATCTATGAGCTTGAGGCCAGCCTGGTCTACATAATGAGTTCCAGGTCAGCCAGTAGTGAGCCATAGTGAGACCTTGTCTCAAACCAACCAACCAAAAAACAAGTTATAAATGCCATAAGATAGTCGCTGGCATCCTTGTTCACTTTTAAAGAACAAGTTAAAGCCCAGTAGTTGAAACATCTTGACTGCATGTTAGATAGAGAGGTGGATGAGTGAGTGAGTGGGTAGATGGATAACTAGATGGGTAAAAGGATGGAGGATAGATAGACGGGTGGGTGGGTGGATGGATGAATAAATGGATCCATAGGCAAGTGGATGGATGAATTGTATATTAGTTTTCTGTTGCTGTGATAAAACACCATGACCAAGGCCACTTATAGAAGGAAGAATTTATTTATTTGGCTTACAGCTCCAGAAGGATAAGAGTCTATATTTTGGTGGGAAGGCATAGCAGGAGGCAGGAGGAACAGAAACTGAGGGCTCGCATCTTCCAACAGGCACAAGAAACAGAGTGACAGAATGGAAGTGAGCAAGCTATATACTCTCAAAGCCTTCCCCCAGTGACATGTTTCCTCCAGTATGACCACACCTTTTAAAGGTTCCATAACCTCTCCAAACAGTGCCCCTAACAGACCAAATGTTGAAATACTTGTAAACTTTGGCAGATGGATAGATAGGTATATGGGTAGGTGAGTGGATGGATTGGATGAGTGGATGGATGGATGGATGGATGGATGGATGGATAGCCAGATGAGTATATGGGTAGATGGACAAGTGGAAGATGAATGGGCAAGTGGAAGATGAATGGATAGATGTATAGACGAATAGATGGAGAAATGAATAGTCTGTAACACTAAGACCAGCAGTTTGCAAACTTAGGCCTTAGGTCCTTTTTACTTTTTCTTTTAGACCATGAACTCATGTATTGTATGAAGGACACATGCATTACATTTCAAAGCAAAGCAATTCCCAGGCAAACTTGAAATACCCCAAGAGCACAACAGATTCTAAACATACTCAGATCATGTAGCTACATCAACATCCTTGGGGATGGGGAAGGGCCGGCTATTTGTGGTCTATGGCGATGGGTCTACTTCCAGCATGGTTTCTTCAGCGTCTTCTAGCTCTGACAGCTTTTCATCCTTTTCCAGTGTTTGTTGAAGTTCATTGACAGTCGTAAGAAGAACATGAAATTGTTTGCATCTCAATTCCAGTTTATCGTCCACACTTTGTTTAATGAGTGAAAGATGCCTTAATTCTTCCAGAGCCTCTAGCTCCTTTGGTGTCTCCTGCCTGTCTGGATGAAGCTGGATCACTTTTGCCTGGGCGTCCCATTCTCGACAACATTTGTGGAGTCATTTGGCTTGAAGAAGTTCCTTTTCGCACTCGGCAATTTTTTCATGTGCCCCTGCAATGCTACATTCTATTTCTTTGTAAATCTTTGCATAGTTTTCTATTTCTCTCAGATTCCTATCATACACAAAGTTTTTCGCATAGAAAACTCACACAGAGACAGCGTGTTCAACATGTGCTGGTACTGGCTGAATCCTTCTTCTTGGGATCCAGAGTTGCACCATTTCATGAAAGTTTTCACTAGCAGATTAATCCTCCGATCATCTCCAGTACCTTCTCCATCACACAGGATCCACTTTCGGATCACTTGGTCATCAGTCATGGCTCTCATGGCAGTGTGCATGGTGGCAGCTGGTGGCGGTGTCTACTTTTTCTTTTGTTATTGAAAACACCAGAAAGCTTTTGTCAACATTAGACAAATGTCTCAGTATTATTTCCTGAATTAAAAGTGAAAATAGGGGGTTGGAAAGCTGGCTCAGGTGTTGAGAGCATTGGCTGCTCTTGCAGAGGACCCAGCTTTGATTCCCAGCACCCACATGGCAGCTAACAACCATCTGTAACTCCATTTCCAGGGGCTCCAGCACCCTCTTCTGACCTCCATGGGCACTGCATGACACATGTGCACTTCCATGCATGCAGCATGACATTCCTTCATGTAAAATAAAAAATAAAGTGAAAATAGAAATTGTTAAAATAACAATACTAACTTGAGTACACTTGTAGTAGGCAGTCTCTAAGACTGACCATAGATCCCACTCTGGCTGAAAACAGTAGTCATCTCCTTTCACTGCAGAGCTCTGGGTGACTTGTAGCTCTGGACCACATTGTCATTAGACTCTCCCGAAAGATCGTTAGAGCTATAGCCACATATCAAGGATGCTCTTGAGTTCCTATCCCACACTTTGTAGCCTGGTCTACAAAGCAAGCTCTACTGCTTCAGTAGAGCTCATTGATATGACTAGCTAGGGTAGCCGGCCAATGGGCTCCAAGGATCAGCCTGTGTCTGCCCCATCCTCCAATTGGGGGTTCCCAGACACGCCTGATGCCTGATGGCTTTTACGTGGTGTTGTGGATCAGAACTGAGGTCTTCATTCTTGTGCTGCAGGCACTTTGCCCATTGAGCTCCAACCTCTCTTTTTCTTTTTTCTTTCTGCATTATTTTCTTTGTTTCTTTCCTACAGCGTGTGTTCGGGTGTGTGTGTGGGTGTATGCATTTGTGGTCAGAGACCACTTGTGGGAATCGGTTCTCTTCTTCCACCATGTGGACTCTGAGGATCAAATTCAGATTATCAGGCTTGGCAGCAAGTGCCTTTACCCACTGAGCCATCCCTGGCTCAGTTTTAAGATTATTATTATTATTATTATTATTATTATTATTTGGTCTTTTTGAGACAGGGTCTCCCTTTAGTTCCAGCTGGCCTGGAGCTTGATCTGTAGAGCAGGGTAGCCTTGAACTCAAAGATCCACCTGCCTCTGCCTCCTGAATGCTGGGATTAAAGGCATGCCCACCAAACCCAGCGTTTAAGATATTTTTTAAAGACTGTGGTGTGGAGTTAACTCAGTAGAACACTTTTGTGCTCCAAGCTCTGAGTTCTGTCTTCGACACTGCCAGGTGTGTGGGTGGGAACCACCAAGGAATGCAAATTTTAAGGGTTCACCCTATCACTCTAGGCTTACTGTGTCACAATCTTTTGGGGTAGGATAGGGCCTGGGAATCGTTAATAAGCCCTCCGGGCAATTCTGGCTGTTGTTCAAGTTCAAGCTTATTATGTTTATTATCTCCATTTAACAGATGAAGAAAACAAAGTTCAGAGGGAGTTAGCAACCCTACCAGGGTCACGAAGCCAGCAAGTGTGCTGGGGGAAGCGCTTCTAGGAACTGTTTTCTCTTATCTCTTGCACCCACCACCTTTTACCTCTGTCAGTCTTTTTTTTTTTTTTTTTTGTCATTTTGAGACAGGGGCTCCTGGTAGCCCCAGCTGGCCTGGAACCCACTATGTAGACCAGGCTGGCCTTGAACTCACAGAGATCTGCCTAGCTATGCCTCCCAAGTGCTGGGATTAAAGGTGTGTGCAACCACACCTGGTTTTTTTTCAGTCTTGAGAGGGTTCACAATTTACTTTATTATTTATTTATTTTATTTTATTTTATTTATTTACTTGAGACGGGGTCTTCCTATAGCCCCAGCTGGCCTGAAAGTCACCCTGTAGACCAGGCTGGCCTTGAACTCACAGAGATCTGCCTGCCTCTGCCTTCCGAGTGCTGGGATTAAAGGCATGTGCCACCATGCCCTGCTTAAAGACAGTTCTTAGGTGCCATGTGGGTGCTGGGAATCAAACCCGGGTCCTTGGCAAGAGCAATCAGCACTCCTAATCGCTAGGCCATCTCTCCAGACCCACGCAGTTTAGCTTTTTAAATCCTTAAATTTACTTTTATATTTGTATGTGTGTGTGTGTGTGTCCTTGAGACAGGGTCTCTGTAGCCCAGGTTGACCTCAACTGGTGGCCTTCCTCCAGGTTAAGCTAAGACATATTCACAGCACCTGGGAAGCTTTGAGAATTATATAGATCCTAGAGCTCCACCCCAGAACCCCCCCCCCCAATCTCCTGGGGGTGGGGCTTCAGCACCCCCAGTTTATTCCCAGTTTGCAGGCAGTCTCACCCAGCTCCCAGGGCCTCCACATTTTTGAGGAATGTGCTTTTTCCCAGGTGTGAGAGGCCGAATGAATGCATTCCGTTTCTCTGCGTATCTGCATTTGAAAACGGGGCTGGGAGGCATAAGGTAAAGATCCTGTGAGGCTCTCTGTGAACCAGGGAGGTGAGTGTTTAATCCTGTGTGAGATCTCTGAGGTCTCTTTCCGAGGGGATTTGGAGCTAGAAGATCTTGAATGTTTCTCTCTTGAATGCTCTAAAGCCATCCGCCTTGCCCACGGAGGGCTGAGTCTCCAAAGCTAGCAGACCCCAAATCATTAAAACGGAACAAAATGCTAACTAAGCGTTCCAAGGCCTGGGTTAAGCACCTCCCTTCCTAGGCCTCTCCCAAAGCCCCATAAACAAACTAACTGCCGCAGAAATCAGGGCACATCTAAGCAGCAAGTTAAAAATTCCTCAGACCTCAATTCAGTAAAAAAATTGTGGCAAACTTCTGTTTTTTTGTTTGTTTGTTTGTTTTTATTGTTGTTGGTTGGTTGATTAGGTGGTTGTCTTTTCTTTTTCCTTTTTCTTTTTTGGGAACAGGGTCCCATTACATAGTCCACACTACCCTGGGAGCTGGCCTCAAAACTGGAGGCCTCAGTCTCCCGTGAGTGACTTTTGGGATTACAAATGACTCATCAAGCCTGGCTAAATTTGTTTGTTTATTTATTTATTTATTTATTTATTTATTTATTTATTTATTTAGTGATATTGTGGATTGAATCTGCCATTACACATGGGAGCTACACTGAGCTACATACATCTCCTGACCTTCTCAAACCTATGATTTAAAAATAAAATTTATTGCCGGGCGTGGTGGCACACGCCTTTAATCCTAGCACTTGGGAGGCAGAGNAGCATTGTCTCACAGCAGCTAGTAGAGGCAAGAATGTGAGAGATGCTGGGGCATTTTCTCACTGTCTAGCGTCCTGTGACACACGCATCCAGGATTCTGAACTCTGTAAGTCTGTAGGGGACATCCATGGGGCAATATTAAGAGTCTCAAGAGGCAGGCGGATCTCTGTGAGTTCAAGGCCAGCCTGGTCTACAAAGTGAGTTCCAGGACAGCTGGAGCTACAGGGAGACCCTGTCTCAAAAAGACAAAAAAAATTATTTTTATGTTTTTTATTATTTAAATTATGTGCGTATGTGTGTAGCTGTGTGTGAGCGCAGTGTGTTAAAGGGTTTTGTGAGCCACCCAATATGGGTGCTGGGAATTCAACTCAGGTTTGATTCTTAACCACTGGGCCATCTCTCCAGCCTTTCTGATTTTTAAAAGTGAAGAAAAACAAGAGCCTGCCGTAGAATATTTTTATGACAGTTAAAGTCCTTCCTCCCCCACCCCACCCCCCACCCTTATCACATCTCCCCCAACCTCCCCAACTTTGCTGCACCTGGCAGGAGACCCAAAACACCTCCGCCTTCAGGAAATGGCCCAGTTGTCAGCTGCTAAGCTCCAGGAACAAAGGCGTTGGTTCATTACCACAGTATAGACCCTGACACGTTCTACTGGGGCCACCTCCCCCAGAGTTCCTCAATTCACACCCTAAATGAAGTGTAATTGGACCTGGGCACCTTTGAAGTCCTTTAGCAGATTGCTGTGGATTGAAGTGTGCTTGGTTTGCTCCGTGAGGACCTGGTTGGAGGTGACATGTTCCTTCCCTTCAGCGCACATTTTTCAAAGACAGAATTATTTGAAATGACAATCCTCCAACTCAATCCTCCAACTCGGAAGTTACCATGGAAGAAATAAGAAAAATTCTCCCGCTGGGTGTGGTGCATGCTTTTAATCCCAGCAGAGGCAG
This sequence comes from Rhizomys pruinosus, assembly GCA_009823505.1. Classification (NCBI taxonomy): domain Eukaryota; kingdom Metazoa; phylum Chordata; class Mammalia; order Rodentia; family Spalacidae; genus Rhizomys; species Rhizomys pruinosus. The sequence goes on along the minus strand of VZQC01011795.1, from coordinate 97,535 downwards.
GCAGCAGATATCTGTGGGTTCAAGACCTGTCTGGTCTACTTTGGGAGTACCTGTGTCAAAAACAAAACAAAACAAAACACCAACAACAAACTAAAATAAACAATCAAAACCAAACAAAATTCTCCAAACCAAAATAAGGCTGACAATTCGTTTGTCACTCCTTGCAGTGCCGCGCACAGCAAGTCTTCTCAAATTTCTTCCTAACCTGGAGGAGGACGAGGATCTGGGAGACTTGGTTAGCAGGTTCTGAAGGTCACAGTGAGTACTGAAAACAAAAAATGGGCGGTGCTGCAGGCAGGCGAGTAGCACTGGAGGCGGCTCGGTGACTGGGAATCATTTGTCTTCCTTTGCAGCTGCCAGGACTGCTGTGCACAGCCTCGCACAAGCCCAGTTTCTTCTGGGCAGTCACCCTCCGAAGCAAATGGCCCTCTCTCTCCTGCGAGCTGTGCTGTCCATCGGAACTTTCTGTGGTGCAACAAGAGTCCTATGGCTGGGCTAATAAGAGCTGCTAGCCTCACACAACTACTGTGTGCCTTCAACGTGAGTGGTGTGACCTAAGAATTCCATTGAGCATTTTAGTTCACTTTAATGAATTTAAATAGCCACGCGTGGCTTACTGGCTGCTGGATGAACAAATAAAATCTAAAATGAGAGGATCTGGTTTGAGAGGATATATGACGTTGTCTATGGACTTGTCCCCCAAAAAAGACTGTCAGAGAAACTTCTCAATGATGCAGAGCTAAGTTTATGACACCCACTTGAATCAGGACAGTGCCCCTCACCCACATGAGGGAACACGGTAGTATCTCAGCATAAGGAAATCAGGTAAGGGCATTTACAGTTTAGAACCCAGGTTGGGTAATATCTCATTCATTCTCATTCTCTCTCTCTCTCTCTCTCTCTCTCTCTCTCTCTCTCTCTCTCTTCTGAGGCTGGAAACCAGGGCCTTGCACATGCTATCAGTGAGCTACATCTCCAGACCCCAATATTGAGTGATGTCCAAGATAGGTCTTTTCAAGACAATGACAATGGCTAGGCCTGCAGAGTTTATGACAGAACAGCTCTGCGTTGGCAAAGGGCTTGCAGTACACCTGGCTGAGCCAGCTGTTGGTTGGTTACAGGCTTTTTTGTTCATTCAACCTTCTCTTCCAGAAGCAAGCTTCTCCCTCCCCCTCCCCCCTCCCCGCCGCAGGGTCTCATATAGCCCATGGTGGCCTTGAACTCACCATCCTATACTGATGAGACTGAATCCCTGACCCCCTGCCTCCCGTGGGGGGTGCTGGGATTACAGGCATGTGGCACCAGGCCCAGCTGTACCAGCTGATACTTATTAGGGTAAATACCCAAGCTCTTTTTGCTTGCTCTCAGTATTATTTAAATGGATGAGCCAGGTGTGGTGGCACAGGTCTTGTAAACCCAGAAACCCAGCTTGGTCTACAAAGCAATTCTAGTCTACAGAGACCCTGCTTCAAAAGACCAAAAAACAAAATGAGACAAACAACAACAATAACAACAACAACAACAAAGGAGTCGGGACTGGAAGATATACCTGGTTCTGGTCCTTGTTAAACATAGGGCCAAGGAACAACAAATTTTTCTCAAATTTAGTGGCTTACAGCAATAAATATGTTTATATATTTGTTACATTTGTTAACTTGGAACTCAGGGCCTTGTGCATAGTAAGCAAATGTTCTGCCACTGAACTGTATCCCTAGCTCTTTGTATTTTGACACAGGGGTCTGCTATGTAGCCCAAGCTAGCCTCAAATTCAAAGAGATCCAACTGCCTCTGCCTGCAGAGTGCTAGGATTAAAGGCACATGCCACCACACCTAGCAGGGCTATTTTTTAAAATTATTTTATTATTTTTAATTATGCTTAAGCATGTGTGGTTATTCGCATGTGAGTGCAGATACATGTAGAGGCCAGAGGTGTCGGATCCCTTAGAACTGGAGTTATAGGCCACCTGACTTAGGTGCTGGGAGCTCTCGAAGAGTAGTGCTGTTTCCTGACCATGGCTCATCTCTCCAGCCCTGATCAGAGCTATTTTTAAGGTTCATGGTAATTAATTATCAGATGAGGACAGTAGTCAAAACTCAGGGTTACAAGGGATAGAAAACCAGTTTAAACTGGCTTTTTTTTTTTTATTTTTTTTATTATTTATTTATTTTTGTATGTGTATGAATGTACTGTCTGCATGCAGGTCTGTGCACCCGTGTCGTGCAATGCCGCGGAGGTCAGAAGAGGGTCTCGGATTCCCCTGGAACTGGAGTTCTCCTGGAATTGGAGTTACAGACGGTTCTTAGCCGCCATGTGGGTGCTGGGGATCGAACCCGGGTCCTCTGCAAGAGCGTCGGTGCTCTTAACCGCTAGGCTATCTCTCCAGCCCATTAAACTGGCTTTTTATTATTTTTTATTTTATGTGTATGAGTACATCGTCTGTGTTTATGTAAGTGTACCGTGTTGAGCTACATAGGTCAGAAGACAGTGTTGGATCCCCTGGAACTGAAGTTGTGGATAGTTGTTAGCCATGTGGATGGTGAGAATTGAACCCAGGTCCTCTACAAAAGCACTCAGTGCTCTTAACTGCTGAGCCATCTTTCCAGCCATAAACTGAAGGGAAAAGTCTCAGATTATGTTTCTGAAAAGGCCAGGAAGGCAAAACCCTGAAGGGGTTACCCAGAGCCCAGGGCTCTGCCTAGCCCCTTGTCCTTCTAGTTCTCTTCCTCCCTCAAAGGTTCAGGCACACCCTCCCCACAGCAGATGGCTCCCAGTGCTCTAGTGATCACTGCCTGTTATTTGTTTCCTGGAACTGCTGTGACAAGTTATAACAAATTCAGTGGCTTCAAACAGTGCAAATGAATTCTCTCACAGTTTTGGAGGTCAGAAGTCTAAGGTGGAGGCGTGAGCAGGCCCACACTCTCTGTGGAGACTCCAGAAAAGAATCCTGTCTCACAGCAGAGTTGTTTGGCTTAAGGTAGCATCTTTTCTCCACTCACTTTTCCCATCACCTTCTTCACAGGGTGTCTTCTAGTCCCTAATAATGAACTATTTGTATTATCTTCTCATTTCTAAGGTCAGGCAGATTTGAGAGCTGTTTGGCTCAGAGTTCCTGGCTTGGGGTGCCTCCCGAGATTGCAGTGGGGATCAGGGCCTGGGCTACCAGTGCTCATCTGAAAGTTTGGCCAAGGCCCAGAGGATCTTCTTTAGTGAGGTGCCTTCATAGTGCTTCATATGGCTGTAAAATGTCCTTGGCTGTTGGCAGGCAGGCTCAGTGCATGTAGGGCTCCCCCCAGGTGGGACTGCTGTCACATTTTACATGGTGGCTGGTTGCCCTAGAGAAAGCAATTCAATACTTACCTGGCAGAGGAGATACCATGATCACGAAGGTGGTTTTCACATGGCAGGGCTTATCCACTGCACTCTGGATGTGCTGACCCCTGAAATTTCCCCAAATGTGGGAAACTCGACTGCATAATTTGAGGTAGTGGGGCACTGAGTTCGACCTCGCCCCTGAATAAAAAAAAAAAAGAGAGAGAAAGCAATTCAAAAGAACCAGACTGACCTCATAATCTCCCAAATGCTTGGATTATATGTGCCACAACATGCTTATAAGATACAGTCTCAAGGCCCGGCATGGTGGCGCACGCCTTTAATCCTAGCACTCGAGAGGCAGAGGCAGGCGGATCTTTGTGAGTTCAAGGCCAGCCTGGTCTACAGAGTGAGTTTCAGACAGCTGGGGCTACAGGGAGACCCTGTCTCAAAAAGACCAAAAAAAAAAAAAAGTCTCACAAGGCCTGGTGTGGTGGCATGGGCCTTTCATCCTGGCACTCAGGAGGCAGATGCAGGAAGAGCTCTGTGAGTTCAAGGCCAACCTGGTGAGTTCCAGGCCAGCTGGCTACAGGAAGACCCTGTTCCAAAAAGACCAAAAAAACCAAACAAACCCCATATATATGTAGTCCAGGCTGGTTGGTTTTGAACTTGGGATCCTACTGCCTTAGCCTCCTAAATGCTAAGGTTACAGGCGTGTGCTTACACGATGTTTGGCTTACCATGTCTTTTATCACCATAGGTTGAATCTCTCTCTCTCTTTCTCTCTCTCTCTCTCTCTCTCTCTCTCTCTCTCTCTCTCTCTCTCTCTTTCTCTCTCTCTTTCTCTCTTCCACCACTGAACTGCAGCCCCAACTCGCTTCATTCCCGGTCAGATTGGGTGCGCTCAGGGTGGCATAGTCATAGAGTCTCCATTATTTCTGGAATATCCTGTTGGTTATGCACATTAGGTCACTAATATGTAGTGAGCCAGCCCATGCAAGGGAGTTATGATTAGGGTCCAAGAGTCCCAAAGAGAGGGGGACTGTGTGATTTCCATCTCAGTGGTAAAGTGGAAGGCAAGGATACAGGGAAGGAGGGTCCTGGATTTCAGAGCTGAGAAGCGGTCTGAATACATTTTAGAAGCAATTCTTTCCTCTTGACAGTGGAACTGACAAAGATCTTCATGTCTTTGCCTCCTGAGTGATGGAATTAAAGGCCGCTACTGCCACCACCACCTCCATACCTGGCTTCACACATTTTAGAAACAATTTTGTCCTCCTCTAGCCCTCCTGTCCCCCTCCTCCTCTTTTTTTTGTACTCCTTTTTTATTTTTTTGTTCTTTTGGCTTTTTGCTTTTTCGAGACAGGGTCTTACTATGTAGTCATGGTTGACTGGAACTCACTATGTAGACCAAACTGACCTTGAATTCCCAGAAATCTGCCTGCCTCTGCCTCCAAGTTCTGGGATTAAAGGCTTGTGCTACCATGATTTGCCTCTTCTTTTTCTTTTCCACACACTTTAGAAGCATTTCTATCCCCTTCTTCATCTTCTCTTCCTTCTTCTCCTCCTCCTCTTCACACATTTCATTATTTACTTAATTATTAAATTATTTATTTATATTTATTTATTTATTTATTTTGGTCTTTTTGAGACAGGGTTTCCCTGTAGCTCCAGCTGTCCTGAAACTCACTATGTAGACCAGGCTGGCCTTGAACTCACAGAGATCCGCCTGCCTCTGCTTCCTGAGTGCTGGGATTAAAGGCATGCACCACCACACCTGGCTTAAATTTATTTTTATTTTATGGTATGAGTGTATTGTCTGCATGTACATAAGTGCACAGGTGTCATGCAAAGCCTGAGGAAGAGGGCGTTGGATCCCCTGGAATTGGAGTTCTGGATGGTTGTTAGCTGCCATGTGGGTATTGGGAATTGAACCCAGGTCTCTTCTACAAGACCAGCCAGGGCTCTTAACCACTGAGCCATTTCTCTAGCTCCCCCTTCACACATCTTGAAAGCTATTTATTTATTTATTTATTTATTTATTTATTTATTATTTATTTATTTATTTTGGTCTTTTTGAGACAGGGTGTCCCTGTAGCTCTGGCTGTCCTGGAACTCACTCTGTAGACCAGGCTGGCCTTGAACTCACAAAAAAAGCAATTCTTTCCTCCTGCCACCTCCTTCCACTTCTCTTCTTCACTGGAACTGGGAATTATAGCTACCCAGCATGGACTACACCACTCAGCTCCACTCCAGCCCACAGTGGATCTTCTTGCCTAGCAATGTGGGGCTTCAAGGGTCCATTTCAGAAGCGGGAATCTGAGTAGGCTTGAGAAGCTAGCCTTGGGAGCCGTCCAACCTCCCTTCCACCTGGCTGCTTAAAGCAGTCACAGACCTGCTGGGATTGAAGGAAGGAAAGAGACCCATATTTCGCTGTAGTGTCACTACCACAGTGTTGAGGAGCCTGTGGGAGGAATGATACTGTTTCAGGCACTGTTGGAAAACCCAGTCTGTTATTTGCATCAGTTTGTAAGTTTTAAGGTGGGAGTAGTGAGGGCTGGATGAGTTTGGTAGGCACTTTTCTTGATCTCAGTTTATCAGCTGCCGTACCCTGAATGTTTGTGTCCCTCTGAAATTGATGTGCTGATGCCTAATCCCTGATGGTAGTGTTAAGAAGTAGGGCCTTTGGGAGGTTATTAGGTCACATTAGTGCCCTTATGAAAGAGGCCCTAGAGAGCTTGTTTGTCCCTGCTGGGTAAGGACAGTAGAAGGCAAGGCTTGTGGAGGAGAAAATGCTTACCTGATCTCCTAGAGCCTTGAACTTGGCCTCCTGGCCTTAAGCAATGGATTTCTGTCACTGAGAAGCTGCTCAATAGATGGTATTTGTTGTCAGAGCTTGAAGGACTAAGATGCTGGCCCCAGCCTGAGCTCAGTAGGATGTGCACCTGAGTCCTGGGACAGTGTCCCAGAAAGTGATGCCACAGACAGCTCTGCTACGTATTATCTGTGTGGTCTTGCATAAGTGGCGTTGGCTTACTATATATATATATATATATATA
>VZQC01011795.1:0-84586 GCA_009823505.1 Rhizomys pruinosus | reverse complement strand
TTTTTTTTTTTTTGATATTTAGAGTTGCAAATGTTTTCCCAGAACACAAGGAGACACAGCCATTTGGGAAGAATTTTCTTCTTCTCTTTTGTTCTTTTCTTTCTCTGTATGTGGGGGTGTCTGCTTCATGTGTGCATGGCATACGCACATATGAGCATGTATGTCCATGTTCAGATGCTAATTGTGTTCCTCAATTCCTCTCCATCTTATTCCTTTGAGGCAGGGTCTCTCACCTAACCTGAAGCTCATTGTTTTAGCGGTGCTGACTGGCCACCAAGTTCTCACCTGTCTGTCTCCATCCCCAGTGCTATGAGTGGTCTCTGTCTTTGGTGCTAGAGACATTTTGGTCACTCTCGTGACATATCCTAGTTATCTTTTTAAAAATATTTCTTTAGATTTTATGAGTGTTTTGCTTATATGCATGTAAGAACATCCAATGTGTGCAATGCCCTCAGAGGCCAGAAGAGGACATTGGACCCCTCTGGAACTGCAGTTACAGACAGATGCCACCTGGGTGGTGGGAATCAAACCTGGGTCCTCTGGAAGATCAGCCAATGTTCTTAACCCCTGAGCCATCTCTCCAGTCCATGTCCTAGTTAGCTTTACCTATCAACTTGATGCAGCGTAGAGTCATCTGAACAACAGCTGAATCATACCCGAGAGGCTGAGAACCTGGTAGTTGCTTGGTCCTTGAGGCTGTGTACCTTAGGAGTCTGGGGTTGCGAACTAACATGTAGGTGCTAGGAACTGAACCTGGGTCTTCTGTGAGAGCAATAAGTGTTCTTAACTGTTGAGCATATATACATTCTATCGGTTTCTGTTACCCGACTGACTATTAGCCTCATGCTTAGCTAGCTTCCTTACACAGGACAGGACCAAGCTATAGTGCCGTTCACAGGACGCTATGCTTTCCCACATCCAGTAACCATCAAGACAGCCCCCCCACAAACATGGCCTGGAAAATCCCTCAATAACACCTTTTTCCCCACTTTTTTTTTTTTGAGACAGGGTCTTATATATTTCAGTCTGGCCTCAAACTCACTATATAGTTGAAGATCACTTTGAACTTCCAATCCTCCTTTCTCTCCACCTCTCAAGTGCTGGGATTATAGGTGTACACTACCACACCTGGTTTAAGTAGTGCTGCTGACTGAACCACAGGCTTCATGGATGCTAGGCAAGAACTCTACCAACTGAGCTGCACCCTAGTCCATGAGAATTTAACTGCGGATTCTCCCTGCCCAGTCCCTGAGGTAGCGTGTGGGTAGACTTAGCACAGCTTTGCTGGAAGGGGACTTGGAGGGCCCTCACTGACTGCCAGTCCAGAGGCAGAGCTACTTAGTGGTTGGGAGCACACACTTGGAGCCACCCAGGGATTGTTTTGAAGCTCAGTCCATCCTCAGAGACCATGTGACCTAACATCTGCTTCTATTTCCTCATCCTTAAAATGGGAATGGTGAGAACTGCAGCTACGGCATAGGGTTATTGTCAGGACTGAACTAACAGGGAGACTGAGGGCAGTGCTAATTATACAGTAAACACTTTGAAAGAAATGGGGTGTGTGTGGCCATTGGTAGAGTGCTTGCCTAGCATGCAGAAAGCCCTGGGTTTGATTCTCAGTATTTCATAAATCAGGCATGGTGGTGGTGTAGGCCTGTAACCCCAGCATTTGGAATGTGGAGACAGCAGCCCAGGTTATAGGAGACCTTGTCTCAAGCAAAGCACAGCAAACATAAAAAGGAAATGAGGCTCCACCTTCCAAGGTCACTCGGGGGCTTGGAAAACTGAGTTGGGCTCCATAAAAAAAGGAATCATTAAAATGCCCCCCTAAACTGTTGGGGGGAACGTAGTTCAGTGGTAGAGTGCTTGACCAGAATGCATGAGGACCTAGGCTCAACCCCTGCTTGCAATGATAAATAAATAAATAAATAAACAAATAAATAAATAAGATGTTATTGCCTCTTGGAAACTTTGACTGATTACAGTTTTCTTTTCTTATGTGACATCATACTCAGTCAACACTTGGACAGAAACCCAATGTAGAAGTCAGAGCCATGCGTCCAGGCTTCCATGTACCTTTAGCTGAGAATGACTCTACAGTTTGGGGCTGGGTGGTTTCTGAGATTCCTGCTTGTATTAACAGTATGATCATTTGAAATTAGCATCTGGAGGCTGAGGAGTTGGTTCAGTGGTTAAGAATACTGACTGCTCTTACAAAGGATGTCCAGCCTCACATGGCAGCTAACACAACCATCTGTAACCCCAGTTCTGGCACTCTCTTCTGGCCTCCATGGGCATTGTGCACACTTGATTGTAGCTCAACTTTCTTCTGGGAGGTATGAACAACGTGCCCCCAGTCATATGAGGGAGGCAGTCAGTTGTTGCACCTAGATAACTTTCCAACTGACTGAAGGGTGAGGGCTAATGATAGCAGAGAGGTGACCCAGAGTCAGCAAGAATTACTAAGTCTTCTGAGCACTATGGAGGAAAAAATACACAGTTATTTAAGGACTCTCCACTCAGTATTGCGTCATGCTCCTAGCGTACCTATAACAATGAGGATATAACTGTGTAGATGGCCAATGTACTCCTGCCTTTCCCACACATATAGTCACGATCATCAGAATCATCAGAACGAGAAAACAAAACAAAACCACACACACACACACACACACACACACACACACACACACACACACACACCATGAACAAAGAAACAAGGTTTTACTATAGAGTTAGGATTGGCTGTATTTTCAAAGGATCCCTGCAATAGATCCCTCATGGTTTTTCTGTAGTGGACTTGCCCCTCCCCCAGCTGAGGATACATTTTCCTGCCCCTTTGACTCTGGGTAGGTTCTGGGAGTGTTCTGACTGGCAGAGTGAGGTAGAAGCAATGCTTTGGGAAATTTCAGAGCAAGATGACAAAAAGCCTTGCAGCTTCCACTGGGGAACTCTCCCTGGGCAAATTTATTATTTTTATCTTTTTAAATTTTATTTATTCTTGTATGTGTATGAATGTACTGTCTGGATGTAGGTCTGTGCACCCGTGTCGTGCAATGCCACGGAGGTGAGAAGAAGGTGTCAGATTCCCCTGGAACTGGAGTTAAAGACGGTTCTTAGCTGCCATGTGGGTGCTGGGGATCAAACCCAGGTTGTCTGCAAGAGCAGTTGGTGCTCTTAACTGCTAGGCCATCTCTCCAGCTGCCCTGGGCAAATTTGAAGTGCTTGCTCTTAACCTGTTCCCTCTTGAACCCCAGCCACTATGCTGGGGTTCAGTATACAAGAAGAAGCCATGTGTAGGGCACTCTATGATGGTTTGAATCTAAAATGCACCCCCCAAAGACTCTTCCAATTGAGGCTTGGTCTGCAGTGCAGCAGTGTTTATAGGTGAGAACTTGGAACTTGATTGGATCATGAGCACTTTAACATCACCAGTGGATTGGTGACACTGACATTCATCATCAAATGGACCGTTTGAAGATGGTGCAAACTGTAGGAGATGGAGCCTTGTTGAAGAAGATTACTGACAGCATGCTCAGTGTGGTGGTTTGGTTGAGAAATGTCCCCCATTGACTCAGGTGTTTGAATATTTGGTCCCCAGATGGTGCAGCTGTTTGGGAAGGTTTGTTCATAACCTTGACTCAATTCCTGTTTGTTCTCTGCTTCCTGTTTGCCATTTGAGATGTGAGCTCTCAGCTTTTGGCTTCTGCCACCCCATTTGCCACTTGTTACCATGCCTCTCTGCCATGATAGAATCATAAACTAAAATAAACTCTTTCTTTCATAAGTTGCTTTGGTCATGGTATTTTATCACAGTAACAGAAAAGTAACTAATACGTTCTATAAGGGAATTTCTTGTCTAGATACTATGAGTCAAGCAACTTTCCTCTGCCACACTTTACTGCCATGATGTTTTACTTCAGCACAGGTCAAGAAATAGTAGAGTCCTCTGAACCTGTGAGCCAAAATAACTGTCTCCTTCCAAGTTGTTTCCTGTTATTTCCTCACAACAACTGAAAGCTGACTGACACACACTTCAAGTCAACAGGTTCATCTCTGTTGCCAGTCAGCAGCCCTCAGGAACTGCCAACCTTTTGAGTATGCCATCTTGGATGTACAGCTCTGTTGAGCCTTCAGATGACTCTGGCCTCAGAAGATACCTGATGGGAACTGTGTAGGAGACCTAGAGTAAAAGCCTCTAGCTGAGTCCACCAACTGTGAGAGATAATCATAAATTGTCATACTAAGCCACTCAGCTTGGGGCTAGTGAGATGGCTCAGTGGGTAAGGGCTCTTGCTGTGAAGACTGATGACCCCAGTTTTATCCCTGGAACTTTCAGGGTGGATGGACAGAACTGACTCCACACACCTATATATACATACACAATAAATAAATACATAAAAAGAAACTACTGCGTTTGGAGGTGCCACGAGACAACAGATAACTGGGACAGGAGTCATGTGCTTCAGCTTTAGTGTCCATAACATCACAGGGCGATGCTATTTCAGGTTCCCATCTGTTGGTACCCACTGTGGGTCCTGAGGAAAGAAGCCAACCTGTTGTCTTCAGTTGGTTTTGCAGTGGAACTACTATGCCATACTGCAAAACCCTACCCACATATTATATCTTCTTTAACTGCGCTACCACGCTCCCCCCCCCCTTTTTTTTTGGGTCTTTTTGAGAGAGGGTCTCCCTGTAGCTCTGGCTGTCCTGGAACTCACTCTGTAGACCATGCTGGCCTTGAACTCACAGACATCCGCCTGCCTCTGCCTCCCAACTGCTAGGGTTAAAGGCATGCTCCACCATGCCCAGCCCACCTGTCTCTTTTGAAACAAGACCTCATTATGTAGCCCAGGCTGGCCTGGGACTGGTAAGATAGTTCAGTATAGTCTTGGACTTTCAATCCTATTGCCTCGACCTCCCTAGTCCTAGTCCTGAGATTATATGTGCCACCACACCTGGCTATTATTTTTTTATTTTTATTTTAAGTATGAATGTATTGCCTGCATAGATGTAAGTGCACCCTTGTCATGCAATGCCTTCAGAGGTCAGAAGAGGGCGTCTGATCCTCTGGAATTGGAATTATGGATGGTTACTGGCTACCATGTAGGTGCTGGGAATCAAACATGGGGACTCTGCAAGAGCAACTAGTGGTCTTAACCACTGAGCCATCTTTTTAGCCCCATAACAAATCCTTCTTAAGTTGCTTCTGTCAGATATATTTTGTCCCAGCAGCAAGATCAAATTATAGAACATTCTCCTTAGTCCACAGAGTCATCTTGAACCCCCTTTGCAGCACATCCCTCCCCTCACCTTTCATCACTGGCAAGCTTTGATTGGCTTTGCCACTCTGCATCAAAATTTTTTTTTTGTCATTTCTGGAATCATGTACATTTTTTTCTTTATTTTATTTTATTTTATTTTTTAAGTTCTTAAAAATTTTTTAAATTTTAAAAATTTAATTTAATTTATTTATTTTATGTGTATGAATGTATTGTCTGCATGTAGGTTTGTGCACCCGTGTCATACAATACCGCAGAGGTCAGAAGAGGGCGTTGGATTCCCCTGGAACTGGAGTTCTCCTGGAATTGGAGGTTACAGACAGTCTCACCGCCATGTAGTGCTGGGGATAGAACCCGGGTCCTCTGCAAGACCAAGTCCCCGCTCTTACCACTAGGCATCTCTTCCAGGCCCCTATTTTTTATTTTTTTAAGGGGTTCATAAAAACACAGTTGTTTTTCAGATCACAATTGATGTTGCTCAGTTTGCCATACATTTAGGTAATTGGTATAGCAACACAGATGAGGGATACTGTATTAGTCAGGGTTCGCTAAAGAAACAGAAGCAACAGATTGAATATAATAGCTCACGTGACAGAGTTCAAGGAGTCCAACAGTAGACGCTCGCACTGGAGAGGCTGAGAATCCAGGAAAACTGCTCATCCGCAAGGCTGATGTCTCAATAGTCCCAATTTGGTGCTGAAGGCCTGATGGATTCAGGAGATCTGCCGTCTCATTACATGCTGGGATCCAAAGGGTTGCACAGCAGCAAGACAAACTCCAGTGAGAGAGAAGGCAAGCCGCAGGAAAAAAGGGACAGCTCCCTCTGCCATGGCCTTATACTGCCTGCTGGCAGAAGGTAATGCCCACATTTGGGTGGGCCATCCGGGGTGAGGTAGTCCAATCCAAAGATCCTTTTTCTCTTATTTGTTCTTTTTTTTTTTTTTTTTAATTTTTATTTATTTCTGTATGTGTATGAATGTACTTCTGCATGCATCTGTGCACCGTGTCGTGAAATGCCGGCGGAGGTCAAAGAGGGTCTTGGATTCCCTGGCGCTGGAGTCCTCCTGGAAGTTGGAGTTTCAGAGGCTCTCGGCCGCCATGTGGGTGCTGGGGATCGAACCCGGGTCCTCTGTAAGAGCAGTCTGCGCTCTTAACCGCTAGGCCACTCTCCAGCCCTCTTATTGTTCTTTAGTCCGGCGACACCCAGGATTAACCATCACAAGTACACCCTTGTCAACTTGAACCCAATAAATAGCCTCTCCTTATGTTATGCTTAAATGTCCATTTCAAACAAGGCAAGGTCATAATTCCACCTAACATGTTATAAGTATCTCATGAGTAGGTGGTAATGTCCTTGAGGAGCACTTAGTATCCTTCAGTATCTAATAACCAAAATATGACAACACTTAAACTTATCTCAGTTGCATTCAAAAGGGAACAACACGGGCTGGAGATATGGCCTAGCGTTAAGAGTGCAGATTCTCTTGCAGAGGACCCGGTTCGATCCCCAGAACCCACATGGCGGCTGAGACCCGTCTGAACCCAATTCCAGGAGAACTCCAGTTCCAGGGGATCCGACACCTCTTCTGACCTCCGCGGCATTGCACGCCACGGGTGCACAACCTGCATGCAGACAGTACATTCATACACATACAGAAATAAATAAAATTTAAAAAAAAAAAAAAAAAAAAAAAAAAAAAAAAAAGGGAACAACAATTTATTTTGTATATATATATATATATATATATATATATATATATATATATGAACAAGCACATTCTTAACGAATAGGACAAAAGTTATATCTATTATAATCCACATATCTGCAACTGGTCCCATGCTTCAGCTATTACCCATTCTGATTTCCTCCACCATCAGCAGACCACCTCTGCAGTCTTGGCTCTTTCCCTGGAGAGTGACCCATACCTTCATCCCTGAAGGGTCTGGGCCATTTATTGTCCTGTCTGTTTGGGTTGTGGAGTTTCCCATTGACCTTTAATCATAGGACATGGTAGCACCAGAAGCGCCCACAGCATCTCCTGCCTTCCAGACATAATCTTCCTGCCCCCATTGTGGAGAAAAAGTCCAATTTCCCCCTGGTAGTCTGGATCAATCACTCCTCCTCCTCCTACTGTTATTCCTTCCTTAGCATGTTGGCTTAAGGGCAGTAGAAGCCCAAAGTGGCCAGGGGGAAGTCTTAGCTTCCATTTCAATGGAACATGTGCTGTATCTCCTGGCAAAAGCACTCCCCCTTTGGAGGCAACAAACTTCTAGACCAGCAGAACGCAAGGTCTGGGTAAGGAAGCAAAAAATTTTCCTACTGGTCACTAGGGTGATAGTGAGTGGAATCACTCCACTTCCACCCCTTGGTTCTGGACCCATGAATTTGGTTATAGGAGAAACAGTACCAATAGTGGGCGCTGATTCAAAGCATGTACTGCCTGCTGGGGAACCTTGCCCCAGCCCTCCAGGGTATTGATACCTAATTGGCACTGTAACTTTGTCTTCAAGAGGCCATTCCATCGTTCTTCAAGCCAGCTGCTTCTGGTAGTGGGAACATGGTAAGACGCAGTGGATACCATGACATGGGCCCACTGTCACACTTCTTTGGCGTTAAATTGAGTTCCTTGGTCAGAAGCGATGCTGTGAGGAATACCGTGACAGTGGATAGGCATTCTGTAAGTCCCTGGATGGTAGTTTTGGCAGAAGCATTACGTGAAGAAAGGCAAATCCATAACCAGAATAAGTATCTATTCCTGTAAGGACAAAACGCTGTCCCCTCCATGATGGAAGTGGTCCAATTAGTCAACCTGCCACCAGGTTGCTGGTGGTCACCCGGGGAATAGCCCATATGGGCTCAATGTTGGTCTCTGCTGTGGCAAATCTGGCACTCGGCAGCAGCTGTAGCAGATCAGCCTTTGTGAGTGGAAGTCCATGCTGTCGAGCCCATGCATATCCTCCATCTCTGCCACCATGACCACTTTGTTCATGGCCCATTGAGCAACAACAGGGATAGCTGGAGAAAGAGGCTGACATCCACAGAACATGAGTCATCCGATCTACTTGATTGTTAAACTCATCTCTGCCGAGATCACCTTTTGATGAACATTTATATGAGACACAAGTATCTTCACATCATTTGACCATTCAGAGACTCTATCCACAACTTCTTCCAAAAGTGTCTTTCTCACCAATTTTCCAGTCATGCTCCTTCCAGTCCCTGACAATCCAGCCAAACCATTGGCACAGCCATGAATCAGTTATAAATTGAACTCTGGCCATTTCTCCTTCCAGGCAAATGCAAACCATGTTGCACTGCCGAAGTTCTGCCCACTGTGGAAGATTTTCCTTCACCAGTGTCCTTAGGGTTGTTTCAGAAATAGCTGTAATTCTGCAGCTGTCCACCTCTGGGTGGTGCTGCATAGCATGCAGAACCATCGTAAACAGGCTTAGTCTTCTCTTCCTCAGTAAACTGTCATAGGCAAACCCATGAAGCATAAGTGCATGCTTAAGCACAGGAGGCATTGTAACAGGAGATGGGAACCATAGGCATTGGGCAACTTCTTCATGTAGCTTGTTGTGCCCTCAGGGCCTGCCTCGGCCCTGTCATGTATGTACCACTTCCATTGATAATGGACTGTTGCTGTGCATGTCCTCTTATTGTTTTGTGGGTCAGATAACACCCGCTCATGATGGGCACTCAGGTCACATGGGACTTGGTGGCCCTTTGTCAAACTTTCAGTTTCCACTAAGGCCCAATAGCAGGTTAAGAGCTGTCTCTCAAAAGAGATAGTTGTTTGCAGATGAAGGTAGAGCCTTACTCCA
Source organism: Rhizomys pruinosus (assembly GCA_009823505.1). Classification (NCBI taxonomy): domain Eukaryota; kingdom Metazoa; phylum Chordata; class Mammalia; order Rodentia; family Spalacidae; genus Rhizomys; species Rhizomys pruinosus. Next base: position 75,479 of record VZQC01011795.1, on the reverse strand, counting down.
AAATCCCAAGGGCCTCCGCTGTGATCCCCTATGGGAGCCTGCCACAAGACTCCAGATGGCATCTCTATCTGCCACTGTATACCTCAAGCACCATTGGGTCGCTGGATCATATGGCCTAAGGGCAGAGCAGCCTGTATTGCAGCCTGGACCTGTTGAAGAGCCTTTTCCTGTTCCAACCCCACTCAAAGTTTGCTGCCTTCTGAGTCACCTGATATATGGGTCGTAGTACCACACCAGATGAGGAATGTGCTGCCTCCAGAATCAAAAAAGGCCCACAAACTTGTGCTTCTTTTTTGGTGGAGGGAGGGGCCAGGTACAACAACTTATTCTTTACCTTAGAAGGAATGTCTCTGTATGCTCCACACCACTGAACTCCTAGAACTTCACTGAGTAGTGGCCCTTGAATTTTAGTTGGTTTATTTCCCATCCTCTCATGTATATGCTTTACCAACAAGTATAGCTAGCGTCTACCTCCTGTTCACTTGGTCCATCAGCATAACATCACATATAGTGGACCAGTGTGATATTTTGTGGAAGAGTCAGGTGATCAAGTCCCTTCTAACTAAGTATGGCACAAGTCTTAGAGCTAACATACCCTTGAGATAAGACAGTAAGGTATACTGTTGGCCTTGCCAGCTGTAAAGCAAATTGCTTCTGGTGGTCCTTATGAACGGTATTGAGAAGAAGCATTGGCCAGATCAATAGCTGAATACCAGGTACCAGGAGACATATAATCTGCTCAAGTAAGGAAACCACATCGGTACAGCGGCTGCAATTGTGTCACTACTTGGTTGAGTTTTCGATAGTCAACTGTCATTCTCCATGATCCATCTGTCTTTTGCAACAGGCCAAATGGAGAGTTAAATGGAGATGTGTAGGAATCCCACCCTGCATCTTTCAAATCCTTGATGGTGCCTAATTTCTGCAATCCCTCAGGGATAAATACTGTTTTTGGTTCACTATTTTCCCTGGTAAGAGGCAACATCAGTGGTTTCCATTTTGGCCTTTCCAACCATAATAGCCCTCACTCCACAGGTCAGGAACCAATGTGGGGATTCTGCCAATATCAATTTACTATATCCCATTATACATTCTGGGATTGGGGAAATAACTACAGGATGAGTTCTGGGAACCACTGGGCCCACCGTGAGTTGGACATCAGCCAAAACCAATTTATCACCTGACTCCATAGGCCCTACTTTAACTGGAGGGCCACAAGCTTTTTAGGGTCTCCTGGGATACAGTGTCAACTAGACCAGTATCCAATAGGCCTGAAAACTCTGATTATTTCCTTTTCCCCAGTATACAGTTACCCTAGTAAAAGTCTCAGGTCCCTCTGGGGAAGGACAGGAGGAAGGCAAACAGCATAACCTTTGGTATGTGACAAGGTCCTTCCTCATGGGACCGGCCACCCCTTCATTCAGGGTTCTGGGTCTGTGAACTGTCTAATTCTGGAAACTGGTTAACTGACGGGATTCGCTACTGCTGAAATCCATGTTGATTATCTGTCATTTTTCTAGACTTTCTGCTTATACAGATCAAATAAAAATTAGTAGGCTTCTTATGTATTTGTTCCTGGGAACACCAGATTAATTAGCCATTCCAAAGATCATTTTGGGTCATGCCATTATAGCATTGTTTTGCCTTTGCCACCCATTATAACTATGATATCTATGCTCATCTGGCCTTCTGTGATTCAGTGCTGCCACCTGACGCCTACCTTGAGGTCCTGTTAAACTGTTAATGTACATTTAATTTAGCAAGAGCAACAACTCACAACTTCTCTAACTGAAAGATCTGGCATAAGAAATAGAGCAAAACACAAAGCTCTTCAAATGTGTTTGGTGCTCTCTCAGTATTTCCATTTTATAAATTCAGTGAAAGGCAGGTCCTCTGGGTCCCATATTGTGGAGAATGTGGTTTTACACTTCGAATCCACTGAGCATGCCCATTGCCTGACCTTCACAATCCCTTCATCATACTAAGCCAAGAAATACCAGGCATCTCTAACTCACTGTTAGTAGGCCATTTTTTTTAATAAATACTCAGCCAACCATTCAAATAAACTTTTAAACCTTTTTTAACCACTGAGCTTCCATGTTAAACCAGAATCTCTACTCAGTGGGCTCATATCTATAAACTCATCTGTTCCAATTTATATTCCTTCCACATTATCCCACACCGTTAAAATCCATTCCACACATATTCTTAGGCTTCTGCCTGAAGAATCGGCAAACTCATTATTTTCTTTAGTGGTGTAGCACACTCCTTGTGGACCACAACTTTCTATCTCACTTTTAGGGCTTGCTTAGCCTTCAAACGGGTTATAGGTTAAGGGCAACAATTTTGTTGGGCCCTGAGGGACATTAGTTCCCACTGGAGGGGGAGATTAGTTTCCTCAGGCAAGGGTGGGGAAGAGGGATCTGCAGGGTTGATTCTCTGCTGAGGTGGGGAGATTAATTCCTCAGATAAAGAAAATCCCCAGAATCTGAGTGTGCAAAATCCTCATCATCAGGGTTCTCCCACACATCTCCATCCCAGTTTCAGGGTTCCACCTTTCCCCACCAGTGCTCTCACTTTAACTGCTGACACTCTTCGTGGCTGGGAATAAATTTGCGTTGTAAATCAGCCAAATGTATAATAAGGGCTCCAGCTTGATTTCTGCTGCTGCTAGCTCTTTGGCTGCTGGAGAGAAGATGCTCTCCAGAGCACACTTGGAAACTTTTAAACTGTTTTTTTTTTTTTAAGTCTTTATTTTTTTCTATCACTTTATCCAGAAGGCTAGGAGCAACACAGGCAACATCATTTATTTTCCTTATTTTTCTGCAATTCTCAAAGGTTTTATATAGAGTGCTAAATTCTTTGCTTCTCACAAGAGGCGAGTTAGTGAGTCAAATGGATCTATCTTCATAATTACATCAAATAGTCTGCACCAAGGATTATCATTCCTCTTTGGCCACCAGGAGAGCCTTCAGTAACTCTAGGCTTCATTGGGTTGGAGAGCTGGCTCCAGAGCTACAAGCCACTAAAGAAATTCATCTTTTCAATTCTGTTTCTCTAGAACCACTTCTTGGTACCAAATTGTATTAGTAGGGTTCCTAAAGAAACAGAAGCAACAGGATGAATAATAGCTATTATACAATTTATTTATTTGCTCACATGACAGAGTTCAAGGAGTCTGACAGGTAGCCGTGCCACACTGGAGAGGCGGAATCCAGGGAACTGCTCAGTCCACGTGGTAGATGTCTCAAGTCCCAATCTGTTGCTGAAGGCCTGATGGATTCCAGGAGATCGCCGGTCTCAGTACATGCGGGATCCAAAGGTTGATCAAGCAGCAAGACAAACTCACCAGTGAGAGAGAGGCAAAGCTGCAGGAAAAAGGGACCAGCTCCCCTGCCATGCCTTTAATACTGCCTGCAGCAGAAGTAAACCCACATTTGGGGTGGGCCATCCGTGTTTGAGGTAGCCAATCCAAAGATCTTTTTTTCTCTTATTTGTTCTTTAGTCCAGTCAAGTTGACACCCAGTGATTAACCATCACAATAGCATTCGTCATATATTTTTCTGGCTGTGTTACTACTTCACTCACGTCATATATCTTCTATCTCCAATCCATTTTACCTGCAAAGTTTCATGATGTTATCTTTCTTTACTGCTGCATAGAACTCCATGTGTAAATGTACACATGTTTCTCTCATCCACTCATCAGTTGAGGGCACTTGATTGGTTCCAGCTCCTTGCTATTGTGAAGAGAGCTGCATAAACATAGCTGTGCATGTATCTCTGCAGTAAGATGAGTTCTTGTGGGTAGCGTTTAAGAGCACTGACTGCTCTTGCAGAGGACCCGGTTCGATCCCCAGCACCCACATGGCAGCTGAGAACCATCTTTAACTCCAGTTCCAGGGAATCTGACATCCCTTCTGACCTCCAAGGCCATTTTGCACGAAACTGGGCCGACAGACCTACATTGCAGACAGTACAGTCATACACATAATAAAAAAAAAATTAAAAAAAATTAAAAAAAGAAATCAAGGAGACTTTTTTTTTCCAAGTCCTGTGAAGAAACTCTTAGGGATTTTAATTGGAATTGCAATTAATATAGTAATCAAGAGTTGTAGGGTCGATGGACATTTTTACTATATTAATTCCCAATCCATGAGCATGGTTGGTTTTCCATCTTCTGATGTCTTCTTCCAATTCCTTTTCAGGGGTTTAAAGTTTTTGTTGTAGATATGTTTGGTGCTTTGGTTAGGTTTGTTCCTAGGTATTTTATTGTTTTGAGGCTATTGTGATTGGGAAGATCTCCTTGAATTCCTTCTTCAGTTGCTTTTTTGTGTAAAGAAGAACGATAACTGATTTTTCTAGGCTAATTTTGTATCCTGCCATCCTGCCACTTTACTGAGACTTTAATTATTTCTAGAGTTTTCTGGTGGAGTTTTTTAGCTCCCTTAAGTAAACAATCATTCATCAGCAAAAAGGATAGCCTGACTTCCTCTTTCCAATTAGTACTCCTTTAATTTCCTTTTCTTCTTGCCTTATTGCCCTAGCAAGTTTCAAGCCCATATTGAAGAGGAGTGGTGACAGGGGGCACCTTGCCTAGTTTCTATCTTTAAAGGGAATGTTCTGTCATTTCCCCATTTAGGATGATATTGGCTGTGGGTTTCCTGTATATGGCTTTATTACATTGAGGAATGATCCTCAATCCAATTCCCTCTAGGACTTCTAAGCATGAAGGGATGCTGCGATTTTGTCAAGGCTTTTTCGAGAGTTCAATTGATATGATGGTGTGGTTTTTTGTCTTTCAGCCCATTGATGTGCTTGAGATATTGATATTTTCATTATGTTGAACCATTCCCTACATCTCTGGTATGAATCCAACTTGGTCATGATGGATACTTGTGATGTGGGTCTGTATGTGTTTGCCAGTATCCTGTTTAGAATGTTTGGCATCTGTGTTCTCATTAGGGAGATGGTCTTAGTACTCCTTTTTGGTTGTATCTTTGCCTGGTTTTGGTAATAGAGTGATGCTGGCTATCAAGAAGTAATTTGGTGAGAATCCCTCTGTTGGTATCCTTCTAAACAATTTGAGTAATAATGGTTGTAATCTTTTTTAAATGTTTTATAGAATTCTGCTGTGAAACCGTCTGGCCCTGAGCTTTTTTTAGTTGGAGGTTATCTTACTTATACCGTCAATTTCTATTTGTCTTATAAGTTATGGGGCCTGGTAAGCGAGTCCGGCTACTTCTTGTTGAGCGTTGGCGAATTCCCAGGATTCAGATATTCATCCATTTCTCTAGGTTTTCAAACTAGTAGGATAAAGGTTTTTGAAGTATTCCCATATGATTATCTATCTTTTCATGTCTTTGTATTTGTACCTTTCCATTCATCACGGATGTATTGATTGGGAGTTTTCCTTATCTTTCTCCTTTTGGTTAACTGTGCCTAGAGGTCGTCTACGTTTGCCTTAAAGAACCATACTTTGATTGTCATTGATTTGTTTTTGTATGTTTTTCTTGTTTCTATTTTCATTGATTTCTGCTCTATTTTTGTATTCTTCCTGTCTGGTTTGGTTTAGAGGTCATTTTTGTTGTCTCTCAAGTGTTTTTGCTGCAGTGTAGATCATTCACGTGTGGCGCTTTCTCTTTTTTCTAATGTAGGCACCCAGGTCCTATAAATTCCCTCTTACGGGACTGCTTTTTAAGGTATCTCAATAGGTTTTGTTTGTGTATTATCATTGGTCATTCAGGTTCCATGGATATGCTTTTATTTCTTTTTTTTCTTTTTTTTTTTTTTTATCTTGGTATGAATTATTTTTAAGCTGAGTCTGTCCCCCTGTGTCGTTGCAAATCCCGATGGTCATGAAGAGGGCTGTTCTGTTCCCCTGAGAACTGGATGTTCTCCTGTATTGGTATTGTACAGATGGTTCTCAGCCGCCATGGGGGGTGCTGGGTCGAACCCGGATCCTCTGCAAAGAGCAGTCCCTGGCTGTTTCTCATAACCACTAGGCAGATCTCTCCAGGGCCCTTATATTTCTTCTTTATCTCTTCTCTTCCTCTCTTCGACCCATTCATTTTCAGGATTGTGTTAATTACGTCTCATGTGTTCTTAGAGTAGTAGGCTGTATCCTGGTGTTGATAGTGAGCTTTATATTGCATGGTCTGATTAGAATGCTTGAAATTATGTCAATCTTTGTGTATTTGTAAAGGTTTCTTCTTATTCCAGGTCCGTATGTGTGTCTGTTTTGGAGTAATGTTCAGTTGGGGTGCTGAGTAGAAAGTATCTCTGGGTACTTAGGGCAGAAATTCTAGGAAGATGTCTGTGAGGTCCAGTTTTGGTGTATACTGTATCATTCAGTTCAGATTCATCTCTGTTTATGTCTTTTTCCGTTGACTGTCCAAATGGCTCGAGTGGTATTGAAGTCCGCCTACCATGAGTGTACTAGGGTTAATCTGTTGCTTTGTGCCGTAGAGTCATGTCTTTATAAGTTGGGTGCACCAAGCCACGTAGGTGGTGCACCCTTTAATCTAGCACTTGGAGTGCGAGGCAGGCGGATCTTTTGAGTTAGTGACAGCACTGGTCTACAGAGTGAGTTCCATACGCTTACTAGCTACATGGAGACCCGTGTCTCAAAAAAAACCAAAAAAAAAAAAAAAGTTTGGTGCACCACATTTGGGTGGCATATATTATTCATATATTTGGAAATCTTGCATGGTGATATTTGAATCAGTACTTTGTTTATATTAATTTTTTAAATTTTTTCTGTACGGCTTATGAATTTGACTGTCCAATGCAAGTCTGTGCACCTGTCGGGTGCAATGCCGCGGAAGGTTAGAAAGGGTCTCGAGTCCCTGGAATGGAGTTCTCCTGGAATTTGGGAGTTTCAGACGCGTTTCCAGCACCAATTGGGGTGCTGGGGATCGAACCTGGGTCCTCTGTAAGAGTGGGTGTCGGCGGCTCTTAGCCGCTAGCCATACTCCCAGCCGGATCATGGTACTTTTTTTTTTTTTTTTTTAAATTTATTTATTTATTTTTGTATGTGTACGAATGTACTGTCTGCATGTAGGTTTGTGCACCCGTGTCGTGCAATGCCATGGAGGTCAGAAGAGGGTGTCGGATTCCCCTGGAACTGGAATTCTCCTGGAATTGGAGTTACAGACGGTTCTTAGCTGCCATGTGGGTGCTGGGGATCGAACCCGGGTCCTCTGCAAGAGCAGTCGGTGCTCTTAACCGCTAGGCTATCTCTCCAGCCCCCGGAATCATGTACTTTTATGTGACTGCAAAATGTTTCAGCATAATAATTTTGAGGTTTATCCCTCCCTCTGTGTGTATCAATAATTATTCCTTTTATTGCTGAGTTTCATGTTATTGCATTAATACATTACCATTTGTCTATTCCTTTGACTGATATTTAGCTTTTCATGGCCTGGGCTATCATGAATAAAACTACCATGTACATTTATGTAGAAGAATTTGTGGACATACATGTTCATTATTGAGTTATATGTTAACTGTATATTTAACATCATGAGAAAATGATAAATTGTTTTACATGCCCAGTTATTCCATAATGTGACAGTGCTCAACATTGTCTTTTTGCTTTGGGAGTCCCTGGTGAGTATGGCAATACTGTATTTACGCACAGGTTGTCCCCCCCACCCCGATTTTTGACTGTGTCACCACTCATCTGGGCATCAGTAAGGACTAGTTTTTTTGTTTTTTGTTTTACTGCTACAACAGTACCCAGAATAACATGCCATAAATACTTTGGAAATGAATAAGTTTGTGTCTCCCTAACCTTTTGAGTATTTTTTAAATAGAAATTTCTATAGCTGATGTCACACACAAAGGATTTTTTTATGCCCTTCTAGTTGAAAGAAATCCTGTTAATTGCTCTTTAAAAAATTTTTATTGGCTCAGCAATTAAGAGTACTGACTGCTGTTGTAGAGGACCTGGGTTTGATTCCCAGCACCCACATGACAGCTAACAACTGTCCATAACTCCAGTTCCAGAGGATCCAACACCTTCTTCTGACCTCCTTGGGCATTGCATGACACGTGTGCACTTATACCTGTGCAGGCAATACAATCATACATATACAATAAAAATAATAAAATACTAAAAGATGTTAAATTTGTGTGTCTGTGTGTGAGGGTACACCCATGGAGGACAGAAGAGGTGTTGGATCCCTGAGAGCTGGAGGTAGAGGAGTCGGTAAACCAACCACCTGATATGGCTGCTGGGAACTGAACTCCAATCTTCTGATAGAGCCAGCTCTCTAGCCCCACCAATTGCTTTTTTAAGCTAGTTTACTCTTTCACAACACTGGTCATTCCTAGTTGTTCAAAGTTTCTTTGCCAATGGAGCAAATATGGGTCTCCCTGAGTCAAGCAGGACTCCACCGTCAGCACCGGATACACCTCACCTGCCTGGAAATGCTGTGCAGCAGAGGCAGCCATGTGCCTGTGTGTCCCAAATCTAATTGGCTATTGGCTCTCCCCTTGGAGAAATGACCCATGGCTGATGCCACAAGCTTACATCCTCTACAGGTTAGATGTTATAAGCCACAGTAAGACCCTGTCATATTTAACAGGGGGGAAAATTGTAATTCATGGATTAACATATCCAAACATGTGTCTATGCTAAAGTAACCTACCATAACTATTAGTGCTGCTTAAATACCTATATATCTAATTGCTTGTTCTTCATTAGTAGGATCGAAAGGTTATTCCTGGACAAACTGTCAGCCCATGAAAGGAAACAGCCAGAATTGACCAGAGTCCAAGTCAACAGCTCCAGAGAGAGTGGACTGTTTTACCTCTCATCCACCTGTGCCCCTTTTCTAAGCCTAGGGAACAACCTGCGGAAGAGGGGGCGTGGTAGAATGTAAGGGCTGCGATTGGGGTGAATGGTGAAACTACAGCAATGTAGTCTGGACACTCATTTGATCAACTTGATTGAACAAACAACCTGTCACCCCCCACTGGATGGTGGGGCTGTAGGTGTTTGGGCACAACAGCCTGCAGATAGGTTTTGCATGAAGGATGCTTGTACTCATGGATTATCACTTATAGCTAAAAATGAAAGAGAAAAAACGGAGAAGATGCAGACAGTTATGGCAGATGCATGATCTGGGATGGGGTGGGGGTGGGGGGGGGGAGGGACTTTAAATAGATCCTGACCTGGAATTGGGAAAAAAATGTATGAACTGCACAAGTCATTCATATAAAAACATTAATTTACAATAAAAACAATCCAACACAAAAAAAAAAAGAAACCTCATTGTTCTGGAGAGATTGCTCAGCGGTTAAGAGCGCCGACTGTTCTTGCAGAGGACCCAGGTTCGATTCCCAGCACCCACATGGTGGCTAAGAACCATCTTCAACTCCAGTTCCAGGGGAATCCGACACCCTCTTCTTACCTCCATGGCATTGCACAACACGGGTGCACCAACCTACAGGCAGACAGTACACTCATACATATTAAAAAAAAACAAACCCTGAAATTAAAAAATTAAAAAAAATAAAAAAGAAAGAAAACATCCTGACTGGGTGTGGTGGCGCATGCCTTTAGTCCTAGCACTTGGGAGGCAGAGGGCACAGATCTCTGAGTTCAAGGCCAGCCTGGTCTACAAAGTGAGTTCTAGGAAAGCTGGGGCTACAGGGAGACCCTGTTTCAAAAAGTCCAAACAAAAAAAAAGAAAGAAAGAAAGCAAGCAAGCAAGAAAGAAAGAAAGCAAGAAAATATCCAGGCAATCCAGGCATGGTGGTCCATACCTTAAATTCCAGGACTTGGGAGGCAGAGGCAGGCAAATATCAGGAGATTAAGTCCAGTCTGGTCTACATAGTGAGTTGCAGGCCAGCTGGGGCTATAGGGAGACCATGTCTCAAAAAGACCAAAACAATTGTGATTTGTGTTTCTGTTTTTTATTTCTTTCTTTTGTCTAGTTATTAGACAGGGTCATATTCTGTACAATTTTCTTTCTTTTCTAAAAACTTTGTATTTTGCATACATATGGGTGCACGCGCACACATTTGTGTGTGTGTGTGTGTGTGTGTGTGTGTAAGTGGGTGTGTGTGCACGTGTTCTCAATTGCACTCCACTTTATTTATTGAGGCAGGGTCTCTTGATAAGCTCAAACTTGCTGACTGGTCTAACTACCCAACTTGCCTTGGGATACCCATTTCTGCTTCCCAAGTGCTGGGATTACAGGTGGCTGCCAAGGTTGCCTGGCTTTTTAAAAAATTGTGTGTGTGTGTGTGTGTGTGTGTGTGTGTGTGTGTGTCTTTGTGTATACCATATGCATGTATCCATGGAAGCCAAAGTTGTCTAATCCCCTTGAGCTGCAATTACACATAGTTATGAGTTGCTTAATGTGGGTGTTGGGAACTGAACTCGGGTCTTCCGAAAGAGTAGGAAAGGCTCTTAACAGATAAGCCATCTGTCTAGCCCCCCCCCGCCCAGCTTTTAGGTGGCTTCTGAGGATCTGAACTCTGGCCTTCATGACTTCAGGTCAAGTGCTTTATCCACTGAGCCAGCTTTCAGCCCCTATTTCATTTCTATGAGCGTACTTTTCCTAAGGAATTTATAGAAAGTCTTCACTTATTGGAGTTATTAACAGAATGTCTGTGATGTGTGTTGTGAACATTTTGGGGAATGACAAGCAGGACAGCTGATGGAGAACAGGGGACATGTGCCTCATCTTGCTGAGCATTTACTTGAAGAATTCCCCAACAAAACCTGCTCCTCACACATAGTAGTGTTAGCCTCCAGCCTTCTCTGGAGTTTCTCAGTCTGTCATTTACCACAGACATTGCATTATCCTTTTCATATTCTAGATTTTGCATTTATTCAGTCAAATCTGTCAGTCTTTTCCACAACTTTTAGGTTTTTCGGCTTGTCTAGAAGGGCTTTTTTCTCACCCTAACAGTGTACAAATCATTTTTGTATTTTCTTCCAGTATTTCCTTTTTTTTCTTCTTATGTGTATGAATGTACTGTCTGCATGTAGGTTTGTGCACCTGTATCGCACAATGCTGCGGAGGTCAGAAGAGGGCGTTGGATTCCCCTGGAACTGGAGTTAAAGACAGTTCTCAGCCACCATGTGGATCAAACCTGGGTCCTCTGCAAGAGCAGTTGGTGCTCTTAATCACTAGGCCATCTCTCCAGCCCCAAATACTTTATTTATTATGTTTATTGTATTATTTATTTTTATTTTTTTGTGTGTATGAGTGTACTGTCTGCATGTAGGTTTGTGCAGCCCAACATGTAGGTATCGTGCAATGCCGCAGATGTCAGAAGAGGGTGTCAGATTCTCCTGGAACTGGAGTTAAAGATGGTTCTTAGCCACCATGTGGGTGCTTCTTCCAGTATTTCTATATGGTTCTAATGCTTGGCTCCTTCTTCTACCTAAAATACACTTTTGTGTGGGGGTCAACCAGAAACTCTGCCATTGATACTGCTCTCCAAATGTAATATGTATTCATTGTCTGTTGCTGCATAACAAATTATAACACAACTTAATGTTTTAAAAACAACAACAGAGGGACTGGAGAGATAGCCTAGCGGTTGAGAGCACCGACGCTCTTGCAGAGGACCCGGGTTCGATCCCCAGCACCCACATGGCAGCTAAGAACCGTCTGTAACTCCAATTCCAGAACTCCAGTTCCAGGGGAATCTGAGACCCTCTTCTGACCTCCGCGGCATTGCACAACACGGGTGCACAGACCTGCATGCAGACAGTACATTCATACACATACAAAGACAAATAATAATAATAAAAAAAAAAACAACAACAGAGCTGGAGAGATGGCTCAGCACCTAAGAGCACTGGCTGATCTAGAAGAGGACCTGGGTTCAATTTCCCGACAAATATCATGGCAGTTAACAACTGTCTATAACTACAGTTCCTGGGGGATTTGACACCCCTTTCTGGCCTCTGCAGACAGTGCATACATATGGTACACTTATATACAAGTAGGCAAAACACTCATACACATAAAATTTAAATATATTTTAAAAACCACAGCAAACATTTAGTACCTGACTCTTTCTGTGAATCAAGAACTTAAAAGGCAGCTTCCCAGTGTAGTTCTGGCTCAAGGTCTCCCAGGAGGTTTCAATCATCTGAAGTCTTGACTGGGGCTGAAGGATCCACTTCCAAGATGGTGGTCTTGTATAGTCATTGACAACAGATGCCAGACACTTACCACATAGGTCACTTCACAGGAACGCTCAGGTGCCTTCACGAGGAGAAGTCCCCAGCTTCTGAGTCTCGCAGCTGAGATTCTAAATGTCACAAAGAAGTCTGTCCTGTCCCATGTCTGAATTTCTGCTATATAGACACTACTGAATTTGGGTTCTCAGCACCAAGCCTCTGGAAATGTTGTCACCTAGCTATTAAAACTGGGACAGCTGGGCAGGAGGGCTGGAGGAATTGGCCTACATAGCTGGGGTCAGGGCAGTGATGGCCACCACCTTGGCTATTCTCTATGGGATGGAATACCAACTAATAATTACATTTCTGTAAAATCTGAAATCTCTGGTTTGGGACACACTTCCTTGAAGAATTCATTTATTCATCGAGTGCTTCAACTGTGTTAGGCAATGGTTTATACACTTGAACATAAAACAGGCACAGCCACTAACCTCAGAAAACAAATGACCCCATAAGTAGATATATAATCCCCAACTGAGGAGAAGACAGCAGATGCTGCTCCAGAGGGTGACAGAGGATCTGGGGTGTTGGGAAGTGTTCTTTCTCTGTCTCTCTCTCTCCTCCCTTCTGTGTTTGTGACTTGTTTCTTCAATTCTATGAAATGTGTCATAATACAATCCCCATTCCATGCTGTTGGGGATGAATCCAGGGTCTTGTGCATTCCAGGCAACCACTCCGTCGTTGAGCTACAACTCTAGCCCTTAAAAAAGTTGATAAAATGGGGGCTGAGTGCGGAGGCGCACACCTTCAGTCCCAGCACTTGGGAGGTAGAGGCAGCTGGATCTCTAGCAGTTCCAGGCCAGCCAGGGATACAGAATGGGATCCTATCTAAAAGAAACAGGGTGGGCATCGAAATGGCTCAGTGGGTAAAGGCAATTGCCACCAAACCTGAAGACCTGAGTCTGATCTCTGGGCCCCACGTGGTAGAAGGAGAGATCTGACTTCTGCAAGTTATCCTCTGATTTCCATGAACACATGCACATCCATGCTGGTTCATTCACCCACATTGCATGTGCGTGTACACACATACACATACACACACAAATGTAATTTTTTAAAAATGAGATTTCTGCCAGGTGTGGTGGTGCACAGCTTTAATCCCAGCACTTGGGAGGCAGAGGAAGGTGGGTCTCTGTGACTTCAAGGCCAGCCTGGTCTACAGAGTGAGTTCCAGTACAGCTGTGGCTACAGGGAGACCCTGTCTCAAAAAGTGGGGAAAAAAAGAGATTTTTTCACTAAAAATGGTAGTTGGATGTGGCACTGTTTATTGTGGATGAGTGCTATGTGGCTTGTCTCAGGATCTTCTGTGTTCAGAAATCCAAGCACGGGGTCAGAACTGGTTCTAGAGAAGGAGATGATTAGGGGATGGGAAGAGACAGAGCCAGCTGCGCCAGGGAAGCCCAAAGGAATGGGCACTGCCTTAGGAGCAAGTCAGGTCTGTCCCAGGCAGTACTGCATGTTTGTCAGCCATAGTCCAGAAGCTGTGTAGAAACAGCTCCCTTTGTAGGGCCTGCCTGAGACTGCTCTAGAAGCTCTGGATGGCCCCTTCACCCGTGAAGGTTCCTCTGTGGGTGGAATTGCCACTTTGCATCTGCCTGTAGGGGCTCCTGTCTACCAGTGGGCATCCACATCACATGCAATGCTTTCCCAAGAGCAGCTACAACTCCGACTCAATGGTGGGCTCTGACAGTTGGTACATCCCTACCTTCTACTCTAAGCGTCAGTTATGGCTATGCTGTTGCCTCACTTATAATGTCACTGGCAGGGATGCACCCTCAACACACACCCAGACTTATTAAAAATACATTTTATATATTGAGTGTGTGTGTGTGTGTGTGTGTGTGTTTGTGTGTGAGTGGGTTCTCTCTTGCCACCATATGGGCCTCGGGGATCAAACTCAGTTTGTCAGCAAGGCAAGTGCCTTTATCCACCGAACCATTTTGCCAATCCATCCAGCCTGACAAAGCCACACCCCTGTTTCTCATGACTGCAAGGAACACAGGGCTTCTACAACAGGCAGGAAGGTATGCCCTGGATATAAGGAGCTGGGGATACTGGATGGACTCGCTCAGGCTTATCTCCTGAGACTCCCAGCTGCCTGGCTGCATCTCAGTATGCTCTGCTCTGATAATCCTCTCCTCAAAGAGACAGAGCCAAGGCTTACTATTGACTGCCCCTCACTTTATGGGTATCTAGGGCAAGTGTACACACAGAGGGCCGCATACCATGTCTGTAAATATTTAACAATGAAAATGGAGCTCATAAGCCGTTACCAAAAATATGCTCATGAGTGTGAGTTTCCAGGGATACAGAAGGCCAAATGTGAATTGAGATTTTGGGGGGATTCTCCCCCTCCGATCTAAATTCATTTGTTCTGACTCAAAGCATAGAAGCCTTGGGAGAAGTGGCCCCCAACCCCTCTGTCCTTCCTTTCCTGCTTGACCACACTGAGCCAGGTCTTGCATGTGTCCAGCCACGTGTATTCCACCCCCAGCCCATGTTTCAGCTCAGTTCACTGTCTCCTCCCTCAGCCCTCCTCCTGCCAGCGGTCCACTACCCTGACCGAAAGCTGAGCTGGGTCTGAATGTGCTCCTCAACAATTCCTATGTCGAAATTTCTTTGTCCAAGTGCTAACCTTCAGGAGGTGGGGCATGCGGGAAGTTATTACATCATGAGGGTAGCTTTTGCGAATGGATTTGTGCAATTAGAAATGAGGTTTGAGAGAGCTGCTCACGCCTTCAGCTATGTGAAGATATAGCAAAAGGTGCCATCTTGAAGGCAGACAGCAACTCTTACCACACACTGAATCAGCAGCTACTTGATCTTGGTCTTCCCAGCTTCCAGAACTGCAAGGGAAAAAAAAATTAATGACTAAAGTTTTATGGCTTATAAATGATACTGTCTCAACCATTTTGTTACAGTAGCAAGAAAGGACTAGTTGCAGACATGTGGAAGAGGTCTAGACAGACATTGGTAGAAAGTTGAGAGCCATCTGCAGGGTATTCTGAGATCCCAGGGTTCCAGAGTATGCCCCAAAGAAGAGACCAGGGCTCAGGTGGGTGTCCTTTTGGTTTGGGGAGTGACTTGTTCTATAGGCACAGGTGTGGCTAGACTGCCCAGTTGTAAGGATCACTTTTTTTTTTTTTAATGTGTATGAGTGTACTGTCTGCATATAGGTTTGTGTACTCATGTCTTGCAATGCCGTGGAGGTCAGAAGAGGGCGTTGGATTCCCCTGGAACTGGAGTTAAAGACGGTTCTTAGCTGCCATGTGGGTGCTGGGAATCGAACCCAGATCCTCTGCAAGAGCAGACAGTACTCTCAACCACTGAGCCATCTCTCCAGCCCCATACCCCCCCCCCTTATTTTTAAAGACAGGTTCTCACTAATGTAGTTCAGGTTGGCCCTGAGCCCACAATTCTCCTATCTTAGCCTCCCTAAAGCTGGGATTACAGGTGTGTGGGACACCACACCTGGCTGGAGCCATTCAGCTTAAAGAACAGACCAGCCTTGTTGAGTAGTAACGCTCTGTATTCTATCAACCGTCAGTTTCCTCCTCCTCCTCCTCCTCCTCCTCCTCCTCCTCCTCCTCCTCCTCCTCCCCCTCCTCCTTCTTTTTCTCCCTGTCTTACATGGAAGGATGGTAGCATTCCAGCAGCCATCCTGTGACCTTGTGGAGGGAAGTTAGATGCTATGGAAATATAGGAAGAACCCATGTCCTTGATGGCCACAGCAGTCCCAGAATGCCCACCTCTGGACTCATCTGTGTAAGCTTCTGCAGTTAGATCTGTGATGAGCACTTGTACTCAAGTGTTCTAGTCCTTCATGTCTGAATCTCCTCAAGGCTGGCCCAGGGACAGGGATGTCGAGGGGAAGAAGAGGAAGGGTGTGCCTTGTATCTGCCAGCTATTTATCCTGCAAACCATTCTGGTTACTAGCATGACTCACTTCACCTCAACAGGCAAGAGACGGGGTCTTAGAGATTGTGTGGTTTGACCAGGCCAGATCTGGGGCCAAGGCCTGGGCTAGGAAGCCCATGTCTGCTCCACCCCACATCTCCATCAGAGAGATGGTCTGTTCTTACCTACAAAATGGGTGTGCCAGAAAGGATTCTTTAAAATCCTATATTTCTCAATTGGAATCCACTACAGAAAACTCCAAGGGGGCCATGGACCAGAGTGGGGCAGAGAAACTGTGAGGCAGTAGGCCCTTGTGGCCCCTCCTGCAGACAGTGACAGCATCCCAGGCCAGGAGACCCTGCCAAGGCTCTGCAGGCATCTAGCTGAGATGCCTTGTGCCCCCCAGCACTTGTTCATCTGAAACCTGACTGTCCAGACAGCTGGAGGATGGTTATCTGAGGCCCGTTCATTATCCCAAAGGTCAGCAACACATTTGGGAGCCTGGCACTTGGAGTCCTAGTCTGCCCTTCCATCCTTGGTACATTTTGAGTGAACTGTCCAGAAGCCCCGAGCTTCCTTTAGATCTTCCTGAATTCTGCACTGCTCATTTTTCTCCTCTGAGTCTGGGAGAGGGAGGCCTTTTTCCTGTTCCCTCATTTGTCCAGGGGCACCCAGTGATGGCCCCCCACACCTCTCAAGAGTCATGAGCATGCACATGTGCAGGAGGAAGATTGATGGTTTTCCTGGGCCCTTGAAAAAGGCCAGCTCCACTGTCCTCTGTCAGCCCACAGGGGTTAAAGCACGCTTACAGAAGGATGCTCCCTCAGGAAGGAGGAAGCAGCGCTAAAAGGACCCTGAATCAAGATGAGTGAGGAAGCATCTCAATAAGCACATTTTGGATAAAAAAGGAAAGGAAAGGAAAGGAAAGGAAAGGAAAGGAAAGGAAAGGAAAGGAGAAAGGAAAGGAAAGGAAAGGAAAGGAAAGGAAAGGAAAGGAAAGGAAAAGAAAAGAAAAAGAAAAGAAAAGCCAACAGGGCCTGGCAGTTCAGAGTGGCCCCTCCCTGTCCCCCGCTCCCCTCTGTATCAAGGACCTCGCGACAAGACCCACCCCTGTTGCCCCCCCCAGCACCCCCCCAAGGCTCCCAGGCTGCAGAGATGGGAAGCAGACCCTCCTGACTGTTTAACTTCAGCAAACATGATTATAACTTTCCCATGGACGCCACCGGATCCTTGCCCTGGGTTCCTTGGGGGATCCCGAGACTCCAGACGGTTCTCATTTGCAGCTCATTCCTCATTTCCTTGCCACACACCCCTGATGTGGTCAGGGTCTCCCTCCTGCAGCTGGTGGGGTGGGGGCGGGGCCTCCTCAGCCCTGGCCTGCCCTCCCCACACCCCTCCTTTGGCCTCCTCCTCCCGCAGCACCTCAGGTTTTTCATTTCTGCTCCCCACACCCCAGGGCTGTGGTCAGGGCTGGGGCCGTTCCCCTGGCAGAAATGTCCTTTCCAGAAGTTTCCCCCACTAGGCCCCCACCCGCCCACACCCGGGTGTGTGAAAACGCTGTGGGGGAAGGGCAGTTATGAGCACGCTATCCCATGTGGATGGCGCCTCCTGGAGTTCTAGAACTGGTAAAAGTCCTGACAGAGCAGTTTGTCAAGTCCTCCCCAGCTAGAAGGTGCCAGTAGCTTTTATTTCTACACCTCCACCCCTTCTGCTTCGCAAACAACTTTCACTACACACCTCTCCTTAACTTTGATCTCGCAGGAAGTGGAGGGAAGTCGAGGAGGAAAGAAAAGAACAATAGGCTAGCTCTCAGCTGGGTGATGGGTTTGCGGCCTGGAAAGCTCTAGTAAGCAGCGCCGCTCCACCGTGGAGTAGGGTGGGCCGCAGTCTGGCCCTTTTGAGAACAGATGAGCAAAGACCCCCTGGCTGAGATGACCAGACTGGATGGGGAGGACATTAGTCCTGGATCTGCCCAGTCCCACCGTTTCTGAAGAAGAAAGTGAGGGGAGCGGAAGTGGAAGGGTCAGTGTCTCTTCTATCCTACCATTTTTGACTTGGGAGGCACTTAATCTCTCCTGGTCCTGACCTGGGGCTCATGACAGTATAGCTCTGGGTAATAAGGGACAAGGCAGTCAATTCCACTGCTGTTCATCAGACTCCAGCTGACCTTCGGGTCTAACCACTACTTTTCCTTTACCAGATCTGGTTCCAGAAGATCTGTTTTCTTCTCTTCATTGGCAGTTGACTGGGTCTTGGCTTGCTAGAACCTGTCTGGAACTCAGGGGACCTAGGGCGGCCATGGTTAGTGGCCAACGGAGAAGAGATAGCTGGAAGTAGGGCTAGCCCTCCAAGGCTGCCCCTCCAGGGCTCTTCTTTTGTTTCAGGCTGGACCCAAGATGAATAACTGTGATGAGGAGATGAAAGCTCTTTCCGTGGGCTTGGCCTCGGGGAACCCCTTTGATGTGCCAACCTCTCTTCAACTCCCACCCCCACCCCAGAGTCTTGTCTGCTCCTTCCTGCTTGCTCTCCAGCCAGGCCCAGGGGCAAATCTTGCCTGTGGCAGGGATCCGGGTTCCCCCTCAAGGTTGTTTACTAAATCAGCAGCTAGTAGAGGCCAGAGCAGTGCTCTGCAGCAGGGCAGGCCTGTGAAAGCCATCAGCTTCCCTGTGAGCCTCCCCTGCAAAAATGCGAACCCCAGTCTGCCTGTAAACGAAGGATGGAGCAGTGAATCATGGCTGCCAGCCTCTGGGCTCTAATTAGATGCAGGGTCTGCCTGCCTTCCCAGACCTTGGCCCTGCAGAATTTTCCTTAGGGGGAGAGAGAGAGAGAGAGAGAGAGAGAGAGAGAGAGAGAGAGAGAGATTCAATGGGCCACGCAGGAACTGGTCACAATGCACCATTTCCTGTGCGAGCGTGCGTGCCTCCTTGGCTGTTCAGGCTTCTGGGATCCCAAATGAGAAGGGATATGTGGTATAGACACACTCAGTCAGGTTTCTCTGCTCTTTAGTCCATGTCTGCGACACTGGTCCTGCCCTCTTCAGGCTGTGGGTCACCTGCTGGGGCCACTTGTTAGAGCCAAGCAGTTGTTCAGATATAGGAAGCATTTTGTGGCACAGTGCCAGAGAAGAGGGAGCACTCTTATTCCTCCCCATTCCGCTTATATTGGGAGATAGATAAATGGAGATATCTGACAACTGGGGGGGGGGTTGTTGTTGTTATTTGGTTTTGTTGGTGTTGTTTTGAGACAAGGTCTTCCTGCAGCACCAGCTGGCCTGGAACTTGCTATGTACACCAAGCTGGCTTCAATGTCACAGCACCCAGCTGTTTTTTTTTGTTTGTTTGTTTTGTTTTTTTTTGTTTTTTTTGAGACAAAGTCTCACTATGTAGCCCTGGCTGGCCTGGAATTTGCTATGTAGCCCAGGCTGCTGTTAGACTTACAGATCTACCTGCCTCTGCCTCCCGAGTGCCAGGACTATAAGCACGCAACATGCCTGGCCTCTGATAACTCTTTTTTTCCCCCTCCTTCTCCTCATTTTGAAACAGTGTCTCTCTGTATCTCAGGCGGGTCTGAAACTCACTATGTAGTGTAGGCCAGCCTCAGACTTCTGCCTGAACCTCCTGAGTGCTGGGAAGACAGACTTCCTCCACCACGCCTACACAACGGTCCACTGCTTTTGCCTTGGCAAGGACTCGAGCTGCTCTCTGTACAGCAGGAGACACCCACAGCCTCAGGTGCTAGGAGCTGATCTAGGAACAAGGACAGAGCCTCGAACAGAAGATCCCACTTCTCCTAGGGATCCAGGGACACCAACCATAGGATAACCAGTAACCAGGAAATGTTGTTGAGACGGCAAACAGGCCAGGGAGGGGTTGATGGTACGTGGCTAGGATGCTGCCTGTATTGAATCTGGAGCAGCCTCCTGAAGAAGGTGACAGTGGAACAAAGGCTCAAAAGAGGTAACAGTGACCATCTAGAGATGGAGTGGCCCAAACAGGGGGAAACAACCAGTGCAAAGGCCCTGAGGCCTACCTAAGGAACAGAAATGTTCTAGGAACAGTAAAGACTAGTGTGGCTCAGGCAGGAGGAGGGGGTGGACAGCAAATGAAGGCAGAGAGACCAGCAATTGGGTGGACCATCAGGCTATGGGTACAGCCCGTGGTCTGGACTTTGGTTTGGCCTTTGAGGGACTTGGGGAGCTGCTGTAGGATGCTGAGCACAGATGCCACATGATCTAATATAAGTGTTTTTCTGTCATTGCTATTTGTTTTTGAGATAGGATCTTACTATATGGCCTGAGCAGGCCTCAAACTCGGGTTTTCTTGCCTCTGCCTCCTGGGTACTGGGAGTACAAACAGGCATGTGACACTGTGGCCAGCTGGACATAGGCTTTTGAATGGATGGCCTTTCCAATATGGACATTCTCAAGTTCTGGAAAAGAGTGTAAGCCATGTAAGATTCTAACACCACATTTTGCTTAATTGCTAAGCATGTGTGTCCCCCTTGCTAGGTATATAACAGCTCCATTCAAGGAATATATGGTGTGTGTCGGGGATAGGGGAAGTCCTATTAAAGATAGGACACAAATCAGTGACAATACAAGGTGGCAGGTGGTGGGAGTACATTGTTTCCTAGGATGGGAGGAGCTAGAAGGTTATCTGAGGGGGATATCTGAACTGGGTTCTGATAGCTGAATAAGAGTTTGACAAGTGAACAAAGGCAGACCATACCTTGAGATGAAAGGCCGGATGCATCAAAGAGCAGAGAAGTTAAGTAATCTGGGAAAGGAGCAACTCTAGGAATGTGCTGGAGGGAGGGGGCAGAGATCAGGCTAAGGGCAGAAAGGAGAGCACAAGTCCAGAGAATGTGTGTGCCCTGCCTACATAACCTGGCGGCAACCTTGGACCTGGTTCCTGGGATGTCAACCAGTCCGCTCTGATTGTCCTCTGTGCTGGGTTGTGTCCTAGTTTGGGTCCCTAGTTTGAGTCATCGGGATCCTGGGGGATGGAAACAAGGACAGCTGCCCAGGGTGAGGGAATCGCAGGTAAGAGGTAGCTGGACATATCCTGAGGGGCTCTAGGGACCCCACAGAAACTGTGTCCTGGCATGGCCTCACCTGAAGGGAGGGATGGGAAACAGACCCTTCTGTCACACAGTCTCATATGTCCTACTTAGGCCTGTGCCCCAAGGGTGGCTACCTAGGGCAGTGACTCGTCAGTGTTCCAACCTGTCCTGTGGAAACTCGGGCATGGACTGGGGACAGGACAGTGACCACCATATGCCCGTGACGATGGATGACAATAGTGTCCACCTGCTCATGATTTATGTCTTAGCCATTATATCAGAGCTGCCTTGGCCTCTGAGGCGCAGGAGGTTGGCCATGTGCCCCGAGGAGAGGTCAAGCCTCTGTCCTGTCATGTCTGGTGACACAGGAGGATTGCAGTACACAGCCTCTGTTCTGTATCCCACACCTCTCTGTGTCCCACTGATGAGGCAGATGTGACATGGACAGGTACAATTCTCTGTAGCCATCACCATCATCTGTCTCTAGAACCTTCCATCTTTCAAACTGAAGGTCTGTCCCATTCCATTCAGACTCTGTACCCCAAGCCCTCATTGCAGCTTCTGTGTCAGATGACTCTAGGTGTGGCTTCTAACTGCAATTACACAGCAGGTGACCTTTTGTGTCTGGCTTCTTTCACTCTGCAAGATGTCCTCAGAGTCCCGTTCTTTTAGAAGGCTGTGTAATATTCCATTTGTATTAAAAGCTGCTTTTGCAAAAAAAGCATTGCTTCCTCACATAGGCCCACAGGGTAACTCATAGAATAAATGGGTCTTGGCAGTCATTGTGTCTCCTTTACCTTGTGCCACGTGCTTACCCCTCCCCACAGGTCGGCATGTTAATCACTCAAGGACCTATCTGACTTATTTCAGCAATAAGTCATTGTCAAAAACGTGCAGTCACCCCAGATCCCAGGAACAGTAGAATCTCAACTGACAATCACAATTGGCTCCATACCTCATGAAGGCAATTATCCAGGAGGGTGAGACCACTCCATAAGAAATCATCTCCTAAGAGCTACCTTGTTCCTTCAAGCAGTAAGGACTTGCCACATCTAGACCAGAACTGCTTAATTAAGGAGACTTTTTTCTCCACACTCCAGTTCGTTTCTCTTCACACTGAAGACTCATATCCACACTTCAAAGAAGGATTGCGAGTCAGTGGACCCCTTTGTCAGTTCCCTTTCACAGTATGGCTGCATTGAACAAATCTGTTTGCTTTTAGCTAGTCACTATTTATTTATTTATTTATTTATTTATTTATTTATTTATTTAATTTTTGAGACCAAGTCTTACCATGTAGCCCTAGCTGGCCTGGAATTCACTATGTAGACCAGGCTGGCCTCGAACTTATAGAAATCTGTCTGACTCTGCCTCCCGAGCACTGGGATTAAAGGTGTGTGCCATCATGGCCAGCATAGCTTGTGTTTAAATAGCATATCCGTGTGGGGACTGGGCAGAGCAGATGGAGCACATTTGGTCTGTGGACGCTTGGGTGGCTTCCACCTTTGGGCTGTCGTGAATAAGGAGTGCTATGAGCCACTCGAGCTTGCAAATATTTGTTTGAGTCTGCTTTCCAATCCGTGGTATACATGGGCCAGGATGGAATTGTTGATTCTGTGGCAGTTGGGGTTAAATTTGTGTGTGTTCCTGTGGGTGCACAGGTGTTGTTCCTCAGGTGCAATTCACCTTTTTTTGTTTTTGACATGATCTGCCCGGACCTTGCCAAGCAGGCTAGACTGTCTGGCCAGCAGGCTTCAGGGATCTGGCTACCTCCACCTCCTTACCTCTGGGAGCACGAGCTCATATCACCACAGCTGGCTATTTGTACATGGACTGTGGAACTAAAGTCATGTCCCTGTGCTTGTGAGGTGGGCCAACTGAGCTGTCTCCCCAGCCAGGGATAGCTTTGAGGAGCGGCTATGCAATTTTCTCTGGTGGCAGCAAAGTGAGGACACACCAGAGTCTCTTCTTTGGCCTCAGTTCTGGCTCATTCCTTTGCACAGCCGAGTGGTTTTGGTGTTGTGGTGCTGGACCAAGCTGTAAGGACATGGCTGTGCATTTTATGGCTCTGCGGCCTCGTGGTAAGGTTCAGGATGGCCTTGGACTGAGATGCCTCTGAAGGGAAGGGTCCGCAGCAGCCAGAGCACCTCAAGCGGAGGTCAAGTGCCCCCTCGGTGCCCATTACTACACCAAGGCTTAGAGGGAGTACGGTGGCAGGCACTGTGATACATCCCTGGCTTCATGGAAGGTGTGTTAGCTAGTGGATGCTCTTAGATCCCTCCAGCTATCAGTCTCTTGCCTAGAATCACAGCCTTGTGAAGACCTTTTTTTTTTTTTTTGGTTTTTTTGAGACAGGATCTCCCTTTAGTCCCAGCTGGCCTGGAGCTTGTTCTGTAGACCAGGCTGGCCTTGAACTCAAAGAGATCCACTTGCCTTTGCCTCCCAAGTGCTGGGATTAAAGGCGAGTGCCACCACTGCAGGCACGAAGACCTTTTCTAATTATCTAGTATTACTCTGGTGCCCAAAGTAACCAACAGTGACAGCAAAGGTCTTTTTTTCTTTCTTTTTTGCATAAAGTATAGATCTCCATATGAGCCATCTCTCCAGCCCACCCCCACCAAGTCCTTTCTAAGCGAGGCAGGAAATCAGCCTCAGAGAGGGAGACCATGGCAAGTGAAGCAGAGGTCAGTGTGATGTGCCTGCTGCCTTAGAAGATGTACAAAGGGGCCATGTGCCAAGGGTCTCAGGAGGCCTCTGGATACCAGAGTCTCACTGGGGCCTCCAGAAGGAACTAGCTCAAGTACACCATTGTTTTAGACTCCTTACCTCCAAAACTTTAAGAGAATGAACGGGCGTTGTAGTCTGCCTGTGAGTCAGTGGTCATCTGTTGTGGCAGCCCTAGGAAGTGGGTCCATCTCTGAAGGGTTGTTCTCACTCAGACACCCAGAGCTGGGGAGTCAGGGGTCAGCAGAGGCTTTGTGGCAGTTGTCACTAGCCCTCATTCCTGCTCTCTTCCCTTTTTCCCCCAAGGCTGGAAATCTTATCTTTCCCTAACCAGCATCCTATGCCTTGAACTCCACCTAGTTGGCTTCTTTAGGAACCTGCATGCATGCGAACTATCATTTAAAACAAATGGGCTGGAGAGAAAGTTCACTAGTAAAGAGCACTGGCTGCTCTTTTGGAGGACCTAGGTTCAGTTCCCAGCACCAACATGACAACTAACAACTGTCCATAACACCAGTTCCAGGGGATCCAACACCATCTCTGGCCTCTATAGGCATTCTATGCATGGGAACACTTACATGCAGACAAAACACTCATATACATAAAATAAAGAGATTAAACAAACAGACAAACAAACAAATATTCTAGGGGGCTGGGGAGAAGGCTCAATGGGTAAGGTGCTTCCTGTTCAACCATGAGGACCTGAGTTCAGATCCTGAGCACTTACATAGAATCCAGGTCTGCTGATCTGCTGGTGTGGAGACAGGTGGATTTGGGAGGTTGGGCGGCCAGCCGGTCTAGCCAAAACAGTGAACTCTGGGTTCAGTAACAGGTTCTTTCTCAAAAAATAAGGTGGAAAGCAATTGAGGAAGATAGCTGACATTAATCTCTGGCCTACACACATGTACACACACTCACTCTAGAGAGCACATGTGCACATGCATACATAACACCATATGTACACAAACATTTTTGTTATGTAAGAATTCAAATACACCCTCAAATAGTGTTCTAGTTAGCTTAATTGTCATCTTGATACAGGCTGCACTCATCTGACAGAAGAGCCTCAGCTGAGGTATTGCCTATACCAGATGGGCCGGTGGGCTGTGTATGGGGGATTGTCTTGAGTGTTAACTGGTACAGGAGGGTGGGTACCATCCCGAGGAAGGTAGTTCTGGGCTGTATAAGAATACTAGCTAAGGGGCTGGAGAAATGGCTCAGAGGTTGTTTTTGCATGGTACCTGGGTTTGATTCCCAGCACCTATATGGTGGCTAACAACCGTCTATAACTCCAGTTCCAAAGGATCCAACATCATCTTCTGACCTCCTCAGGCACTGCACTACATGGGTGCACTTACATACGTGCAGGCAATACGTTCATATACATAAAATAATAAATAAATAAATAAATAAATAAATAAATAAATAAATGTAGGTAGGCATGAGGCTGTGAGCGAGTAAGCCAGACAGGGGCTGCAAGCAGCCTTCCTGCACCGCATCTTCCTTGATCTCCTGCCCTGACTTCTCCCAAGTTGCTTGTGGTCAGAATGCTTTATCATAGCAACAGAATAAAACTATAATGAGGGGCTGGAGAGATAGCCTAGTGGTTAAGAGCACCAACTGCTCTTGCAGAGGACCCAGGTTCAATCCCCAGCACCCACATGGCGGTTGAGAACCAGCTGTAACTCCAATTCCAGGAGAACTCCAGTTCCGGGGGAATCCGAGACCCTCTTCTGACCTCCGCAGCATTGCACGACACGGGTGCACAAGCCTACATGCAGACAGTACATTCATACACATACAAAAATAAATAAAATTGAAAAAAAATTAAAATAAAATAAAATAAAATAAAACTATAATGATCTTTCATAATTCCATCGCCCAGCTGTGACAACCATGTGTGATACACAGGTAGGTGGCCTTCTGTGAGTTCTACACCCACACATTCAAGCAACTGTGGATCAAAAATATTTGGAAAAATAGAAAGCATCTGTACTGAACATGTGCAGGTTTTTTTCATTATCTCTCCCAAACAATACAGTACAGTGGCTATTTACATAGCTTTTACATTATATGAATACTGTAAACAACCCAGGGGTGATATATATTTTGAAGTATTCAGGAGAGTGTGCGTGGGTTCTATGCAAATATTCCACCATTTTATAGAATGGAGCTGAGCATCCATGGATTTTGATATTCTCAGGGGGTTCTGGAGTCGAGGCAGGATGACTGTGTAGGAGAACTGTGATTTGAAGAGGGAAGCAGAGTCCCAGCCCTGAACTGCCTCAGAGGAGTGAAGATGTTGCTGAGCCCAGCAGCTGTGCCCTCACAGGGAGGATCTGCCCAGCAGAACACAGAAGCAGCCTTGCAGACTGGCAGGATTGGCTAGGAGTGAGGGCGGGTCAAGCTGTGGACCAGAGAGTTCTGCTGGAAGGATCCTGTAGCCAGGCAAGAGGCAAATGAGAGGAAAGGCTCATGGCAGGGACCAGATTTCCTTCCTTCCTTCCTTCCTTCCTTCCTTCCTTCCTTCCTTCCTTCCTTCCTTCCTCTTTCCTTCCTTTTTTGTAGGATCTTATTATGTAGCCCTGGCTGACTTGGAAATCACCGCCTTAAAATCACAGAGATCTATTTGCCTCTGCTTCTGAATGCTGGCATTAAATGTATGTACCACTCTCACCATCACCTCTACATTTGGCTTTGCTTGTCTTTTTCATGTGTGTCTACTGCCTCCTGCAATGCTCTGTTCATAATCATGCTAGACTGCCAGCTGCCAGGTCAAACACCTTCCACAGCTCACCTCACTAATCTACACACTCACCCACTCACCTAGTCTTTTCTTTTGAGAAAGGGTCTCATGTAGCTCAGGCTGGCCTCAAACTTGCTATGTAGCTGAGAATGACCTTCAACGTCTGATCTTCTTGCCTCTATTTCACAAGTGTTAGGATTGCAGGTGTGAACCGTGGCATCTAGTGCAAGCACTCTAACAACTGAGCAAACCCCAAGCCTTGAACACTACTACAACAAAACATTTATTTTTTACTTTTATTATTTTATGTGTCTGAGTGTTTTGCCTGCATGCATGTAGGTTCACCATGTGTGTGCAGTGCTTGTAGAGGCCAGAAGAGGGCAGTGGATCCTCTAGAAGAGACATTACAGCCAGTTGTTAGTCACCATGTGGGTGGTGGGAGCTGAACCCTGGTCTTCTGCAGGAACAGCCAAAGCTCTTAACTGCTGAGCCATCTCTCCAGCCCCCAACAACAATTAAAAAAAACATTCTGGGGACTGGGGAGATGGCTTAGTGGGTAAAGTTATCTGCCACACAAACATGAAGACCTAAGTTTGGATCCCCAACACCCATGTAAAAGCTGGGCATGGTGACTTGTGTGCCAAACTTAGTTCAAGGGGGTAGGAAGGTAAAGACAGGCAGATCTGAAGAGCTCACTGCCCCCTACCCCAGTCTAGCCAGTGAGCTCTAGGTTCAGTGAGACACTGTCTCCAAAACCAAGATGGACATAGATCAGTTGTTAAGAGTGTTTGCTGCCGTGCATAGTGGTGCACGCCTTTAATCCTAGCACTTGGGAGGCAGAGGCAGGTGGATCTTTGTGAGTTCAAGGCCAGCCTGGTCTACAGAGTGAGTTTCAGGACAGCTGGGGCTACAGGGAGACCCTGTCTAAAAAAGAAAAAAAAAAAAAAAAAAAAGAGTGTTTGCTTCTAGATCCTGAGGACTGGAGTCCTGATCCCAGCACCAAGTTATCAGGCTGGGCATCCATGCATGCATGCAACCCTAGCTCTGAGGGAAGAGGAGGGACTTACTAGCTTCCAGTTTAGCAAAGAAATGGGAATCCCAGGTTCAGGGAGAGACCCTACCTCAAAAAAATAGAGAGTGATAAAGAGATACAACACCCTCTTTTGCCTTCTGCATGCATGTACAGGTACACATACCCCCCCCAAACATGTGGACATATGCTCACACAGAAATAGATACATCTTAAAACAAATGAACAAATAAAGAAAGAAACAAACAAACAATTGTCTGGAGAGATGGCTCAGCTGTTAAGAACACTTGTTGCTCTTCCAGAGGACCTGAATTTAGTTCCCACCAGCACCCATATCAGGTGGCTCACAACCACCTATAACCCTAGCTCCAGGGGATCTGATGCTCTCTTTTGGGCTCCACTAGTGCCTGTACACACATGACAGATACATACACATAAATAAAAATAAATATTAAAATAATGAAGTGGAAGCTGGGCATGGTGGTGCACGCCTTTTATCCCAGCACTTTGGAGGCAGAGACAGGCAAATCTCTGTGAGTTCAAGGCCAGCCTGGTCTACAGAACGAGTTCCAGGACAGCTGGGGCTATAGGGAGACCCTGTCTCAAAAAGACCAAAAAAGAAAATGAAGTGTAGAACTATGGAGGAAGACCTCTGACCTCCACACATACACCTGCACACATGCACCTGCATACACACATGTGCAAACACACTCACATATACTACACGCACACAGAGAAAAAAAAAATATAAAAAGCAAACATTCTAACACAATCCAATCCCAAAGTATATTAATTTGATAGTCACATGCTGAGGAACGACCACAGGAAAATACTGACAGTTTTCCATTGGCTTTGGGTGCTGAGACAGCGTGCACAGTGCAAAGTGCCCCTGTTCTGTGTTCAGAGCAAAGGCTGCAGTGAAATCTCACGGTGCGGCCCAGGAGCACTGCCGGAAATGCACAGATTCATTATGCTTGATGTTTTAAGTTATCGTTTCCATTTTGTGAGTTCAGAAACTTCTTACTGTTGCCAAATTATTCATGACCACTACATTCAGTGCATGACCCTATATGGGTTCCATATCCATGGTTTAAGATGAGACCTACAGGATACCTTGGCCCCAAAGTCTTGGCAACATAATAAGCCAAACAATATATTACAGTATATAGAGTGGGATTCCAGTGACACAGTCTGGGGACTTTTCAGTGACACAGTTGCCTTTGAGTCACCCATACTCCTATAAGTAACCCCAGTAATATCACTGGCCCACCAAGCTGGATCAGGTGGAATTTTCTTGCTACCCTATATGGGAGGAATATGTTTTTCTCTATGTCTCTCAGTTACCAAAGTGGTTAGGATCAGAGCCTTGACCCTGGCAGCCCTGACAAGCCATGCTTGACCACTCATTCTCAATATGCCAATTGAACATAAAAAAACAGAGAAAGGAGACTTATTCAATATGGTCATATTGGGAAGAGGAACAAAGAGATACAGTGGAATCTTCCTACCCTCCACTCCCCAAGTCCATCTTCAGGGTTCTGACATGAGATTCAGGCTTAAATAGTGCAAGATGTACAACCAACAGTGTTGCTCAAGGTGTGGTTGTACCCATCATTGCCCCAGTATTATTTTGGTGCCACTGTCTTCTGCAAGGTGGTCTGATGGGTTTGCAGAACTGCATGAAATCTCTTTCCAAGAGACAATTTCCTCCTCTTGCTAGCACCAGCTTTTGCTCTTTTCCCAGCATGATATTCCTGAGGGGAAATTCTAATTTCTTGAGGTCCATTGTCTCAGTGGTCATCGAAGAGAGAGGCACAAACATCTCTTTAGAATATCTGCATTTGGGGCTGGAGAGATGGCCTGGTGGTTAAGAGCACTGACTGCTCTTGCAGAGGACCCAGGTTTGATCCCTAGCACCCACATGGCGGCTGAGAACCGTCTGTAACTCCAGTTCCAGGGGAATCCGAGACCCTCTTCTGACCTCCGCGGCATTGCACGACACGGGTGCACAGACCTACATGCAGACAGTACATTCATACACATACAAAAATAAATAAAAAAAAAGAAGTGACAAAAAAACAGCTAATGGAACAAATGATGTGAATATAGGAGATAAGAAGCTTTTTGTCCACCGGGCATGCTGGCTCACGCCTTTAATCCTAGCACTTGGGAGGCAGAGGCAGGCAGATCTTTGTGAGTTCAAGGCCAGCCTGGTCTACATAGTGAGTTCCAGGACAGCTGGGGCTATAGGGAGACCCTGTCTCGAAAAGACCAAAAAAAAAAAAAAAAAAGAATATCTGCATTCTTGCCAGGACTGTTGCATTTCCAGGAAAAGTCAGGCAACATTTTCTCTTAGAAGCATGCTGGCTCACGCCTTTAATTCCAGCACTCAGGAGGCAGAGGCAGAGGCAGAGGCAGGCAGATCTTTGTGAGTTCAAGGCTAGCCTGGTCTACATAGTGAGTTCCAGGACAGCTGGGGCTATAGGGAGACCCTGTGTCAAAAAGACAAAAATAAATACATACAAATAAAATATGCCTGTAAATTCTTTGACAGGCCTTCCCCCAATGAAAGACAGTGCCTGTGCCCTTCCTGTCTAGGTGGGCTGGTGACTTAGTAGTAACCAAAAGAACTTGGGAGGGGGTGCTGCATGAGCCTGATTGGCAGGGCAGAGAAGGCAAAGCCTTCTTTTGTCAGAAACCTCTGCCCTTGGAGCCCTGAGCTGCTGGTGAGCCATCTGACAGTCTCTTAGCCACCATGCTGGTTGGAAACCCAGGCCACATGCGGAGGTCATATGCGTGTTCTGACCAACAGCTCTAGCCAAGATTTTATTTTACGTGTATGAGTGTTTTGCTTGCATTGTATGTAAGTGCATCTCTGTCCTGCAATGCCTTTGGAGGTCAGAAGACAGTGCTGGATCCCCCTGGAACTGGAGTTACAGACAGTTATCAGCTACCATGTGGGTGTTGGGAATCAAACCCAGATCCTTTTAAGAGTAGCCAGTGCTCTCAACCATTGAGCCTTCTCTCCAGCCCCTGTTTTAAATTTTTACTTTGTGTTTATGTGTCTGTGTGTCTGCACATGTGTGTGCAGGTACCTGAGAATGGAGCTGGATCTCTTCTAGTTGAAATCGGAGGAATTTACCAGCCACTGATCCACTGATGTGGGTGCTGGACTCTGAACTCTGGTCCTCATGAGAGAACAGTTACACACTCATAACTGCTGAGACATCTCTCCAGCCCTACTTCCAAGTTTTGAGTGTTTTATTTTGTTGCTTATGGCTTTTGAAACAGTGTCATATAGGTGAGGCTTGCCTGGCGCTTCCTGTATAGATGAGGATGAAGCTGAGCTCTTAATCCTCTTGCTTTTCTGCCTTTGGACTGCTGGAATTGCTGTCGCGACAGACATGTGCCAGGTTGCCTGGCTTGGGGTGGTTGTTCACACAGCGGTCATATCCAGGGCAAGGTCCTTACCAGAGTGTGGAGTAGAGGTGCCTAAAAGTACAGGCGTGAATTAGGAACAAGGAGAGAAAAAGAAAATCTCTTCCATCAGGGCTCCAGTGGTGGGAAGAGATGAAGGGAGAATGGGGTGGGAGACTAGGAGAGGTGGGGGGTGGGGCACGGAAAATACAAACAGCAACTCTCAGCATGAGAAATGGCCCCCACCAAAGCGTAGCCGCAGGCAGCTGAGGTACTCGGAAGCTGCAGCCAGGCCGCCCCCTTCTCCCCAGCCGCTGCCTGTGGGAGCCGGGATGGCAGCACCTGGACGTGGGTGGCAGTGGAGCCAGCTGCGCCACTATCTCCCACGCAGCAGCTGCGTAGGACTGCGGGCCCCCAGCCACTTCCCTCCCCAGGCGCTGGCTACCTAACTGACCACAGAGCCTCCCCTTCCTCATGGGAGCTGGCTGCTCCCCAGTGGAGCTTCTGCCAGGGCCTGGGGGGTCCTCAGCAGCACCGGCTGCCAATTATAACACAAGCTCATTCATTTGCTGGCTTGGATCTTTGGATTTTGTCATTTGCTATGCGGAGGTTTTCTTTCTGACTAATTTGTTTACCAGGTTTAATTCTTCAATCATGTTTTCATTTTAAGAGATTTCAGGGTAATTATGAACTTTGAATAAACCCATCTGAGGCACCGAAGTGCTCCGCACACAGCTCTGTCAGGGCCTGGGTTCCTCCGCTGTGCGGAGGCTCCCCGTGAACAGGGCCTTGCTGGCCCACCCGCAGCCCAGCTCTTGCAATGGAAAACAGCTGGGGCGCCAGCAGCCAAGGTCGGGATCTGAGAAAAACCCACAACTGAAAACCAGGCCAGGGCAGGGGTGGGAGGACGTCTGTAGAACCTGCTCCCAAGGATTCCAGGCAGAGGTGTCCCAGGACTGTCAGCCAGGAGTGTTGTCACAGCAGGATGCAGAGGGTTGCTGGGGAGGGACAATAGTGCCCCTCTACTCTTCTAGGGGTTTTGACTGAGTTATGAATTTAAATGAATGCAAAACAGATTAGTGAAAGAAAAACCATTTTAATTACTGTACGTACACATTGGAGTCCAGCAAAAGCACAAGATTCAAAGAAGGACCAGAGGAGGGAAGCTTATATGGCATCCCCCTCGCAGGAAGAAATAGGGCCCCGGGGTTTCCAGGAGTGGGGGAAGCAGATTAGGAGAAGGTGAGAGAGGATGTTCAGTGCTGAAGAGCACTGGCTGCTATTGCAGAATACCCAGGCTCAGTTCCCAGCACCCATACGGTGGCTAACAATCAATCCTAATTCCAGTTCCAGGGCATCCGTGACCTTCTTCTAACCTCCAACAGCATTGCATGGACAAGAGTGGACCTACTTACATGCAGGCATAACACTCATATAGATAAAATAAAAATACACAGATAAAAATTAAAAATCGAATTTATTTATTTATTTATTTATGAGACAGAGTTTCCCTGTAGTCCCAGCTGGCCTGGAACTCACTGTGTAGACCAGGCTGACTTTGAACTCACAGAGATCTGCCTGCCTCTGCCACCCGAGTGCTGGGATTAAAGACTTGTGCCACCATGCCTGGCTATGATTTATTTTTTTTTAATTTTTTTAATTAATTTTATTTATTTCTGTATGTGTATCAGTGTACTGTCTGCATGCAAGTTTGTGCACCTGTGTGGTGCAATGCCGCGGAGGTCAGAAGACGGTCTCGGATTCCCCTGGAACTGGAGTTCTCCTGGAATTGGAGTTTCAGACGGTTCTCAGCCGCCATGTGGGTGCTGGGAATCGAACCTGGGTCCTCTGTAAGAGCGGTCGGCGCTCTTAACCGTTAGGCCATCTCGCCAGCCCCTGCTATGATTTATTTTTAAAAAATGTGCGTGGGGAGTGCCAGGCCTGGTGGTGCACGCCTGTAATCCCAGTACTTGGGAGGCAGAGGCAGGCAGATCTCTCTGAGCTCAAGGCCAGCCTGGTCTACAGAGTGAGTTCCAGGCCAGCTGGGACTAAAGGGAGATCCTGTCTCAAAAAGACAAAAAAAAAAAGTGTGTGTGGGAGACTGGAGAGATGATTCATAGGTTAAGAGCACTGGCTGTTCTTGCAGAAGACCTGAGTTCAGTTCTCCGAATCCAAATGCTGTGGCTCACAACTACCCGTAACTCCAGCTTATTATTTTATTTTATTTCGCTTTATTTTTCTGAGACTGGGCCTCATCGGACAGGGCCCTGGCTGGACTGGAAATCCCTATGTAGACCAGGCTGCCTTTGAAATCACAGAGTTCTGGGCATGGTGGCACATGCCTTTAATCCTAGCACTTGGGAGGCAGAGGCAGGCGAATCTTTGTGAGTTTAAGGCCAGCCTGGCCTACGTAGTGAGTTCCAGAACAGCTGGGGCTACAGGGAGACCCTGTCTCAAAAAGACCAAAAAAAAAAGTCTTTAAATCACAGAGTTCTATCTACTCTGCCTGTGATGTTGTGGAATTGGTGTGTGTCACTGCAGTCATATATATATATATATATATATATATATATATGTACATATATGTGTATATATGTATAAATGTAGAGTCTTGTTGTGTTGCTCAGGTGGTCCTGGACTCACGCTGTCCACCTTCTTGGGCAGCTTCCACTACAGGCAGTGAGCTGATTGATATGCAGATCCAAATCTCTTAGGTAGTGAAAGGTGGGCAGGTTCTTTCTGACTCAGGTACTTGCACTAAGGAAATTTGCCTTTATAAAATTGGAGCTTTACTGAGCTATTCCTGTATTTGCAGTTTCTCAAAATAACCAGCTCAAAATAATCGATATACCAGAGAGGAATATTTTGGGGGTAGCACATTCTGGTTTCTTGCACTTATATTTAAGGGGCGGTATGTCCTGAGCCCCAAGTGTATGTAGGCAACATCAAGGCAGCGAAGCAGGACTGCAGCTTGAGTCCCAGCAAGCAGCAGCACTGCAACTTGAGTCCCAGCAAGCAGCAGGCCAGAGGCAGTTTCCAAGCCCTTGGGAATGAAATAGAAATGTATCAAAGATGATGGTGACAATTCCCATTCTATCAGTTTGAAGGCTTGTCACAAAGGCGCTGAGGTAGGAGGAGGTGTTCTGTGAGCGTATCTCACTGCACACTTGGGAGCTGGTGGTGTGAGGCTGTGGAACCAGGTCTCTTGGTCATATCAGCAGTGTCCCTCTGGCAGGCTTGGGTGATGTGACACCCAAGCAACTGATAGAGGAGCAAGAAATGCCACCAGGCTCCCAGATGTCTTGACTGTCACCGTTTCTCTGGCTCCTGAGTACGTTGGGTCGGTCTCTAATGTGAGCATATGAATTGTGTCCTGGTCTCTAATGTGAGCAGATGAATTGTGTCCTGGTCTGTGTGCTTTATCAACATCATGCAGGAGGGCTGCCGGAGTCCAGCATCTTATCAGCATCAACAAATTAGCAGCGCTGTTGCCTAATTTGCATATCCATGGCAGACGTACAGCCAGCAGGGCTAGTGCTTGGTGCAGGAATCATAACTAGGATAGATGTATTTGGACTTAGCTGATTTGCATGCAGCCAATCATCACAATGGTATGAAGAAAGAAAAAATATTGCTAAGGGAACCAATCAGAAGAAGAGAATTCTCCATGGTATCCTAGAAGACCTCAGAGCTCCCCAACCATCAGGATGTTGTTCCTGTTTCAGGAAGAGAATCTTGTAGTGGCTCCCATGTGAATTGACAGCCTAGGCAGCTGCTGGTCAGATGGAGGGAGTCTGTATACTGTTTTAGTTTGAGTTTTCCAGAAGCAAGGATGAGACAAAGCAGCAGCAGCAGCAGCAGCAGCAGCAGAATTGTGGGTGTCAGCTAAAGGTGGCTGCAGGAGGAGGCTGGGCATGTAGCTCAGTTGGCTGAGTACTTCCCTAGCATGCATGAAATAAAGCCCTAGGTTCCATCCCCAGTAACTTGTAAATCGGTTGTGGTGGTGCATAGCTATAATCCTAGCACTCAGGAAATGGAATCAGGAGAATCAGGGGTTCAATGTCATCTTTGGCTACATAGCAAGTTCAAGGCCAGCCTGGTCTACATGGGACTCTTTCTCAAAAACAAACAAAAGCCCCAACATGAGTATATTAAAAATGCTGCAGGAGAAAGCCAGAGTCTGTGGGTGAATGGTGGGCTAGACTGGGCCTCACCAAATTCATTTGTTGATGTTGTAACCCTCAAAACTGCAGAATGTGACTGAATTTGTACACTTAGTAGTTAAAGAGACAATGAAATTGGAATGAGGTCACGAGGCTGGACCTTAATTCACTATGGCTGTTGTCCTGACAGGAAGAAGATATTTGGACCTAGAGACACACAGAGGGAAGACAGTATGGGGGCACAGGGTGAAGGCCATGTCTAAGTTCAGGAGACAGGCGTCGGCAGAAACCAGCCATGCCCATACCTCAATCTTGGAATTCCAGCATCTAGGGATGTGGGAAACCAATTTCTATTGTTTAAGACCTCCAGTGTTTGCTTGGCATGTATAAAGCCTTTGATCACCACATGCACACACACACACACACACACACACACACACACACACTTCCTTTTGGGGAGACAATCCACAACACAGTCTTACAGCTGATGAAGTGATGCCCCTGAGGGGGAGGAGGCCAGGGGCTCTTTATCCTGCCCCTTTTGTCAGTCATCAATTGGGGCTCCTTCCAGGGGAGTAATAATTCCCACACTTCCAGCAACCAGTAGGGTCTCCCAGGTGAAGTCAAGAGTTCTTCACTTCAATGTTGAGTGAAAAATATTCCCCACAGGCTCAAGTATTTGTACATTTGGTCCCCTCATGGTGGAGTGGTTGATGGGGGAGGTATTTTCCAGCCTTGCTGGAAGAAAAACACCACCGGAAGGGGCAGGTTTTGAGAGTTCATAGCCTTGCCACACTTGCGTTTTCTTTCTTTCTCTGCTTCCTGCTTGTGTTTGAAGACGTGCTCTCAGCTCCTGATCCAGCTGCCTGCCACTAGGCCTCTCTCACTATTCTGAACTCTCCCTCTGAAATGGTGGGCTGAAAGAAACTCTTCTGTAAGTTGCCTTTTGGTTCATGGTTTAGCACAACAGTAGAAAAGTAACTGACACAGGTACCAAGGGGTAAGAGGTAGGGGGGTCTGTGTGGAGCCCCAATGATAGCAGCTGCTTCATAGGTCTGAGAACTGAAGAATGCAGTATTTAGGGATGTGCTTGGAAGCTAAGTAAACTTTACTTCTATCCCAAAGTGTGGGGAGCGGGTGTGGCGACAGTCCTAAGAAGGCACCCGAGACTTTAGACAAGTTTTATGACGAACACCTGAGTCTTATGACTAACACCTGATTCCCTCCTACCTCTAAGTAAAGCCACGCTCACCGTTTGAGCTGTGCAGGTGCACCCTGTATACAAGATCAGGCCAGATGATACCAATAGACTGAGGCCACGCAACCTGGGCTGGGAAGGTGGATAAATAGAGGGACTTTCTAGTCTTAGGAGGAGAAGCTTGCTTGCCTGAGGAAGGAGAAGGCTTGGAGAAGGGAGAAGGCTTCGAGGGAAAGACCTGAGGCTTAGAGGGAGAAGCTTGGAGAAGGAAAAAAGATGTGCTTGAATAAACCGTTCTGACAAGACCTGCCTGCCTGAATAAACTGCTTTGAGAAGAACGAGCGAGAGGTGCTTTGTTGCTGCGGCTTCATACAAGTGTTTCCTACAAGTGTGCAAGTGTTTCCTACACCAAAGGAAAGGACGTGTGGTATATGTGGTGATAGGAAGGTTTAGTCTAGATGGAATACAGACCTTTATACAGAATAATCCTGTGTAATGTTATTTAACTGAACATTGAATGTCATTTGTATAGGTTACTTCTGCTTAGTTTCCATGCCAAAGCCAGCAAGGTGAACAGAACATGTGGATGCTGGCCGGAAGCACAAAATATGGGTGCACAAACCTACACGCAGACAGTACATTCATACAGACAAAAAATAAAAAATTAAAAAAAAGAATTAAGATAATACTCCACAAACATGGACAAGGGCCAGTCCAATGGAGGCAACTCCCTAATTGAGGTTCCCTCAACCCAGGTGTGTCAAGTTGACACTATAGCTATCCAGCACAGTGTAAATGCACATGAGGGCAAATGGCCTCAAAGTCCAGGAGAGGGTGTTAGAGCACCTGGAGCTGGAGTTACAGGCAATTTGTAATCAGCCTGACGTGGGTACTGAAAGAGCAGTACATGTTTTAACTGCTGAGTCATCTCTTTGACCCCAGCTGCGAGCTTTTCTGAGTGGGAATAAGGCCATGTGTTTCCCCTAACTAGGGAATGTCTCTGTGGAAATAGCATCTGTCTCAAGCACATGGATAGAAAGGAGTGTAGTGGTGGATTTATTCTGGTGAGTCAGGGTACATTCACTCAGTCCCAAGACAGGTTAGTAGAGACAGTGGGTAGACTGGTGGTCTGGCTCCCTCTGAAGCTCACATGGCACCAAGACTCCAAAATAGTGCCTTATGGACTGGAGAGATGGCTCAATGGTTAAGAACACTGACTGCTCTTGTAGAGGACCCAAGGTTTGGTTCCCAATATCTGCATGGCACTAACAACTGCCAATAGCTCCAGTTCCAGGGGACCTGACACCCTCTTCTGACCTCCTTGGGCATTGCATGACACTGGTGCACTTACATACATGCAGACAATACACTTATACACATACAATAAAATAATAAAAAATATATATTTTGGTCTTTTTGAGAAAGAGTCTCCTTGTAGCCCCAGCTGTCTTGGAATTCACTATATAGACCAGTCTGGCCTTGAAGTCACAGAGATCCACCTGCTTCTACCTCTCGAGTGCTGGGATTACAGGTGTGTGCCACCACAGCTGGTTAAAATATATTTTTGTGAAATAGTGCTTTAATCTACACAATAGAATTCTATGCAGCAGTAAAGAAAGATGACATCATGAACTTTGCAGGCAAATGGATGGACCTCGAAGCCATTATGCTAAGTGAAGTAACAGAGTCCCAGAAAAAAAAAAAAAAAGGTTTCCTTCATTTGTGGATGCTGACACCAAATCCCCAGTTGGCAGGCAAACTGAGCAACCTTATTATTATATTTCTTTGTATCTGAAAGCAACTGTGCTGTTATAATGTGAATATCTTCTGATTTTTTTTTTCTGGTCTTTTTGAGACAGGGTCTCCCTGTAGCTCAGGCTGTCCTGGAACTCGTGTAGACCAGGCTGGCCTTGAACTCAAAGAGATTCGCCTGCCTCTGCCTCCCAAGTGCTAGGATTAAAGGCATGCACCACCATGCCCTGCTTATAATGAGAATCTCTTAATGGGCTCTAGAATTGACCTACCACCTATATTCAGACATTGTAATTACCGTATATGGGTGGAAGATATATATTGATATTTTAGAGTAATATAAAATTAAATGGAAAAACGTGAACCCCAAAACATAAAAAAAATAAAAATAAAGTAAAATAGTGGTTTATAACTCCAGCAGTCACTGGGTTTGCTTGCTAATCAGAGGAATGGTTAAGCCCAGTCAAGCAGGTTTTCTGAGGGGTTTCTTGGGCTACAGAGATGTGGTAGCTGGGATCGGAGTTATCTCAAAGGCTTCCTCCCTGGGTCCTGGGCTGGGAAGACTCAAACAGGTATGTGAAGAACCAACTGGAGCTCTTTGGACTCTCCTCTATCTCTAGTCTCTCCACATGGCTTTCCAACATGGCGGCTCATGACAGAGGGGCTTCTAATATACCAGCTTAGGGCTTCCCAGACAGAAGATGTATTGCTTCCACCATATCCTCTTCATTTGAGGAGAGCCAGCACATATATTCAAGGGGAGGGAGACTGGGCTTCACATCACAGGAGTTGTGGTCATGTTTGGAATCATCACAATGAGCCAGGAGGTGGCAAACAGCCACTTTGTGTAACGGTCTGTCTGACTAATTCATAATTTGTTCTCCATTTTCTGACTTGGCTGCATATTTCCCATGGTTCAGAAAGTCCAGGGCTCCAGCCTCCAGCAGCATGTTAGTACCTAAAGCATGTGCCCCTTGCAAGCTACACCTACTAACTCCAGCTAATCCCACTCCATCTCTGTGCCAGGAGAGCTCATTCCAACTGAAATTTGACTATTGGTTTTTAATTTTGTTGCCATTTTTCAAGCTGATGGCTCTTCTGTCTGACAGTGAATTACCCAGGGTGCAAATTAAATACTCTAGAATTGCTAATTGAGCCATTAGAATCTGTGGGTAGGAGGGAATCTACAAAACTGTCAGATCTGGGCGGGTTTTCTCTGTGCCTTTGGTATAGAATTTGAATGGTCTTATGGATGAGACTGGTACAGATATTAATAAGAGATGCTCAAAAACTGCCCAGAGACCGCAAGGGACCACAGAGCCTGCCTCCCTACACCTGCCTGGCTTATTCCCTCTGAGGAAGAACTTTGTCTTCCAAGTCCTCTTGTCCCATATGAGGAAGTGTTGAGTTTTCATTCTCAACCTCTAAGCCCACAAGGAAGGCACCAAATAGCTGCCTTAATGAGCAACGTTTTCAGCTTTCTAAATTTAGAGGGAAGGTGAGAACACACTAGTGGGTTTTCTCCCAGTGTCTGAGCAAAGATAGAAATGACTTATCTGTTGCAGACTTCATGTCACACATTCGGTCACCGTTTCCTTGTGTTTTGGGGGGTTCTTAATATCCCCAAGAAACTGATTGAGAGGAAATGGACTTGGGAACCTCTTCCTTACAGGTGTAATGTTTGATGCTAAAGGATGATT
Source organism: Rhizomys pruinosus (assembly GCA_009823505.1). Taxonomy (NCBI): domain Eukaryota; kingdom Metazoa; phylum Chordata; class Mammalia; order Rodentia; family Spalacidae; genus Rhizomys; species Rhizomys pruinosus. The sequence goes on along the minus strand of VZQC01011795.1, from coordinate 35,578 downwards.
CTGGAGGTGTTTACCCCTCTGAGATGGGATGTGGTCTTGAAGGGCGAAGATGCAAGCCAGGATACTGCGTGGTAATGCTATCTGAGGATGGGGTGCCAGGGACACTCCATTTCCAGGGAAGGAGCACTCTGAGCCAGTCATAGTGACACTTACTGCTTGAAGCATTTGCAACCTTAAATTGCTTCAACAGAGGGTTACTGTCACCTCTACTTCATGAATAAGGTTAAGTAACTTTCTTGGGTTTACCCAACAAGTTAGTACCAGGTCTAGAGTTATTAGATTAGATATTAGAGACAGGGAGGGGGAAGCAAGGGAAAGCCATCACAACAAGGCTTGTATTCTGGACAGCCATATTAAGAAAGGCCTCCATATTAAGAAAATGGGGATCCTCTTAGCCTCCAGCACATGGGATTTCAAACCAAGTCAGACTGGTTTCTAGTCTAGAGGTTTAGTCACTTTACTGTCTTGCCTCTTCTCCCATTTTAGACCCAATTTGACACCAACCCCTCTGGCTCCTTCTGATGTCTGTGTGCCTTTCCCCTGAGGTCTTTGTGCACTGGCTGCTGCTGGCCTGCACCTGTGGCATGCTTCAGAGGCCTGCCCTCAGGCCACTCAAGCCACTGTTGGCCACACCTGGGAATTCGCATGGCCTGTAGCCAGTGACTCACTGGGCAGGAACACACAAGCCCAACTCCCTTGGCTGGGGTTAGGAAGAACACTGGCCTGTCCTTTACACTCCAGCGCCCCTGTGAGGTCAGGCCGGAGGAGTGAGAACCATTGTTTCCTCCCCCCTCTTCCCTCGCTCCACTCTGGGTCCCTCCCAGGAGCAAGTCCTCAAAGACCATCTGTACAAAACCCCGTCCCTGTGGCTGAAGATAAGGGTAGACCCTGGAAAACAGAACTAGGAGATGGGCCAGCACCCCGGAAGACAAAGCTGCTGTGTTGTTGCATGCCCCTGTGTGAGGAAGAGGGCCAAAGGGGCTTGCAAAGCTCTTGAGCCTGGATTAAGTCACACCCAGTCTTACCAGCAAATCCTGAGTTTTGACAAGTTGTGCTGAGTTGGACATTTAATGTTTATAACCATCTTTCCTTCAAGCTGTCTGTTTTCTTAAGGAATGCAGTTGGGTTCAGGAAAATAGATAGTATTTGGAGTTTCAAATATTTCAGAGATTTAAGGACTAGGGGTGGGGTTTATCAGCCAGTGGTGTACATGCTTAGAGAACAGGAGGCCCGAGGTTCTAGCATAGCACTGAAAGCATTTTTTAAAAGAAAAAAAATTTATTCATTAATTTTTTTTAATGATGGAAATGGTGACGCACACAAGCACTTGGGAGGCAGGTGAGGGCTTGAGGCCAGCTGGGTTTACATAGAGAGTTCTAGGACAATCAGGACTGCATAGTAAAATCCTGCTTCAAAATTTTGTATTACATTTTTTTTTTAATTTTTTTTTTTAAAATTTATTTCTCTGTGTGTATCAATGTACTGTCTGCATGCAGGTCTGTGCACCCGTGTCGTGCAATGCCGCGGAGGTCAGAAGAGGGTCTCGGACTCCCCTGGAGCTGGAGTTCTCCTGGAATTGGAGTTTCAGACGGCTCTCAGCCGCCTTGTGGGTGCTGGTGGAATCAAACCGTGTCCTCTGTAAGCGCGGTCAGCACTCTTAACCGCTAGGCAATCTCTCAGCCCCTTGTATTACATTTTATTTGGTTTGTGTGTGTGTGTGTGTTGTGTGGGTGTGTGTGGTGTATGTGCGTTGGCTAGAGTGTGATGGCGTCACGAGACCAACTTGTGGGAGTCAGTTCTCCCCTTCCACCATGTGGGTTCCAGTGACTGCTGAAAAATCACGTCACAGCTGGCACCAGACTTCTTTACCTGCTGAGCTGTCTCGATAGCCCTGATTTCTTTTTTTTTTATTATATTTTATTGTTATTTTTTTTTTTTTGTGTGTGTGTCTTTGTGTTGGGGGATATCTGGAGGTGAGAGCTGGGGGAGTTGGGGTTTTGGGGAGTTGGTTCTTTCCTTCCATGATGTGGGTCTTGGGACCTAACTTCAGGTCCAAAAAAAAAAAAACCCAAAGAATCGTCCCCCGCTGAGCCATCTCACCACCATCTCACCAGTACAGTGGCCCAGGTACAATGGCCCCCCTTAATCTTTTGGGGGGGCATGCTCCAAGACTCACAGTGCTTGCCTGAAATCATACATAGTGTTAAATTTTATACCTTCTATACACAGATAAAGTATATGCTAATTTGCTGGAAAAAGCAATGAGCTTTGTCCCACATTCTGGGTGGGACCCAGTGGGATGATACTCAGAACACTACACAATTTAAGACTTATCAGTCGTTTATTTCTGGAATATCCTATGTAATATTTTTGTACCCCAATTGATCACAGGTAACTGAAACCATAAATAAGGAGAGGGCATGTGGATTCCTCTGGGCACAAGATGGTTGGAAGATGTAGAAGCTGCCAGCTTTTAGATTCCCTCCAAACTTCTAGAGCATCAGTGAGCATAGTGTGGAGCATACTGGCCTTTGGGACCAAGGAGAAGATTTTCAGGGAAGTGCCTGAGGGTTCTGGGAAAGCTTTCCTTTCCTGTTCCCTTTGTGTCTGCTCATGGTTGCTGAACAAGAAATAATAATCATGGCTTCTTGCCTCTTCTGCCTTCCCGGCGCTATACACATTTAGTCAATCCTTATTATTTACGGATTACATATTTGTAAAATCACCTACTTGCTAAATGTTTATTTGTAACCCCCAAATCAATACTTGGTATGTTCCCAGTCATTCAGGGACAAAGCTGAAAAAGCAAAAATAACTTGAAAGAATTGAGTCACTTTGCGTAACTGCTCTGCCTACTGGAAACAGATGCCACCTGGGCAGCCGGTTCACTGCTCCATCTCCCACATTTCTTTGTTCTTCATTAGTGAACTCTCTGTTTAAAATGGTTGCTGAGCATAGTTCTGAACTGCTGTGTGGTGTTCACAAGTACAAGAAGACTGGCATACTTAAGGAGAAAGTTTCATTCAGGCAGGGGTTATAGTGTTGACCAGGAGTTCAAGGTTAGGGAAGACATCACATACATCACACATAGTGTCTTTAAACAGAAACACACATCAAGCAACATTATATTTTGGTTAGCAAAAAGCATAGTGACCAGTGCCTAAGATTAAAACAATCAAAATTCCAGCATGGATTGGAGAGGGAGTTCCTGAGGCCGCATGCCTAGCTAAGGAGCTTTGGGCAGTTGGTGGCTGCTGAGGGAGGGAGAGACACTTTTCATTGGGGGTGTGGCCGATGGTGTGATGCCCCTGCCCCAGTGGATGGCTCTAGGCCTGTCCACATATGGACAGCACTGAGTGGACTCAGTGGGTTATTCATTTACAGAAGAAAGGAATGAAGCTGGGAGGGAGATGTGCTGAGGGTATCTAGGGGGAGCTGGAAGGAGGTAACAGGGGTAGATATTATCAAAGTACATTGCGTATTTGTAGAAAATGTTCAAAGAATAAAAAAAAGTGACCAGTGGCTGCCAAAAACCTAGCTCTAATATATTTCACTAGGAACAACTGCTTAGTGTTCACTCATACAGTTTGTAGCATTAGAATAGGAACCAGTAACTCATTTGGCAAGGAGTGCTGGGAAATGTAGTTCCCAAGCATCCAGACACTGTAGTATTTAGACGGCACAGTGTGTGGGTGTGGGGGGTAATATTCTAAGTTGCCTGCAGATAGTCCAGCACGTATGTTAAAGCACTGAAGGCTTCAAGTTTTTTTTTCTTTATTTGAGGCAGGGTCTTCCCATAGCTCCAGCTGTCCTGGAACTCACTATGTAGACCAGGCTGGCCTTGAACTCACAAAGATCTGCCTGCCTCTGCCTCCCCAGTGCTGGGATTAAAGGCATGGATTACCAAGCCCAGCCTACACTGAAGGCTTTATACAGCTTGTGATGGCTACGCTATATCTTTCTTTTTAAAAAATATTTATTATTTTTATTTTATGTGTATAAGTGTATTGCCAGCTGGGTGTGGTGGCGTACACCTTTAATCCTAGCACTTGGGAGGCAGAGGCAGGTGGATCTTTGTGAGTTCAAGGCCAGCCTGGTCTACAGAGCAAATTCCAGGACAGCTGGGGCTACAGGGAGACCCTGTCTCGAAAAGACCAAAATAAANGTATTGCTTCAAAATATATATATATATATATATATATATATATATGTGTCTTTAAATAATAAACCATTGCAAATGTAATTCCCTATGAGAACACACAGTTCCTCCCTGCTGTCCTCCATTTCAAGTTTACGTACGTTAGAAACACATGCTCCTTTAATGCTCTGCTGGTTTTAGACAGGTACCTTTTAGTACAATTTAAACAAGTTTACTTTTTAATGAATTAATTTTTTTTTGTCTTTTTGAGACAGGGTCCCCCTGTAGCTCTGGCTGTCGTGGAACTCACTCTGTAGACCAGGCTGGCCTTGAACTCACAGAGAACCGCCTGCCTCTGCCTCCCAAGTGCTAGGATTAAAGGCATGCGCCACCATGCCCAGCTGAATTAATTTTTTATAATTTGCTTTCTGTTTGAGACAGAGTGTCACTATGTGGCACAGGCTGGCCTAGAACTTGCTATGTAGCTCAGTCTGGCCTCAGACTTGCAACGTCTCCTGCCTCAGCCTCCTGTATGCTGGGATTATAGGTACACACCAGTATATCTACTTTATTCTTCTTTATTTTCTTTCCTTTTTTTTGCAGTACCAGGAATTAAACAGGGCTTCCTGCATGCTAGGAAGGTGTTCTACCACTGAACTACTCACCAAACTTTATTTTCTTTATTTGAGATGTGGTCTTGCTTTGGCTCAAAGGCTAATTTCAAACTCCTGGGCTTAAGTGATCCTCTCACCTCGATTTCCCCGCTATTGAAACAACAGGTGCATAGCACCGCGCCTTGTGAAACATTTCAAACAATATTTCCTTTACCTTCACCCCATCTCCAGCCCTCTGGATTTGTGGAAATCCAAGTTCCTTATCATGCTGCATCTCTTCTACTTGTAATATTTCCTGTAGAATCTTCTGGTTTTGTTGCTTGTGAAAGCATTCTTTTTTTAATTTCTGAAATGTATTTTGTATTGAATTTTGGGTTGAAACGTTCTTTCATTGTTCTCTGCATTTTAAAGGTGTTTTATCATCCTCTGACTTTCATAGTTTCTGATAGATGGCTTCCATAACACCTATCTTTGTTCTATGGAAGGTAATGTATCTTTTTTCTATGGCTGCCTTTATGATTTTCTCTTTGTTTTTGATTTTCAGCAATTTAAATATGCTATGCCTGTGTTTTCCCCCCTTTGCTTGTACTGCTTTTGTTTTCTCTGTGCTTGGTCTTTTCTGACTGAGCATTGTGGATCCATGGTTTGGAGTCTGCCATTAATTTTGGAAAATCCTCAGCATTGATTCTTCAATTATTCACCCACTTTGTTTTCTCTTCTTCTGGGAGTCTAATGAAACGTATGTTCTACCTCTCGATAATGTCCTCTGCCCTCTGATGCTCTTCTCTGGTTTCCCTTCCATTTCTTCTATTTTCTGTGTTTCAGTTTAGGTCATTTCTATTAACTTTCAATTCAGATTTGCTGATTCTTTCCTCAGGCCCCTGATGAGCGCATCAAACACAAATATTCTTCCATTTCTACTTGATTCTCTGTTTTAGTGTCTTTCTCTTTACTGAGATAAAATACTCTGACTAAAGGAACTTAAGGGAAAAAGAGTTTATTTTTGCTTATAGTCAGTGTCGTCCTCCCCCCACCCCGTGTTAGTCAGGGTTCTCTAGAGGAACAGAACTGATAGAATGTATATATGCTCAAAAAAAAAATCAGCTTAGGTTGAAATAGTAACAACAGCTGAGTCATACCTGAGAGGCTGAGAACCTGGTAGCTGCTTGGTCCTTGAGGCTGTGTACCTTAGGAGTCTCCATCTGGTGCTGAAGACCCCAGGGGTCCTGGAGGGCCACTAGCCCTCAGTTAGTGAGGAAACCTGGAAGTGCTAGATATTTATTTATTTATTTATTTTAAAAGAATCTGCATTTTAAAAATTTTATTTATTTGTTATTTTTTTATGTGTATGAATGTATCGTCTGCTTGCAGGTCTGTGCACCCGTGTCGTGCAATGCCGTGGAGGTCAGAAGAGGGTCTCGGATTCCCCTGGAACTGGAGCTCTCCTGGAATTGGAGTTACAGACGGTTCTCAGCCGCCATGTGGGTGCTGGGGATCGAACCCGGGTCCTCTGCAAGAGCAGTTGGTGCTCTTAACCACTGAGCCATCTCTCCAGCCCCAGAAGTGCTACTTTTAATATCAGCAAAGGAATTGGTGGCAGAAGCAACAGGGGAAATTAATTTGGTGACGAGAGGGATGGTCAAGGGAGCAAAAGGCGAATAATCTTGTCGTGCCCTTTTTTAAACTAAGCTGTTACCAGTATGTGTCCACCCCCTGCCCCCACATACTGGGGGCGGGTCTTCCCACATCAATTAAGACAATCAGGACAATTCCTCAGGTGAGCCTCCCAGCTCAGGAGATTGTAATTTGTGGCAAGTTGCCATCAAAAGCAGCCACTGCATCCTCTGAGCTTCAGTGTCTCTGATGAAATGCCCATCTGACCTTGCATGCTGCCCACTAGAACTCATTCTGTCCTTCTTTCGAGGCACCCGTATTTCCTGAGAGTTCTGGTCAGCTGCTTCCCTTGTGACTCCATTCCTCTGATGAGTTCCAGAAGTTCTGATTCGAAGATTGTCTGATTATGCTTTCACCAGCCTTGAACATCGCAAGTAAATTGCTCCTATACTGGAAATAATTTTGTATTTATGGGCTTCAGAGTTGGCTCAATGGTTAAGAGCACCAGAGGACCTGAGTTCAATTCCTAGCACCCACATAGTGGTTAACAACCAACCGTAACTCCAGTTCCAGGGGAATCTGACTCCTGACTCTGTGGGCTTCCTACAACTCGGATGCACTTACAGACATACAGGCAATACACTCATAGACATGAAATAAAAAATAAATACAAAGAATAAAACATTTAAAAATTTCCTCCCTGGCTTCTTTCAGAGCCCTATGCGGTGCGCATAACCAAATCCAGACTTTTACTTACTTGGTGGAAGTGAGGCAGAGATCCTGAGTGTCTGTGGGAATGCTTGGAAGCAGTGCTCATTGGATGTGTGCTGGCATTCCATATCTGCAACCAATACCTGAGGCCAATCAACTTATAAAGAGGAAAGGTTTATTAGGACTCACAGTTTGGGAGGGTTCAGTCATAGCCGGTTGACTCCCTTGTTTTCAGGCACATGGAAAGGCAGCTTATTATGGTGGAAAGGGCCTGATAGAGCAAACCTCTGAGAGGTTCCCGCATTTCCAATAGTAGCAAGCTGAGGACAAAGCCTTTGGAGAATCCAAAGGATAGTAATATGTCACCCTCAATGCAGGGGTGATCAAGTCTTGAAAACAGCCCCCAGGGATTCATGCCCCATCCAAGGCTCATACCCTTTCTTTGTAGCTCTGTGTGCCAGGAAGTTAAGCTGCTTCTTTACTCTTTGAATCTGGCCTGGCCCCCACATTTGTTGGTGACTAGTACAATGTGGTGGAAGAATGTGTGTGTGTGTGTGTGTGTGTGTGTGTGTATGTGAAGAGTTTCTAAGTCTGGGAGGATTTTCAGCAAGATATCCTGCCGGAAAGAGGAGTCACTTGCTTGAAGGGAACTGAGCCCCCATACCTATTAATAAGCTGCACTATCCCTGCAAAGTGAGTCCAGTTAGCTCTGACTGTTTGAGCCCCTCTAATGGAGGCCTCAGATGTGTAAGGGTGGCCATTGTAGATTTTCTAGCTCCAGCTAAAGATATTGCACCACATGATACAGAGATTTCTATCTCATAGAACACAGAGAACCCGGAAGGTAGCTGCTTCAGGCTGTCCACTTTGGAGGTGGGCTGTTAGGCAGCAATAGCTAACTAAAACAAGCACAGGCTTTCAGTTGCTCCCCCACGTCCTTTGAAGGAAAGACGGGGGGTGGGGGCAAAGAGATGGCTCAGTGGGTAAGAGCGATTTCTGAGTTCAGATTCCCAGCACACAAGTAAAAACGCTGCACAAGCACCCGTTCCCCCAGTGCTGGGGGCAGTCAAAGACAGGAGGATGGCTGGAACTTGATAGCTGCCAGCTTAGCTCCAGGCTCAGTTCAGTGAGAGACCCCGTGTCAAGGGAATACAAGCAGAGACTTATAGAGAGGGACACCCATATTGTCCTCTGGTCCCTGAACCGGCAAGGACACATGCACACACACACACACACACACACACACACACACACACACACAAATTAATTAATTTTAAACCTTTTTAAAAGGCTGAGTTTGTTAGTTGGGTACATGGCCACCTAGAGTAAAAATTATACTTCTCGACTTCGCCTGCAGCTAAGTACAGCTGTGTGATGAACAGCTGTAGACAGGAAGGGTGCCGGCTGCTTCCAGGGTAGTGCTTCTTCGTGAGGCCTTTTATCTCAGCCATAGACAGGAGCCAAGCACTGCAGTTGGAGAGACAGTGCCTCCTACACTCTCTCAGTGGGATACAGGCTTCTTTGAGCACCTGCTGGGACAGAAGAGAAATAGCACCCAAACACCGTAGTTTAGGAAGGGCTTAACACTGGATGGGGGGGGGGGTCATGGAGGGAGGGCTAAAATGACACTGCCTGCCTGTGTCTCCTAAATGCTGGGATTAAAGGGGTGCACCATCATGCCCCATCTCCACCTTATTTTTCAGACAGGGTCTCTCACTGGACCTAGAGCTTGTTGATTCAGCTCAGTTTGCTAGCCAGCAAGGCTCCGGGATGGTTCTGTCTCCACTTGTCCAGGGATAGAATTACAGGCACGAACCACTGCGCCTCTCTTTTCTATGTGGATGCTGGGGATCAAACTCACATATCTCACATATGGCAAATACTTTACTGACTGAGCTACCTCCTCAGCCACAAGTGTGATTTTTTGCAGACATGTCTTGCAGTGTAGCTCAAAGTGGCCTTGAACTTGCAATCCCCTTGCCTCTAGCTCCCCAGGGCTGGGATCACATGTGTGTGCCACCACCACTTCTGGCTGGGAAAGACTACTTTTCTTTTTCTTTCTTTCTTCTTTTTCTCCTCCCACCCCCCAGGGTCTCCCTGTAGCCCCAGCTATGGTCACTATGTAGACCAGGCTGGCCTTGAACTCAGAGATCTGCCTGCTTCAGCCTCCTGGGTACAGGAATAAAAGTCATGTGCCACCCTGCCAGACTCTGGAAAGACCACTTTTTTAAACTTTATTATTTATTTATTTATTTATTTATTTATTGGGTCTTTTTGAGACAGGGTCTCCCTGTAGCCCCAGCTGTCCTGGAACTCACTCTGTAGACCAGGCTGGCCTTGAACTCACAAAGATCTGCCTGCCTCTGCCTTCCAAGTGCTAAGATTAAAGGCGTGCACCACCATGCCCGGCTTTAACTTTATTTTTATTTATTTATTTTTTAATTTTTTTTATGTGTATGAGTGTACTGTCTGTATGTAGGTTTGTGCACCCTTGTCGTGCAATGCTGCGGAGGCCAGAAAAGAGTGTCGGATTCCCCTGGAACTGGAGTTAAAGATGGTTCTTAGCCGCCATGTGGGTGCTGGGAATTGAACCCAGGTCCTCCACAAGAACAGTCGGTGCTCTCAACTGCTGAGGCATCTCTCTAGCCCCCTGGAAAGACCACTTTTAACCTGTTAGCAATCCTTTAACATTTTGAGTTCCTTGAAATTAGGATGAATCTTTTTATTGAAAAATCGATTTTAGCCACGCGTAGTGGTGCACCCCTTTAGTCCCAGCACTAAGGAGGCAGATCTCTTTGAGATCATGTCCAGCCTGGCCTACAGACTCTATCTCAAAAAGAAAACAAAAATTAACTTGAATCAAAATTTGGGGCCCAGTTTCTTACTTTGGCCAGAGAATGTTCTTGAGGTAATGACAGGCTTGATTCGTGAAACTCTATTACTCATCCTGTCTGTGCCTGTGCCAGGACTTATCTTATGAAAAGCTCCTTGCTAAATCCTGTCTCTAGGTAAAGTCCCTCCAGGTATGACAGAAAGTCAAGAGGTATGGCAAAAACCTGGATAGGAATCCATGACGGACCTGGGGCCTCCCTGCAGCTCCTCTTCCTGTTACATTAGTCCCCTTCCTTCTTTATCTCTCTCTCTTTTAATTTTTTTTTTTTTTGGTCTTTTTGAGAGAGGGTCTCCAGCTGTCCTGGAAGTCACTATGCAGACCAGGCTGGCCTTGAACTCACAGAGATCTGCCTGCCTTTGCCTCCCGAATGCTGCAGGTGTGTGCCCTTCTTTATCTCTTGATTCTGTCACTTTTTCTTCATAGTCATTCTAGGTTCTCTGCCCCTTGCCCTTAGTCCTGTCCCTTGAAACCCATTCTCTGCTCGGCAGCCACATCAACTGTATGGTTCATGGTAGTCTCTTCAATCCTTCCAGAGGAAGTAGAAGCCCTCCTTCACTATCCGTTCGATCCTGCACCACTTTCCCACAGCCTTGCCTCATTCTTCCGTTCCTCCTCTTTTGCTTGCTGTCTATGCTTCAATCTCCTGGGTGACTTGGAAAGTCTTGAAGCAGCCAAATTATAAGAGCTTCTGAGATTCTTTCCTGGCCCCTTCTTCCAGGCCTGTACTTCCTTGTTTTCTAAGACTCAGTTCATGTCTTGGGTCACATCCTTAAAAAAGTGTCTCAGATTAGGGCTTCTATCATTAATTTTTGTAACCATGACAAAATACCAGACAATCAACTTAAAGGAAATATTTCGTTTTGCTCAGTTGGGAGGTATCAGTCTGTGTTGGGCCCATTGCTTTGGGGCCTGTGGTGAGGCCATACTTCATAGTGCTGAAACAGAACTCCTCTCCTCATGAGAAACACCGAGAGAGAGGAAGTGATGGGGTTCCAAATCCCCTTCCGGGGCATGTCCCCAATGACACAGCTTCTTACCCCTGATGGTACCACCACCTCCCAGTGACATTAAAGGCAGACAACCAAACGGCCTGGGAAGAGGAGGGGGAGGAGGATTTAAGATGGAGACCATAACATGGGCTTTCTTTATATGCCAAATTTAAAGTCAGCACATGTCATTACACCTGTCAGGCTATTTTCTTGTGGTCTGTCTCCCCCCACAGACTGTGAAGTACTGACATGAGCTCAGCCTGTGCTAAGCATTTCAGTGCCAGGCAGCATGGGGAAGGCTGAAAGTGCTGTTGACTTGAGCCTCTGAGGCACCTATACAGACGTGGCAAACACATGTACATATACACATGTACATATACTCAGACATAATTAAATTTATTTTACCTTAAAATTATTTTTTTGTTTATTTATTATTTTTTATGTGTATGAGTGTACTGTCTGCATGTGGGTTGGTGCACCTGTGTCGTGCAATGTCGAGGAGGTCAGAAGAGGGTGTCGGATTCCCCTGGAACTGGAATTAAAGATGGTTCTGAGCCGCCATGTGGGTGTTGGGAATCGAACCCGGGTCCTCTGCAAGAGCAGTTGGTGCTCTTAACCGCTGAGCCATCTCTCCAGCCCCTAAAATTATTATTAAACATTTTTTTAAGTCTTAAGAAATATTTTAACTTTTCCCAGAAATATCCTCAAATATTCACCCCTAAATAATGAATTATGAGCTATCTGGGCATCTCTTAGTCCAGTCAAATTGACACACAAACTTAACCAGTATATGTAGTGCCTATGTACCAATTTCTTCATTTACTGTCACTTCTACAGACATCCTGCTCTTCTTATTACACACTGTTGTTCACACTTCTGTCACATTCTCCATGATTGAAATGACATCTGGGCCGGGCATGGTGCTCACGCTTTTAATCCTAGCACTTGGGAGGCAGAGGCAGGTAGATCTTTGTGAGTTCAAGGCCAGCCTGGTCTACAGAGTGAGTTTCAGGACAGCTGGGGTACAGGGAGACCCTGTCTCAAAAAGACAAAAAAAAAAAAAAGAAATGACATCTGGATAATTCTTCCATTATGGTCCTTACGACAGCCCTGTGAGGTAGATTTTTTTTGTTGTTTGTTTTTTGAGGCAGGGTCTCCCTGTATCCCTAGCTGACCTGGAACTTGCTATATAGTCCAGGCTGGCCTCAAACTCACAGAGATCCACCTGCCTCTGCTTCCAGAGTGCTGGAATTAAAGGCATGCCACCATGACTGTTGTTTTTTTTTTTTAAAGACAGGGTCTCCCTGTAGCCTCAGCTGGCCTGGAACTTGCTATGTAGACCAGGCTGGCCTCAGTCTCACAGAAATCAGCCTGCCTCTTCTGGGATTAAAAGTATGTGCCACCACACCTGGCTGAAAATAGCTTTTTTTAATGCGAGCTTTCAGCTGAGGGGGACTGAAGTTGAGAGATTTACCTACCCCAAAGCCCACAGCTTCTAACTGCAAAGTGATCCTTGGGGCGTTTGGCAAGTACAGGAATGTTGGCAGACGACCCTTTTCCCTCTCAGTGCACCTCAGGGCAACAGGCTATTTCTCTTGTGGGAAGCAGCTGTGGTATTTGCTTAGCAGGTAGGAGGTGATCACTTATCTCATTCCCCTAGGTTCATCCACTGAAGAACTCTGTGGAATATGCCCTGGGGCCAGTAATGGCCTCCAGTTCCTTCTCTGCCTTGGTATGTGTGCTTTGCTCAGGGGTCATCTATGTAGGTGAAACAATGTGGGGAAAGGTAGAGTCAGGACTGAGGGTCCTCTGAGTGGAGACCCCCAGTGCTTGTGGATGACAGGAGACACAGGAAGGACCAGGGCATCAGCCATGACTCAGCGTTTCTGCAGAGAGCTGCCTGGTGAAGAGGAGGTGGGCAGGCAGGCCTACTTAGAGTTTGAGAGTTCCTCCTTCAGTTGACACAGGGGAGGGCCCTGTGCCACTCAGCTGGTGACTCCCCCTTCCCTTCTAGGTACTGCAGATGGGTTGCCCTGTTGTGGAAAAAGGCAAGTCAACAGTCCAGCTCAGATAAAATCTGGTCGGGAGTAGGGTGGGGGTACTTCATGGTGGTCTGGGAGTAAAGAGATCTCTAGAGTCTTGCCCCTCAGAACACCAGCCTCCCCAAGTTAAGGGACCTGGGCTACCCACATGACTGTCTTCTCTGGGGAGATGCGTCTTCAGGCATTTCCAGTTCTTGAAACCAAAGCACACTGAAGTATGGTGTTCAAAATAGCATAGAGGGGGGCTGGAGACATGGCTCTGCACTTAAGAACATTGGCTGCTCTTCCGGAGGACCTGGGTTTCATTCCGGCACCCACGTGGTGGCTAACAACTGTCTATAACTCCACTTCCAGGGAATTCAGTGCCCCCTTCTGAACCCTGAGGGCATTGCATGACAGAGGTACACTTATATGCAAGCAGTACATTCATATGCATAAAATAAAAATAATAAAAAAATAGCAAAGACGGGAAGTTCAGCTAGTGCTTATGTTTGCATTGATGATCCTTTGTAAAGAATGAGAAGTTTGGGGTAGGGAGGTGGCGCAGACAGCAAAGTGCTTGCCACCCAGGGATGAGGATGAGAGTTTGATGCCCAACACCCATGGAAAAGCCAGTTGCAGTGGCAGCTCCTGTAATCCCAGCGCTGGGGACGTGCAGACCGGATGATCCCTGGCACTTGCTGGCCAGCTGGTTTTTAGTTTCGTTCGAGATTCAGTGAGAGATCTCGTCTCGAAAAACAAGGTGGGGTGGGGGAGCTGGGCACAGTAGAGTACACCTTTAATCCCAGCACCGGAGAGGCAGAGGTAGGCAGATGTCTGTGAGATTGAGGTCAATATGGTCTACATAGGAAGTTCCAGGTTAGCTGGGGCTACAGAGAGACCCTGACTTAAACAAAATAAAACAAAACCAGAAAACCAAAATCAAACACACACACACACACACACACACACACACACACACACACACACACGCAGAACCCAAGGAAGATACTTGCCATTGGCCTCTGGCCTTCATATACTTACACATGCGAACACACACACACACACACACACACACACACACACATACACAAATAAGTTCACCTTGTTTTAGTGCATATTCATGCTGGTCAGCAGACCCCAAGAGCTGACTGTCTGTCTCCTCAGTACTGGCATTATAAGTGTACACCAGCAGGTACCATGCTAGACTTTTTTAAAACATGGATTCTGGAGATCAGATGCAGCCCTCCCACTTGCCAGGCAAGAGCTTAACCATCTGAGTCATCTCCCCAGTCCCCACAAATGAGAAATTATGAAGTTACGTTGACATTCTTGTCCTTTTCGGTGGGGGATGGATGCTCCTGTCCACCTCTCTGGCTGTTGTAAGGTTTGCGTTCATGCTTGCTGTGTGAGGGCCTGAGGACCGGGGCTGTGCATCTGCCAATCAGGGGTCCTACATGGTGTGTCAGAATAACGATTGCCAAAGCAGAAGAAGATGGAATATTTTGTCCAATCAGAGCATTAACAATGAATACGGGGTACCAAGACTGAAACACACCTGGGAGGGGGCTGGATTAGTGGTTCAGAGAATGGGACAGCTATGTAGTCTGGCCATTATTTGGCAGCCCCTCCCCTTGAATGAGCAGTGCCTTCTGGGGATCTTACTTAGCCATAGCTGTTAATGTCTTCTAGTGCACAGTTGATTCTGGCAATGGCTGGTGGGGGCATTACTCTCCTTTAGAAAAAAGAGGGCCGTGGGAACTGACTTGCATTAATTAAAATCATGTAAGATTGATAGTAAAAACTGAGGAGAGGGACTGGAGAGACGGCTCAGGAGTTAAGAGCACTGGCTGCTCTTGCAGAACACCAGGTTTGGTTCCTAGCACCCACTTGGTGGCTCACAACTGTCCTAATTCCAGTTCCAGGGGAATCTGATGCCTTCTTCTGACCTCCAAGGACTTTGCATGACACAGGTGTACTTACAAACATGCAGGGAATACACTCATACAATATAAAAATTAAAAATATTTTAAAAAAGAGCTCTTGCTGCCCTTCCAGAGGACCTGAGTTCAGTTCCCAACATCCACATCACATGGCTCAGAACCACCTGTAATTCTGGCTGCAGGGGATCTGACACTCTTCTGGCATCCAGGGTCACCTGCACCTACACAACACACACACACACACACACACACACACACACATACACACACACACACACACAAATAAATAAGCAGAAAAAAGACATCTCTAAATAAAACAAAAATTTTTAAAATTTGAGGGAAGGCAGGCGTGCCTTTAGTCGAAGCACTTGGGAGGCAGAGGCAGGTGGATCTCTGAGTTCAAGCCCAGCCTGGTCTACATAGCAAGTTCCAGGACAGCTGGGGCTACAGGGAGACCCAGTCTCACAAAGATGAAAGAACATCAAAAGAAAAGAAAAGAAAAGAAAAGAAAAGAAAACAAAACAAAACAAAACGAAACGAAACAAAAACTGAGGGAAGGGATCTGGAAAGATGACTGAACAGTTAAGAGCACTGGCTGCTCTTGCAGAGGATCCCAGTTTGGTTCCCAGCACGCACATGAGGACTAACAACCTTAACAATCCTTTACTCCAGTTCCAGGTGATCCAACACTGTCTTCTGGCCTCCAAGGGCATTGCATGACACGGGTGCATCTACCTACATGCAGGCACTACATGTATACAAACAAAATAAGTAAAAATAAATTAAAAAAACTGAAAGAAAAATATTAGAGGGTGGACCATTTGGGGGACCAGTAGAAGGGGAAGGGAGAGAAAACAGAGTGAAGGGGATGAATATTATCAAAGGGTGGCGTGCACAAGTGTGTACCTCATGAAGCCCATTATTATGTACAAAGAATATATGCTAATAATTGAAAACTGAAGAAGTCTTTATTAGTTTACATGGAGAAACCTAGTCATTTATTTATTCCATTAATAGTTTGTGAATGTTGACCTAAGCTAAGTTGGTGGTGGATCACCCTAAAGTTCCTGTGTCACAGCCTCCTGGATCAGGCAGGAGCTAAAACCCACGCTGGCTGTTGGAACAGAGAGAACTGAATATGGGGAGTTGTTATCTAGGTGTAAGGCTAGGCGCTGAAGAAGAAAAGGGAGGTGGTGGGGAAAGCGAAGAGATCTGAAAGGAATTATAGCAAGTTCAGGAAGCAGCTACCAGTCCTGGGGGAGCAAGGAGAAAGCAAAGAGGTTATGAGAAGCCTTGAGAGGCCTGAGGAAGGGACACCCGCATGCTGTTTCTGCTGTCACAGACCTCTGAGAGGCGTTCCTGGCTGCTGCTATGTCTCACGTAGGAGCTTCTTCAGGGGTTGGATACTAATGACTGCTTTTTGCTGCTACGAGGAGGCACATGGTGCAGGGCTAACAGGAAGCCAACAAGAGGCCAGCAGAAGCCCAAAGAAGAAGCCAAACCCCTTCTTCATCCTCTAGCCTCCCAGGGAGCTGATAAGAAGGAAGAAAGGTGGTTTGAAGTCTTGGCTTCACCATTGTAAAGAAGGGTAAGTTTAGGACTGGGACAGGTTCCTTAGTAACAGTGATGGTTAATATTATCAACTTGAGGACTAGAGAGATGGCTCAGTGGTTAAGAGCACCGACTGCTCTTGCAGAGGACCTGGGTTTGATTCCCAACACCCACGTGGCGGCTAAGAACCGACTTTTAAGCCAGGCGTGGTAGCGCACACCTTTAATCTTAGCACTCAGGAGGCAGAGGCAGGCAGATCTCTGTGAGTTCAAGGCCAGCCTGGTCTACAGAGTGAGTTCCAGGACAGCTGGGACTACAGGGAGACCCTGTCTCAAAAAATAAGATATTATCAACTTGACAGGATTCATGACCATCCAGGAGAAACCCTGGACATGTCTGTGAGGAAGTTTCTAGATGAGGTGAACTGATGAGAGAAAAACCACCCTGAATGTGGGTGGCAGCATCTCCCAGCTGGGGGTCTTGGAGTGCAAAGGCAGGACAGAGCAAGTGAAGGAGCAGCATTCATCGCTGTCCGCTTTCTGACTGCAGACGCAATGGGACCACCCGCCTCACGCTCCCACCACCACAATTTTTTTCTGCCATGATGGATTGCATTCCCTCGAACTGTAGGAACAAATAGAGCCTTCCTTCCTTAAGTTCCTTTTGTCAGGTACTTAGTCACAACAAGAAAAGTAACTAGTACAGTAAGTGATGCCCCACATCTCCAAAGAATCCTGCAGAGAGGATTAGATGATTCCTCACCCACATCCATACCACTAGTCCATGCAGAAGTCAGACTATCAAATTAGGTCACATTCTTTTTCTTAAAAAAATGTTTATCTTTATTCTATGGGTATGAGTGCTTTGCCTGCATGTATATAAGGGAACCACATGCATGTAATTCCCATGGAGGCCAAAAGAGGGCATTGATTTCCTGGAGCTGGGGTTACAAGTGGTTTGTTGGCTCCCATGTGGGTGCTGGGAACTGAACCAGGGTCTTTTCCAGCTCTGTCACATTCTTTTGAAGATTTATTTTATTATTTAAAAAATTCAGCCAAGTGTGGCGGCACATGCCTTTAATCCCAGCACTTGGGAAGCAGAGGCAGGAGGATCTCTGAGGTCAAGGCCAGTCTGTTCTACATAGTGAGCTCCAGGATAGCTGGGGCTGCAAGGAGACATTGTCTCAAAAACAAATTATGTGTGTGTCTCAGCCTGGAGAGATGGCTTATCAGTTAAGAGCACTGACTGCTCTTGCAGAGGACCTGGGTTCAATTCCCAGCAGCCACATGCCAGCTAACAACCGTAGGCAACTCCAATTCCAGGGGATCCATGCCTTCTTTTGACCTCCTCCGGCATTGCACAATATGAGTGCATGTACACACAGGCAATACATGAATACATATAAAAAATAAAATTAAGTATTAAAAAATGTGTGTTTGTGTCAGTGTGTGTATGTGCATGGGAGTGTTGGTGTCCACAGAAACCAGAAGAGGATGTCAGATCCTTTGGAACTGGAATTACAGGTGGTTGTGAGTCACAAAGTATGAGTGCCGAGAACGAAACCTGGGTTCTATTGAAGAACAGAAAGTGCTCTTAACCACTGAGCCATCTCTCCAGCCCCCAATTCTGTCCCATTTATTAGAGGAGTATTCATTCATTAACAACCTTGCGCAGACGGATTCATACAACCTGCTTTCTAGGCTTGACGAAGTTCCAGCTCTCAGCCTACCTTTACATGTAAGGTCCACTCAAGGTACACAGAACATTCTAGAAGCATCAGGGACCTACTATTTCTCCAGAACTGATGGTTAAATCAAGCCTCACTTGCCATCTTGAAGATACAAGACCCAGGATTATACTTGAGTGGCTTAACTCTTTTATCTAAAGGTAGAGGGCATCTGTGGTGGATTTGAGCAGATCCATAGATTCCCGAATACCTTTAATCTTTTCAACAAGAGTCTATGCTAACATTCGTCACGCCGCCAGATTTCATCAATGTAAACCCACTTGTGAGTTTCACTTTGCTAATTAGCAAAGCCTCAGATATCAGTGAAGCCCTCGGGAGCTTTGAATCTGTACTTGGCCTTTTGGATATGAAGCCTGCTCTGTAGCTGGAGAAGGTTCTGCCTGGGCTGGAGAGCTGACTCAGCGGTTAAAGGCTTGGGCTTACAACCCAAAAGACGCAGGGTCTTACTATCAGCCATGGCTGGCCTCGAACTCACTATGTAGACCAGTTTGCCCTGGAACTCAAAGAGATCAGCCTGTCTCTGTCTCCCCAGGGTGTGGGATCAAAGATGTCCAACTTGGAAAAGGGATTTTTTTTTTTTTTTGAGAAAAGGTCTTCTGGTAGCCCCAGCTGGCTTTGAACTCATGGAGGCTGGCCTGGATCTCATAGAGAACTGCCTGCCTTCTGAGTTCCAGGATTAAAGGTATGTGCCACCATACCCAGTTTATGAAAGGACTTTTGATGAGGGCAAATGACTGCCCCTGAATTTGGAGCAACTAATATACATATAACGCCATACTGTTCAGGTGGGAAGACTTCAAAAAATAAAATGTGGGCAGCTGTGTGTGTGTGTGTGTGTGTGTGTGTGTGTGTGTGTGTGTACACATGGCTGTGCACATGGAGGTGTCATTCCTCAGGAGCCAACCACATTGTTTTTCTGAGATTGTTCTCTCATCTCACTGGGACCCATGGCTCACTAAGTAGGCTAGGCTGGCTGGCTATTGAGCCCCAAGGATCCTCCTGTCTCTGGCTCCCTGGTGCTGGGATTACAAGTGTGTACACCATGCCCAGCCTTTGGAGTTAGTTCTGGGCATTGAACTAAGGTCCTCATGCTTGCAGGGCAAGCACTTTACTGCCTGAGCTATTTCCCCAGCCCAGATGTTGGCTTCCTAATGAGCACTTTTTATTTATTTATTTTCTATTTGTATGAATGTACTGTCTGCATGTAGGTTTGTGCACCCGTGTCGTGCAATGCCTCGGAGGTCAGAAGAGGGTGTCGGATTCCCCTGGAACTGGAGTTAAAGATGGTTCTCAGCCGCCATGTGGGTGCTGGGGATCAAACCTGGGTCCTCTGCAAGAGCAGTTGGTGCTCCTAACCGCTAGGCCATCTCTCCAGCCCCAAGAGCACTTTTTATCTTAGGCACCACTTGGAATCAGAGGTGAACAAAAAGTCCTTGCTCTCTTGTGCCTGGAAGGCTGGGAGCAGAATAAAAAGTGATGGTGTTATATACAGAGCACCCTTCTGAAAACGTTGTATCTAACTTCTACCACTCTGGTGGCTTCAAGATGTGTGCCATTTCCGATAGTCTCTGTCTGCATCCTGGAAATTGTGTCCCTCATCACGGGGGGTGAGGGGGGTCACATGCTAGGTAAAATAAAGAATACTTAGCTTGGAGTCAGACCTGGGATCTTATTTGGAAATGGAACCTTGGAGCCGCAGTCAGCAGCATGTGGAGGTCTTTGATGCTTAGAAGCCACGCAGGTTCAGCAGCCCATGCAGGTGGATCTGACAGAGCTTTTTCATGAACTTGAACTTTGGGTGTGACCTATGTCTAGGCCCTGCTAGTTTAGTCCCAGCCCCAGGTGGTGCAGCCATTAAAGGAGGGGTTTTTTGGGGGAGATCAAAGCCAGGAGATTCCACCAGAAGGAGCTCAAGGTCTTACTCCACCTGGGTAAAAGCTTCAGTAATTCTAGCTCTGTTCGTGTGGAAGAATCCAAGGGATACAGAGATAGGCTCAGCAGCCACGGAGACACCACAATCCTTAAATCCACCCGTCAGTCCACAGGGGCAGGGACACAGGCTTTATGCCCAACATGTGGGAACGTGAAGGTCTTTGCTGATTGTGTTCTAGTGTATTATAGACCGAACACTTGTGTCCCCTGAAATGGTTATGTTAAAGCCCGAAGGAGATAGTATTAGGAGATAATTAAATTAAGATGCAGACTTGACAATGGGGTTCCATGATGGAATTAATGGCCTTAAAGGAGGAAGAAGAGATCATGGTGGTGTACACCTTTAATCTCAGCACTCAGGAGGCAGAGGTAGGAGGATCTCTGTGAGTTCAAGGCCAGCCAGGTCCATGACCAAAAAAAAGGGGGGGGGGGCTGGGACGTAGTGCCTCCTCGCATTGTCCTCTGTTCTCTGTAGTTTTTCTTGATGAATTAGGAAGATGAATTTTTGTGAGAGTTGGAAAGGAGTCCAAACCAAGATCCAAGGAAACGAAATAAGTGTCCAACTTTTGAACCTTGGACCTTGTTGCATCCCACAAGGGTGAGGAAAAAAAAGTTCCATCTTTATTTCTTTGTTGTTGTTTGTGTTTTTATTTTTTTTTTTTTTGAGACAAAGGTTGTCTCCACCTTTAGTCCAAGCTGGCCTGAAGCTTGCTTTTGTAAGACCAGGCTGGCTTGAAACTTACAGAAGATCTAGCCTGCCTCTGCCTCCCATTGCTGGGGATTAACTGTCTTTGTTCTTTTTGTTTTCCTTGTCTTCTTTTTTTTTTAAACAGACTTTCAACACTAGCTCAGGCTAGCCTAGAACTTGAGGTAATCTTCCTACCTTCAAGTCCTCCTGAGTGCTGAGATTAAGAAATGTGAACCACCACGCCAGGTGTGGTTTTTTTACTTATTGTAAATTTTTGTTTCTTGAGTGGTCGGAGAATTGTGCTTATTTCTTTTTTAATTTTTATTTTAATTGCGGCTTTTGTGTATCCTATAACATCATTTTCCCAATTCAGTTCAGGCCTATTTCCCTTTCCCTTCCCCCCAACCCATGAACCCCACTCCCATCCCAGATCAACGCATTCTCGCCATAAACTGTCGCTGCAATCTTCTCTTGCAGTTTTTTTTTTTTCATTTTTTAGCAATGAGAGGATAATTATGAGTACAAGCATCCTTCATGTAAAACCAATCTGCAGCAGTTTTGTACCCAACCCCACACAAGCTCATGGGACCCACCATCCAGCGGGGAGGGGGGGGGGCGTGGTATGTTTCAATCAAAGTTATCAATGAGTGTCCAGACTATATTGCGTAGTTTCACCATAGACACCCAATCGCAGCCCGTACATTCTACTCACCCCCCTCTTCCAGCAGATGTTCCCTGCCTAGAAAAGGGCCAGGTGGATGAGAACAAAACGTTAGTCTAGCTTTCTTGGAGCGTTGTCTTGTCTTGGTCAATTTGCTGGTGTTTCCCTTTCCCATGGGGCTGACAGTTTGTCCCAGGAATATGTTGTTTCTTTTTGAGACAGGGTCTAGACGCAGGCTGGCCTGGAACACACAAAGAAATCTCCTGCTGTCTGCCTTCCTAAGAGCTCGGACTAAAGGATGTGTTGACTCATCACTGCCCATTTGCTTTTTTTTTTCCCATTTTTATTTTAAACCATTAACATTATAACTTTTTCCATAGCAATCATTTCTTTATCAATCTAGAGTCGTCTCCCCTTCCATGCTCCCTATACCCCCCAGAGTCCCTGCACTCTCGCCATACATGTCCCTCATCTCTCTCCAGAGTTTTTTTTCAGTTCTTTTGTTGTTGTTCTCTCCAACTTGTATTGCTACATTGTATATAGATATATATACATAATTATATATACATAAATATACACATACATACATACATACATACACATATCACTTGAATCAGAGGATTTTTTTTTCTTCCTTAAAAGATGTCACGTTTTCCTTAAGGCCATGATACAGCCCAGGTAGTCCAACAATGGCAGTCTTCCCTCTGACGAGGCTGACATCTCCTTAGCTGTTTAGTCCATAACCAGCTTGTTTATTTTTTTATTTTTTTATTTTTGGTCTTTTTGAGACAGTGTCTCCCTGTAGCCCCAGCTGTCCTGGAACTCACTCTGTAGACCAGGCTGGTCTTGAACTCACAAACATCCTCCTGCCTCTGCCTCGCAAGTGCTAGGACTAAAGGCGTGCGCCACCACGCCCGGCTGGCTTGTTTATTTTTAAAGACAACTTTATCAATGCGTAATTTATACAAAAGAACTGGAACCCATTTAGGATGCACAGTTGGATGATTTTTAAAATTTTATTTATTGTTTTTTATGTGTATGAATGTACTATCTGCATGTAGGTTGGTATACCTATGTCATGCAATGCTGCAGAGGTCAGAAGAGGGTGTTGGATTCTCCTGGAACTGGAGTTAAAAATGGTTCTTAGCCTCCATGTGGGTGCTGGGAATCGAACCCGGGTCCTCTGAAAGAGCAGTTGGTGCTCGTAACTGCTGAGCCATCTCTCCAGCCCCAAGTTGGATGATTTTTAAGAAGCACATACACCCTTTCAACCACACTGTGGTCAAGGTCTAGATGACTTCCATCACTCTGAAATTTCTCTTGTTTTCTTCTGCAAGCTGTCTGCTCCCTCTCCTCTATCTTGACCAACACTCATCTCCTTTTCCTGTTGTACCTGAGCTTTGCTCTTTCTTGAATTCTGTGGACATGGAACCATACACTGTGGCTTTTGTATAGTGAAGTGCCTTTTTTTTTTTTTTTAGACAGTGTCTCACTGTAGCTCTGGCTGACCTAAAATTTACTATATAGACCAGGCTGGCCTTGAACTCAAAGTTCAGCTTTGTGGCTAAATTTACATGCCTCCTGTCTCTTCTGCTTGCTTTAGACTGTTCCATGGTGACTAGTTCCCAGGCTTTGACATATGCCATGTGGGGCTTTGCATTTCAACAGGCTAGATCTAGATGGGGAATTCCTGGGTTATTTTCACAGGGTTTGCTTCATTTACTTCGGAGGTGGAAGATTCATTTCCAGAAAAGTCCGGGGACCCCCTTGTACTAGTCACTTTTCTGTTGCTGTGATAGAAACACGACCAAGGGAACTTATAAAAGGAAGAGTTTACTTGTGTTTATGTCTCCAGGGCAATTAGAGTCCATCATGGCGGGAGGCATGGTGGCAGGAGGTGCTGGAGAAGAGGCAGAAAGCAGAGATTCACATCTTCAAGTGGGCACAGGAAGCAGAGAGAGCAACTGGCAACTGGCAAGACTTTAGAAACTCTCTAAGCCCGACCCCAGTGATGAGCTTCCTCCAGCATGGTCACACCTTCTAAGACCTCTCAAAACAGCACCACCAACTGGGGACAAAACGTCTGAATTCTTAGAGCCTATGAGGGACATTCTCATTCAAACCACCACATTCCCCTATAACCTCTAGCCCCCTAACATTCGGCATTATTCAGCTGTCAAGTTTTTGTCGTCCGACATACAAAAAAAAAAAAAAGTGATATCTTACTACTTTTGTTTTGCCTTGCTTTTTATTAATTTGGAAGACTTCATCATGAGGGGTCCAGTCCACTTCTCTAATATGCTTGTTCATATTCTTGGTACAGTTTTCAGAAGGTGATGTTTCTTGCTGCTGTTTGGAAGGTATTTCTTTTATGTTTTATGTTCATCTGTGGGGTTCCTTCAATGAACAGAAAACCTAGATTTTGAGGGGATCAAATTCTGTCTTTCACCTTATGGTTTGTGCTTTTGAAGTTGTATTAAGAACTCTTCCAGCTGGGTGTGGTGGCACATACAAAGATCTGCCTGCCTCTGCTTCCCGAGTGCTGGAATTAAAGGCATGTGCCACCATGCCCCCCCCCCCTTTTTTTGGTCTTTTTGAGACAGGGTCTTCCTGTAGACCCCAGCTGTCCTGGAACTCACTCTGTAGATCAGGCTGGCCTTGAACTCACAAAGATCTGCCTGCCTCTGCCTCCCGAGTGCTGGGATTAAAGGCGTGCGCCAGCACGCCCGGCCCCCTTTTTCCTTTTTTATTCATTTCGGGATCTTAGTCCCTGGGAAGGAGCCATCCATATTCAGGGCGTGTCTTCCATCCTGTTAACCCTTTTTGGAAATGCCCTTACAGTCATGAGCAGATATATGTCTCCTGGGTTATTCCAAACCCAGTCAACAGTCCAGCTGACAATGAAGGTCAGCCATCACTAGACCCACATACTAATGGTATTAGGTTGGAATTTAGTTCGGATTTTCCCATTTGGTGCACTAGTTCCCCCTCAACTCCATCTGGGTGATTGACAAACCTTCACTAGTATGAATAGTTAAAACAACACAAATCTCTTCATTAGGATTTCCTGTAATATTTAACTCAAGTTCAGCCTATAAACATAAAAGTGTCCAAAATTTGAGTGATTTGATGGCTACACACTGTATCAGTTACTTTCTGTTGCTGTGATAAAACACCATGACCCCTGCTGAAGAGAGGGCTCAGGAGTAAGACCACTGGCCACTCTTGCCAAGGACCCTGGTTCAATTCTCAGCACACACTTGGTGGCTAACAGCTGTCTATAACTCCAGCTCCAGGGGATCTGACATTTTCTTCTGGCCTCCTTGGGCATTGCAGGCTCATGGTGTGCTTACATTTATGCAGGCAAAACAGTCATACTACATATCAAATAAAAATACATTTTAATTTAGCCGGGCATGGTGGCACACATCTTTAATCCCAGCACTTGGGAGGCAGAGGCAGGCGGATCTCTGTGACTTCAAGGCCATCCTGGTCTACAGAGTGAGCTCTAGGCCAGCTGGGACTAAAAGGGAGACTCTGTCTCAAAAAGACTATAAATAAATAAATAAATAAATAAATAAACAAATTTTAATTTATATTTAAAAGAAATTATTATTTTTATTTTTGTGTATGACCGTATCACCAGCATATGTATAAGTGCACCCATATGCTGCAATGCCCATAGAGGTTAGAAGAGGGCATTAGATCCCCCGGAACTGGAGTTATGGATGGTTGTTAGTTGCCATATGGTTGCTGGGAATCAAACCCAGTTCCTCTGCAAAAGCAACCAGTGCTCTTAACCACAGCCCCATCTCTCCAGCCCCAAGAAATTAAAAATAGCCGGGCGTGGTGGCGCATGCCTTTAATCCTAGCGCTTAGGAGGCAGAGGCAGGTGGGTCTTTGTGAGTTCAAGGCCAACCTGGTCTACAGAGTGAGTTCCAGGACAGCTGGGACTACAGGGAGACCCTGTCTCGAAAAGACCAAAAAACAAAACAAAACAAAACAAAACAACCCACAAAAATCCACCATGACCCAAGCAACTTATAGAAGGAAGATTTTGCTGGGCTTATGGTTCCAGAAGGACAGGAGTCCATCAGCATGGGGAAGAATTTCAGCAGAAGTGGCCAGAGCAGAAAGCTAAGCCTCAAACAGATCGAGGACCTAGAGAGAAACCAATTGGCAGTGGGAACGAAGCTTATGAACTCTCAAAGCTCCCCCTCCCCCAGTGACATGCTTCCTCCAGCATGACTACACCTCTAAAGGTTCCATGACCATCCTCAAACAGCAACATGAACTGGGGACCAAGTGTTCAAATACTTGGAACCTATAGGGAACATTTATTCAAACCACATTCATCAAGTCAAAATAGCAGTGAAAGTAGGGTGTGGTGGCGCACCTTTAATCCCCGAACTCAGGGAGCAGAGGCAGGCAGACGTCTGTGAGATGGAGGCCAGCCTGGTCAAAATGGTGAGTTCAGGCCAGCCGGGGCTACAGGGAAACACTGTCTTTTTTTTTTTTTTTTTTTCCGAAACACTATCTTAAGAATATAAAATAAGCTGGGCGTGGTGGCACATGCCTTTAATCCCAGCACTGGGGAGGCAGAGGCAGGTGGTTCTTTGTGAGTTCAAGGCCAGCCTGGTCTACAGAGTGAGTTCCATGACAGCTGGTATTACAGGGAAACCTTGTGTCAAAAAGACAAAAAAAATATAAAATAAATAAATAAAATTAGGAGACTCCCAAGACTCCCCCCCACCCCACCCCCCTGCCCTGAGGTCATATGTGTGAGCAGTAAACACTCACTGAGGAAAAGAAAGTCTTCAGTGAAGCTGTCTACAGGGAGCTCCAAGGGTGCAGCTTTCATAACGTCATCCACGCAGGGGTGAGCTTTTCAGTGACATAGCTGCCTGAGAGTCACTCATGCTCCTGTATGTAAGCTCATTGGATTCACCAAATTACAGTTGGTAAAGTGATTTCTTTGGTCTGTCTAGGGTGAATAGACATTTGGTCATGTTCCCCAGGAAAAGTATACAACATGGTAGTTTTCAGCTTTGAGCAAACAAACAGCACTGCTATGAAAATTGTGGCATGCATCTTTTGGTGAACTTATGCATAATAGAAGATTAGGGCTGGAGATATGGTTGTTAAGAACACTTACTGGTCAAGTCGGGCGTGGTGGCACACACCTTTAATCCCAGCCCTCAGAAGGCAGAGGCAGGCAGATCTTTGTGACTTCAAGGCCAGTCTGGTTTACAGTATGAGTTCCAGGCCAGCTGGGGCTACATTGAAACCCTGTCTCAGAAAACAAAACAACAACAACAAAAAAACCCCAAACCCAAACACTTGCCGCTCTTGCAGAGGACCCAGGTTCAGGTCCCAGCACCCACATGATGACTCACAACCATCTGTAATTCCAGTTCTGCTGCGTCCTTCTGGCTTTCTAGGTCACTGCATTCATGCGGTGCGCATACATACATGCAGGTAAACATTCATACACATACATACATGCAGGTAAATGCTCATACACGTAAAAATTTTAAAAAAGAAAGAATATCAAAAACTACTCAAGAGAAGTACCATGTCACTTGTAAGTGCAAACATCAGAATAACAGATCTCTCCATAGAAACCCTACAGTTTAGGGATACAGTAGATTTTTCTAACAGGCTCCTCCCTCCAAGAATGGAGTGGGCAGACAGTGAAGGGTGAAGGGCTTTTATTTGCCAAGTGGGAGTAACTCTTTAATAGAAAAATAAAAGGCCCTGACTCTCAGTGACAGTGGGATGTCAACTGAAAGAAGTTACAGCTCTGAACTCTCCCTGGCCTTTGAGATGCCAACTGAGAGACTGCTGGCAAGTCTTATAGCTCTGCACTCTCAGCTGGCTTCAGGATGCCAACTAAGAGAGAGCAGGTTGCCAAGGCCCAGAAGACTGGTGGGTCTCTAAGCGCAAGAAGGGCCGTTGTAGCCGAAGCAGGAATGAACTCCCTTTCCTGAACAGGTTCTCAAAGGCTGAGGAAGGAGCTTTTCCCCTGCCTGTGGCCAGAACAACAGGTCTGAGAAGCCGAAGCAGGCGCAAGTCCCGGGTCTCCGTAGGTCTCCAGAGAGTAGTGTTTCTTCTCCAATGGGCCAAACGGGCTACTCAGTAGTATCTGGGAGCCTACCAAAAGCAGGAAGGACACCAGCCAGGAGCCGGAGTGGGGAAAAGCCCATCTCCAACTAGCCTTTTATAGGCTCATGTGGGTTCTGATTGGCTGGGTATGTGTGCATAAATGAGGGAAAGACTGAGGACCAATGAGCGGACAGTCTGTCAACCTGCAGACGGAAAGGAAAACCTCTGCGAAACCTGAGCCAGTTCTCAATCGGGGTCCTGCTACTTCCTGTTCCCCACACTCCCATATTGTAGCAGAAGCTAAATACGTGGAAGGGGAAAGGAAGGACCCTCCCTCACACCAAGTTTTTTGCATCTGTTCAGGCCTGTGATTGCTGCCTGTGAAAAAATTCTGGGGCTGGCTCTTCGAACCCCAGTTTGGAGAGACTCTAGTAGCTGGGGGTCAACCAATCACTATCACCAGGAGGGCATGGATGTCGGGGTTTATTTTTGTTGTTTTTGCTGTTTGTTATTGTTGTTGTTGTTTTTAAAGCAGGGTCTCACTATGTTGCTCTGGCTGGCCTGGAACTCACTATGTAGACCCAGCTGCCCTTGAAAGCACAGAGCTACACTCACCTTTGTCTCCTGAGATCAAAGGCATATGCCACCATGCTTGGCCTTGGAATGGCTGCTTCTTTTTTTAAAATATTTTAATTTTATTTTTATTTTTGTGTATGAATGTATTGCCTACATGTGTGTAAGTGCACTTGTGTCATGCAATGCCCACGGAGTCAGAAGGTGTCAGATTCCCCTGGAACTGGAGTTATAGACAGTTGTTAGCTGCCATGTGGGTGCTGGGAATGGAACCCGGGTCCTCTGCAAGAGTAGTCAGTGCTCTGAACTTTTCAGCCATCTCTCCAGCCCCAGAATGGCTTCTTTTAAACTTTGAAAGACAGTGACTGCAAGCTTAGGTTACTATATCCAACAAAGATATCCTTTAGAATCAAAGAAAAGTAAAAACAATCATGGGCTGGAGAGATGGCCTAGTGGTTAAGAGCCATGACTGCTCTTGCAGAGGACCTGGGTTGAATCCTCAGCACCCACATGGCGGCTGAAAACCGTCTTTAACTCCAGTTCCAGGGGAATCCAATGCCCTCTTCTGACCTCCACGGCATTGCACGAAATAAAGAATGATGGGCTCCCGTAGGTGCTGCTGCTGCTCACTCAGCGGGCTTCCCCTGCAGTGTACTCAATAAACCTGTTTAAAAAAAAAGTAGAAACAGTCTTCCAAGATGAGCATAAAGTAAAGGGATTCCCAGGCACTAAACTAGCATCCTAGAAGTTGTGTAAGTGAATCCTGCACCCAGAAGGGGAAGCAAGAAACAGGCCACGAATGCCCTAGAGAACAAATTTCACCAGAAGAGCAGAAAGCAAATAAATGCAGGTGACAATATGGGCTATGAAGAGTTCAGCTATGACCGGCCATGGTGACACAGTTTTAATTCCAGCACTGCTAGGCAGAGGCAGGTGGAACTCTGTCAGTTCTAGCTCAGCCTGGTCTACATAGTGAGTTCCAGGCCATCCAGGGCTATATAATGAGACCCTGTCTGAAAAAATGAAACAAAACAGGTTTTATTATTTATTCTTGAGAAAATTAAAAAATATATTTTATTTTATGTGTATGAGTGTATTCCCTACATGTTTGTAAGTGGATCTGTGTCATGCAGAGTCCGTGGAAGTCCGAAGAGGGCATCAGATCCCCTGGAACCGTAGCTACGGACCGTCGTTAGCCGCCATGTGGGTGCTGGGAATCGAACCTGGCTCCTCTGCAAGAGCAGTTAGTGCTAGTGCTCTTAACTGGTGAGCAATCTCTCCAGCCCCTTATCTCAAGGTTATTTATTTATTTATTTATTTAGTGTATGTTTTGCCTGAATGCATGTTCATCCATGTCGTGTAATGCCTGTGGAGGCCAGAAGAGGGCGATAGATTCCCCTGGAAGTAGAGCTACAGACCATTGTTAGCCACTGTGTGGGTGGTAGGAATTGAATCCGCGTCCTACACAAGAACTCTTAACCCATGAGTTATCTCTGCGCACCCTCCTATTTTCTCAAACTTTAAAGTTTATGTTATTATTGTGTGTGTTTGTATGTATGATCTGTGATGGGGGTGTACATGCATGCCACAACATGTGTAGCGATTAGAGGACAGCTTTGCAGAGTTGGCTTACTCTTTCTACCTTTGTATATAGGTTCTGGGGATTGAACTCAGATCAGGCTTGCATGACAGGCATCTTTACCTGCTGAGCCATTTTACTGGCTCCATTAATTTTTAAATTGTGTGTATCTGTGTGTGTGTGTGTGTGTGTGTGTGTGTGTGTGTGTGTGGTGAATGGGCATGTGTGTGTGAGAGAGAAGGATATCAGATGTCCTGCTGCGTAACCCTTTGCCATAATCTTTTGAGACAAGCTCTCTCACTGAACCTGGAGCTAGGCTGGTGGCCAGCAAGCCCCAGCCATCCTCCTGTCTCTGCGGGCTGTGCATAGTGCTGGGGTAACAAGACTGTGTGATCAAACCTAAATTTTTACATGGGCTCTGGTGATTTGAACTCAGGTCCTCATGCTTGTGCAGCGAGTGAACTTACCTGCTGAGGTATGTCCCCTGGTTAAAACCCGAAATAACTGTGGTGTGATGGGCTCCATGGTGAGGTGAGTGTGGGCAATCACTACTTAAGCCAGTTAACTGGCCTCTCCTCTCCATGTCTTTGGTTATGTGCCCCCTGGAGAGAGCAAAGGCTGGTCCTTCACTCCTTAGTTCTTTTTTAAAAAATTTTTTTTTATTTTTTTCACTCCTTAGTTCTTTTGTCTTGCTTGCTAGGATGGCAGCCAGAGTGGTTTGGGAGTTGGATGGAACTCCAAGTTCCTGCAGAAGAAATTCATTCCAGAGAGATTTGCTCAATACATTCCCAGGGCCATACCTGACACTGGGTCGTGCAGCAGTATTTGGGCATGAGTCAACTATATGCACTGGGTTCGTGAAGCAGCAGACCCCACAATCAATCATCCATGACTCCATCTGTGATGGTTAATGTGAATTATCAACTTCACGGAATAGAGAGTCACTTGAGAGATGAGCCTCTGGACATGCCTGGGGGAGTTGTCTTGATTATGTTTATTGATGTGGGTAGATCTGTCTTAATTGTGGGGGGGGGGGACCATTCTCTGGACAGGGAAACCGAAACTGGACTGTATAAAATGGAGGAAGTGAGCTGAGCACTATCACACGTGTTTGTGGCTCTCAGCCTCTGCCTTGTGGATGTGCTGTAACTAGCTGCTTCAAGCTCCTGCTGCCTTGCCTTTCTCTCTTTAGTTGTTCAGTTTTATCCCATCAATAGAAGAAACTAAGATACTGGTATTCCACAAGCGAGTCTGCTCAGCCCTCCAAACTTCTTCAACTGGCCACGGAGCCACCAGTCTTAAAGGGGAAGGGAGTTTTACTCCCTTCTGTGCCTGCCATGCCAGTGGTCTTAAAGGGAAGGGAGAAGAGCTCCTTTCCACATCATCAGTTTTCAGTGGAGCCATTTCACTCCCCCAAACCCAGGATCTCAAGGCAGTTGCTTGCTCCAACGTTTCCTACTGATTCCCACGTACGGGAATGTGCAAGCGCTTTTGTTTAGTGGCTTTCCCAAGATGGCTTTCAAAATGGCTCCTCATTACAGCACCACCAGTGCACGCTGGAAAGTGCAGAGAATTTCTCTAGTGCCAGTTTGTTTTATGCGTTCCCAACCGTGTTCAGACGTCTGCATTTTTGTGTCTGTATTAGTTCCTTGTCTCATTTCTGTGACAGAATACATGACAAGAAGAAACTTCAGGGAGGAAGTGCTCGTTTTGACTTACAGTTAAAGGGGGATACAGTCCGTCTTGGCAGCAGAGGAACATGAGGTTGCTGGTGACATTCCATCTGTAGTCAGGCAATGGAGGGCAAACAGGAAGTGGGGGCCAGGCGATAAAACCTCAAAATTGACCCCCAGAAGATCCACTTCCTTCAGCAAGGCTCCACATTCTAAAGACTTCAAATGTGCTTCCAAAGAGTGCTGCTAGCTGGGGACCAAACATTTAAACAAGAGCCTTTGGGGGGAACATTCCGTATTCATACCATAACAGTGTCTGTACCGATTTCTGTGTCAGGTTTTCTGGCTGCACTAAGCCACCTTTTCCTGTGCTGATTTGTTGGATGTTGAGGTGCTCCATCTTGCTCTGCCCTATTTGAGGTCTCCGGGTTTCTCCACGTCTGAGGGTCCATTATCAATGTCAGCATGTTTCCATGGAGAAGTGGGCATGTGCCAACTGCTTCTAGCCCTCTGTCCTAGTTCTCACACTGTCATATTTTACCAGAATTAAGCATATTTTTTACATTTGTTTATTTTATGTCTTTGCACAAGTGTGCTTGTTCCATAGTGGATGCGAGAAGGTCAGGGCGGCTTCTGGAGTCGGTTCTCCCCTTCCACTATGTGAGTCCCGGGCATCAAACTCAGGTTGCCAGGCTTGGTGACAAATTCCTTTACTTGCTGAGCCATCTCACCAGCCCAGATTTAAACATTTCCTAAAATTTTCACAGAACTTGGGCTGGGAAAATGTCCTTGACTTTTATTTCAATCTCTTCATACTTGTTGGCTTGGAAACAAGTCATCTTTTTTTGTAAAATGTTTTGGTTTGCTTTTATTTTATGTGTATGAGTATTTTGCTGGCATGTGTGGAACTGCACCCGTGGCATGGGGTGCTCAAGGAGGACAGAAGAGGACATTGGGTCCCCTGGAACTGGAGTTACGGATGGTTGTTAGCCACCATGTAGGTGCTGGGATTCAAACCTGGGTCTTCTGCAAGAACAACCAGTGCTCTTATCTGCTGAGCCATCTCTCCAGCCCTAGAAACAATAATCTTTTAATTGATCAAACTTTGACATTTTATAACTCTAGGATTTTATTACATTTTTTTAAAATTTCAGCTCTGCAGAGGGTGATCTGGAGTTATTTCTTCCTCTTCTTTTTAAAAATTTTATTCAAGCCGAGCGTGGTGGCACATGCCTTTAATCCTAGCACTTGGGAGGCAGAGGCAGGCGAATCTTTGTGAGTTCAAGGCCAGCCTGTCTACATAGTGAGCTCCAGGCCAGCTGGGAGTAAAGGGAGACCCTGTCTCAAAAAGACCAAAAAATTTTTTTAATTAAAATCTCTTTTATTCTTGGGTAAGTCTTGCTACAGGTCTGTTTCTCTTTCTTTCTTTCTTTCTTCTCTTTCTTTCTTTCTTTCTTTCTTTCTTTCTTTCTTTCTTTCTTTCTTTCTTTCTTTCTTTCTTCTTTCTTAACAGGAAGTTGTTATGTAGACCAGGCTAGCCTTGAACTTACAGAGATCTGCCTGCCTCTGCTCTGCCTCCAGAGCAGGTTGGGACTAAAGGGTGTGCCACCACACACAGCCTTGGGATCTGGTTTCAAAACCTTTTCACACAGCTAGTTTTGGAAATAATTCCTACTGTTTTTGCTGCTTGCTCTCCATTTCATTGCATTCTGCTAGGGCTGAATCAAGTATTACTCGTTTTCAATAAGAGCTGAGCATGCAAGCTGAAGGTTGGCTTCCATTTCAATGATCTATAATTGGTAGCCTCTATCTGCTCACAATATAGTCTCATTATAGCTACAACTATTCTAGGAAGATGGTCAAAATGTTGCCTCGGCTGTAGTATATATCAAAGGCCTGTTCAGAGGAGCACAAGAATAGATTCTAATATTAGAATGTCAGTATTGTTGCTACACGCCAAGACTCATACTATATTGAGAACGTGGACTTCCTCTGTAGGAAAGACCATAAAGTCCTGGCCATCTTGAATGCTTAGGTCTCCAATGAGCGATTTATGGTGTGGCTACTACTGCAAGTCACTTTTATCTGCTAATGGGTCTGCCTTTGCCGCCCAGGGAGTGTAGAGAATTTACAGACAGGGACCACATCCCTTGTTGTCCCCTTTGTCCCTAGATGGGTGGGCATTTGCAAAGGCTGGTACCATGTGCTGAGGATACTTTGAAGGAGATCAATGGAAAGATGAGCCATGAGACTTGGCAGGTTTCTTGCTACTTAAAATGTCACACACTATTCAACTTTTATAGTCAGTCCCGCTGAGTTACCGTGGAATTATCCATCAGGAAAGCGCTCAGCTGTCTCTGCACAGATAAATAAGGATGGTGTCTGAATACCATTCTGTTTGTAACTAGCTCTCGCTTATTTTTACCCTATGAGTTAGTCTTGTGGGAGTTAGTCTGATGGGGGCAGGGAGGGGATCTGTCATCAGAAAAATTAATGCCAGGACCCTGCAAAAGCAGCGGGGGTTGCTGTGGCATTGTGTAATTGATCAATGGCAAATCTCCCTCCCAGGATGACTAGCAGAAGACAGACCAATAGAAATGTCTTCAGAGTCACCAGTGTTGATTTTTCAGACTCAGAGGATTGCTCAAAGCTGGAAGGAAGGAAGCAATAACTCCTCCATCCCAGCAACCTTCCCCAGTATTTCACGTGTGCGGGTGCCCAAGAGTACTACTGTAAAACAGTTTGTCACTGGCCAGGTTTCCTGGGAAACAGACCCTGAGGCAGAGATTTGCATGCAGGAAGTTTATTGAGGAGCGCTGGCAGGAATTACACTCCAGGGGCACAGGGGACACAGAATTGGACAGAGAAAAAAGTTGAACTGTAACACATTTGTAGCCAAGGTCCAGTTGATCCCATAAGGACCTCTAGGGCTGGGATGACCTTTAAAATTGTCCCTAGTTGAGATGAAGGGGCCAGGTCTTTATATTCCCACACTGGCCAGTCACAGGACATAGGCTGCCCCTGCGGAGCAGCCATGACCTTGTGTGTGGGAGGCATCTCCAGTGAGGGGTTCAGCTGCCAGCTGCCCGCACTCCCCCAGGCAAGAGGGAAGAATGCTTCAGCTAAGACGATGGGGCAGCCCAGCCCAGCATCCCTCACAGTCCGCAGCTGTTTGGCTTAGAACCGCTGGCTTTATAGAGTCAACTTGGAGTGCAGTTTCTCCAGCAGTCTGGGCTTCACCTCCTGGAAAAACTTACAAAAAGAAGGTAAGTGAAGGCCGGGGAGATGCCTCAGTTGGTAAAGTGCTTGTTGCATAAGGATGAAGACCCGAGTTCAATCCCTACATTAAAAAAAGCCAGGCATGGTGCCTTGTAATCCCAGTGCTGGGACAGACAGAGGATCCCTGAGCTTTGCTGGCCAGCCAGCCCGCCCCATTGGCTTGCGGCCTTCCCTGGTCCTCACTGGCTCTCGGTCCCATTCCCCACTCTGGAACGCCTTCGCTCTTGGAGAACAACTGTCAGCACAGGTGGCTTACCTGGTTGCATGATGTCGATTCTCATTCCTAAGGGGTTCGAGCCCTTTTCAGATCAGGGTCACAATGACTGCTTCCAATTTTTGGGTGGCTTTTCCTGGGATGTATATTTCTAGACACTACGGATAGAAAGGGAAAACAATAGACCCAAGAAACAATTGACAAAACAACAACAAAAAAATTCTGTACACGTCTTAGCTTGGCAAATCACTGAGTTTAATCATGGTTGCTCGAAGGAATGTGGGCACCCTACGCCCAGCTCCGCTGCTGAGGATTCCCTAACTCCCAACAATTGTCAACCACTTACGCATTCCTGGGGATGGGTGGAATAGGGCCTTATGAACCTTATGAACCCTCTCCTTTCATGAGGAACGTTTAGTGGGTCCAATCTTGTGACGGTCCCTTGTGGGTAATCACAGCTGCTCTGATTTCAAATCAGCAACAGTAACATCATGTCCCAAGGGCAGAGTTCCATAGCACCTATGAAGATGGAGCAAGGAAGCGCTCCATCTAAACACCATGGAGGGACATTGCTTACTGGCTTGCTCCCCTGGCCCATGCTCAGCCTTTCTTTCTTTCTTTCTTTCTTTCTTTCTTTCTTTCTTTCTTTCTTT